>CM060834.1:73822500-74342500 GCA_030762175.1 Metallyticus violacea
ATGAACAATAAGGGAAAACATAGGTATATATTTTCTTTCTGTTCGGGTAGGCTGTAGCCAAAGGTTATCATATTCTTTTTCCACACATCAAAATCTATAGTTGTTGATGTCTGATTTTCAGGAGTAAAAATATATTATAAACAGAGAAAGTATGGCATATTCGACGCAACATTAACAGTAGTGGAATTTTAAATTTCCGTATTAAGCAATAAGCGTTGTACTGTGTTATATCTAGGCGTATCTGTAACGCAAGTGCCACATGCAAGGGAAGCTCTTAGGGTCTGGAGGTTTAGATTCTAGTGTAAAATTATGAAACGTCAATTTCATCTCTAAGCCCGACTTTAAGCAATATTATCGTAGATCACAGCTTTGCGCAGCATAATGTAACTTTCAATGAGATAATGGTAGCGGAAAACCAGGTTAAGCGCAGTGTGAACCTTTCTTTTGTACACCGAGCGGCCTGGTTCAGTTGATAGCTCTTGGGCTTCGCATTTGGAAAGTTTTGATTTCAAATCACTTTAGGTCTGACGAATATTTGGACGAGTCTTTCCTTTCCTCGAATTTTTCGCTTATTTTTTGCCTTTGGTTCTATTTCAATGTCAAATGTGCCAGGCAAAATGACTGGTGCGGTGTGCTGGCAGCTTGTGCTTTGGAAAGGTTTTGTCCCCCCGTATGGTTTAGAAGCAGCCCATAATGTCAGACCATATTGGCGAGTTAAATTAATTTGCTGTATTAATTAATTAATTGTCCCAATAAGCTTTTGGAGCTTAGAAAACTATATTCATGTGGTGTGACATAACCCAAATTTTGAAAAACCCACTTCTTGAATTAAATTAATTCATTGTTATAATGTCGGACCATAATGACCAGTTAAATTAATCAAATATTACATGCTGTAAATGATGTTTTGATATTGAAAATGTAAAGCTTGATTATCTGCAAAAATCATTGTGCTCATAGGTTAAATGTTTATAATTATGTTTTACTGTAATTTCAATTGTCATGTTCCGCTGTTTCTCGTTAATATACATCGTTGACATTTGGTATCTTTGTCAAACAGTTCTGTTTACTTCTGTACTTTCTGTACTTTATCTTTTTTATATTTTTATTGCATTGATTAATAAATGGCGTGGGATTCCATTGACCCTCAATATTTCTCAGAGTTTTGAGTGGTCGACATATATATCTATATGCTATATAAATATAAATATTGAATTCCGTATATTTTGTGCAAATTACCTCAGAGAAAAAACGTAAGAAATAAATGAATTATTATTTTATAACTATTTTTTCTTACGAATCAAAATAAAAACTTTTGCTATCAATCCTCATATAAAATGTATAGCCTAAATTCAGCAGGGTTATATCTCGATAATTGATTTTTTGTTGGTTTTTCCTTTTGAATTATAACGACTTTTTTGGTATTCCTCTGATATATACCCATACTTCAAACGTATAATCACAAGGTCAGAAATGTATAAAAATATTTCGGAACTATGGATATTTGAATAATTCTATATTTAAAAGTAATCTGTCCTGATACTTTTCTATTTTGAAATGCCGCATCTAATTCTACCATAATAATGATGATGATAATAATAATAATAATAATAATAATAATAATAATTGAAGCTATATGTTCATCATTTAATGCTAATTTTATGCACTTGTATTTATCTTTAACAGTTCTTTAATTGATATATTTATTGAGGGATGGTCTTCTGTGAATCAGGCAAGGTTTTTCTCGACGCTTATCAACGGAAATGCGGAGCAGATATCCTGAATTTAGGCCTGGAGTCTTCCTTACAAATTGCCTTTCTCAATTTATTATTTCATTTCACTTGTCATCACTGTCCACCGCCTGTGATGCCATAGTAGTTCAAACTGGTGTTAAACCTATTAAAATGTTGATACGGACATAATGAACCCGCCAAGAACTCAGCATATTGCTAACATCTATATAAAGGATTCAACATTAACATGCAGGGAAGCATGCACAATGTAATTAAGTGCATTTATATGGATAGAAAAAGTTTCTAACACGTGGTCTTGTACCATTCGTATTAATGCGCTTTGTGAGGAACGAAGTTTATGACAAGCTTCATCAAGCGTTCATATCCATCATATAGCCTCGAGAAAGTAATGAAAAATGTGGAAATGTAGTAAAATTGTAGACACGAGATTACAAGACTGTAGTTAACACTGAACTGACTGCGTTCACACTTATTCCCACAGTTTATCTTATTCTCCTATTAACTTAAATTGATGCAACATATTCATGTAGTCAATAGGAAAATAAATGAGAATCTAGGCTTAACAAAATAAAAGACTGAAGGAAACTTAGTAATGGCAGACTTTGTTAATTTCAGCAAACAAGAGGGAATTAAAAAAAATCATCACGCAAGAGCTGTGTAAACTAAGCGAATTTCTCACCTAGTAGAGTGACTTTAAAAACGAATAATTATGGCTTTATTAATAATTAAATAAGTTGTGGAATTACTATGTGGTATTAGGGGAACAAAATTAGAACTCTTGCAATCTATTAGTATCACATAAGAGAAACCACATTATTATTATTATTATTATTATTATTATTATTATTATTATTATCATCACATCATCATCATCATCATCATCGTTATTGCTGTTGTTGCGATTATACCACAAAAGTTGATGGCATAATATTTATTAAATGAAATATATGGCCACTGATGGGCAAAGCAGTACTTCGTGGGTATTTTTAAAAATGTGTAAATATAACCATGTTTATAAACTGAGCCCTTGATATCATCTTTACATTTACTAAAATAGACAAAATAGCAAAGTTTCGAGTTACATTGCGTATTAAAGAAGAAGATAATCATATGTTTCAATAAAACAAAAATATGTTGCTATTTAAAAACCAGAATGTACTAAGAAAATATACACAATCAACGATAAGCAATCGAAAGTTTAATCGATTTTCATTGGCTTTGAAATTTAATATAAATGTTATTGTAGTGATAACATGTAACGTAAACGTTTTCTGAAGGTTATTACAGAGCGCTCTTATATACAAATATAATTAAACACATATTACAATAATATTTCACAATTGCTATCTTTATGACAATACTTTTGTTAAATATAAAACATATGCATCGTCATACGCTGAGTGAATTTGTCCTTTTATTTTAAAGAAATAAAGAGAAAATTAAACGCAATAGCGCTTTTTAAAATTCGGTTTTCAAGTACTCCTAATGATCATATTATCATAATTTTTGGAATCTATGGTTTTTATTTGATTAAAATGGTATAGATCGAATTTTTTGTACAGAAATAAATATTGGTGCCGCTAGAGCGAGCTTTAAATATCGAGTTTCAGATAAACTCCCGCTAATGACCTGATTTCCCTGGTTTTCAGAAACTATTTTATTACTTTATTTAAGCGGTGTATACAGAGTTTTGTTGCGAAAAAGCAAATATTGGTACTCCTAGAGCAATATTTAAATTTTTGTTTTCATGTAAACCCTCACTCCTAATAATCTGATTTCAATGATTTTCAGAAAATATTTTTCTTATTTGAGTTAAATATTATATGCCGAGTTTTGTTGTGAAACAAATATTGTTCTGTTAGAACGATTTTTATATTTTGAATTTCAGGTAAATCCTCACTATTAATGGTTCGATTTCCCCTATTTTCTGACAATATATTTTTCATTTTATTTAAATGGTATATACGGAGTTTTGTTGCGAAAAAACAAATATTAATGTTCCTAGTGGGATTTTTAAGTTTTGATTTTCAGGCAATCCCCCTTTCTAATAGTACGATATCATTGGTTTTCGAAAACGATTTTTCTTATTTTATTTCAAAGGCATATATCGGGTTTCGTTTAAAACAATTTAAATTGCGGCCGGTAGAGGATTTTAAACTTTCGCTTTGACCCCCGCTCGTTTTTAACGTATACCTCACTCCTACTTATCCGATTGACATTATTTTAGAAATATTTTTATCAACTTATCTCCACGAAATATAGCGGATTTCGTTGAGAGAAAAAAACAAAAATTGTAGCTGCTAGGCGAGTCTTCAATTGTTGAAAAAAATTCACTTTAGGTTAACCGGCATCCCCAATTGTCTAATTTTGCTGGTTAACGAACTCGACTAGTAAGTAGGGTTAATGGAGATTTGATTTTTTTCTTTCTTTTTTTTTTTTTCCAAAAATCGTTTTATGGGTGCGACCGCAATTTTTCGGAATTCGCTAAAAGATATTAGGATATAAACACAACATAATAAAAACAGAGAAAAAAACAGTTGCAATGTAAAGCATGTTCCTTCAGAATTGAGACTGTCTTGTTCAAAGGAGTGAATTTTGTGCTTCAATGGTGGCTCCTTTTAGTTCATTTGTGTATTTTTTTCTCTCATTCTAGATGACAATGATTCATCTGTGTCACACATAATTTTACATGTCTTTGACTTATAAGTTTATTACAAGGTTGGAACAGGAAATCGCAGAAAAGGCTTGCTTAGAGTTTGAATGTTTAAGTTATTGTTAATAATTACATAGATGATTTGTTGTCATGCACCTTTTATTTGAAACATTTCAGTAGAGACAACGTGGCTTCTAACAATATTATAAAATAGCCAAGAAAGAATTACTTAAGCGAATCTTGGCTAAAACTGCTTAAGTAATACGAGTATAAGCAGATAAATAGGGCCGGCCGTCTGCTAGTCTTAATTATAAATGATGTAGTTAAAAATTTATAATCTATTATTCAAAAAATAATTTATTATTTCCATGAAAATGAAAATACAAAAAATACAATTACCCAAAAATGCACAGTTAATAAAAGTACTAATCAGTCCATGTTTCATTTATATTGAATTTAAGAAAATATAAATTATATTAATCTTCAGCTGCGGCAAAATTTACAGCCGGAAAGATTCGAAAATAATATGCACTCTCCAATACATTTATAATGCCAAAACGAGCTACCTCAGCGAAGAAGAAGAGGAAAGGCACGTTTCGAAGAGAAAGAGAATCCAAGCGTTGTTCCTGCTATGATGTCCGTGTACCGTCTCGGCATTAAGTGCGATTCTCGACTCGAATCCATTAACATCTTGGGTAAGGATTTTTCAGGAAGTTTTCCGTGCCCTGAAAAGGATGAATGAATTAATTAATGGGTGTATTTATTCAAATTAACAAACATGATATTAACTTTACAACCTTCGTACTTGCCTTTCATAATACACAAAATTAGTAATATTACTAATTTCTTAAAAAATTAGTATATAATTTGCCTCCATTGTTTAACGTAGTTACAATAATAGTAATAATAGCCATAATAATCTCAATATGAGGTTAATATAAACATTCAGAACGCATAACCCCTCCACTTGTCAGTAGAATAAGTGAATGCAATATCTATTCATACATTTTTAATTCAGTTTAGTTCCCCCTGTCCCTCGCACAGATTTTTAGTCTTTTCAGATCTGAGCTGTCTCACATTCGACAGGAATTTGCTTACCTGCTCCTCGTCCTTGCCTGCCAGCAGAGCCCAGCATGCCGCTTGCCCTGAAAAGGAATGGCCAGGTACCTTTAAGCGTTGTAGACACTGGGCTCATTTACGCACTCATTTCATTAAACAATCTTTCATTATCTCTTTAGACCTTTGTTGTACTGAAAACAACAAAGAAATTTACCCTTGGAAAATAACTTCCCTTTCTAGTGAAGAAAATGATGAAAAAGAGTCGGTTTTTAACACAGTCTAAGTTACTCTTTTTGCTCTTGGTCACATGTCGTGTATTTTCCCAACGCAACTTACTATAGCAAGTTTTTATTAATTTTTGCTAGCAGCTGTCTGAATGCATTCTTTTCAGTTTAGTTCTAGAAAATGGACGTGGATATCTATGTCCTTCACAAACTCTAACAGAAATAAATCGCAAGAAGCGAAATCCGGCATTCCGATTATCAATGCGAAAACTTCCGGTTTCCAATACATCAGTAAGAAAGTGCCGTATTCAAGCAATGACGAACCTAGTGATGAAAATGGCGCTGGATCATCTTTCTGCAAATTTAACATATCACATTTTCCTTCCATTTGAGGCATGAACCCACGCTTAAAAGCATGGAAATGTGAGGATTTCGCGAGCGAGGATTTCAAGAAACATGAAAGATCCAAATAACTCTTTCCTAAGATAAGGAATTAAATGCAATCATAACAGACAATCACGGGCATGTTCTCATTGAAACAGCATTAAAAAATTGTATAAGTAAGAAATCTTGCGGAATAGGCCAAGTGAGCATTGGATTTTAAAATGTGTATCAACAGCTCTCTAGCAAGGACTTCTGCATTTATATAAATACTGTTGGGAATTTGCAGAGACTTCCACTGAATAGAAAAAAAAACAATTTTTAAAAAAGAAATATTATTCTGCTAACCGCTGCATATACAGAGGGAACCAAAAAATTTATACATACTTCAAGCAAAGAAAAAACTGTGTTATAATAACAAAACTGAATTTACACAAACACAAAATGATGAGTACTAATCATCTTAGACTTTTACAGTTACAACAGTTGCTCAAAATGCCCACCATCGGAATCGATACACTTCTGAGAACATTAAACTAATGAATGAGCAACGTTGAGCAATCCTCTGCGATTGCAGCACATGCCGTTTTAATTTCTTCCCGAGGTGCTGTCAGTGTAGCTGGTTTTCTACGTTATACAACATCGTCCTTAAGAATTCCCCATAGGTAGAAGTCCAATGGAGTTAGTTCCGGAGAACGCGGTTAGCACGTCCCCATTGCCTTTGAACTTCAATATTCTCGGTTTTCCAACCACTTCAAAATTGCTTTCCGCTGTTCAAACGATAATCTTGGCTCCATTTTGTTGTAGCAACACTAGCATAACGTAAAGTGAGTCACATCTGTTTACAGAACATCATCCGATAATCTTGATTTCATATGATCATTGCTGGTTTACCAATAGCAACCCAGGTCGTTAAGGCACGGACTTGTGAGCGGGAGGTCTGGGGTTCGAGTACCGCCAGAACCGTCCTTCCCTACTGAGGTTTTTGCAAGGTTTTCCTCAGTCGTTATAAATGGCAAATGCCGGGGAGGTACTGTAAACTTAGGCTTGGAACGTTTCCTACCTTAAAAAATAATCCTTTCCCAGTATATCATTTCATCTCATGTATCATCATTGTCCATCGCCTGTGGTGCCTCAGTAGTAAAAACGGGCACTAAACACCATTCAAAAAAAAAAACTATATGCTAGTTACATCTGTTTACAGAACATCATACTACACATTACTGTTGTTTTTCGGTCCAACTTTGAAATATATGAAATAGGTGTCTATTGTAAAAGTGTGTATATTTTTTTTTTGGCACCCTCTGTTTATACTCCAAAATTATAGGCAATAGATTCAACAAAAGTAATATCAATGGCATAGCAGCAGAATTTAGGAAAGAAAGATCCTGTATCAGCAACTCATTACCACGAAAATAGGGTGAACTTCAGCAAAGAATCGCACTGTACTTGTACACCATACACAAAATATTTGATAGAATTAATAGTAACAAACCATGGTAGATTTTAGGGACGAGAAGGGTTCCTATTAATTCAAATATTCAGAAATATATGTTAAACACAGCAATGTGTTAAACCAATAATAGAAAGATAAACAAGTAGAGAATCAAGATAAGTAAATCGCCGACTCTTTTTAATATTTATTTGGATGGAAATATGACCGTGGAATCCAAAAATAAAACTATAACTTTATCATTTGTAGACGACCTAGTTCTACTTGCGGAAACAGACGATTAACAAATCTCGATAATAAAAAAGCACAAGCTTTAAAGTTAAGACGCCTAAAAATAACGGTTATTAAATTGTAATAAATAATCAGGAAAAGATTTCCTAAAACAAATTAATAAATATACTCCTGCGTTTACTTATTATTATATACTTTAACAGCTTCTTTACCTTTATTATTAGGTATTTACAGCCTAAATGTACCTATTTAGGCTGTAAATTGTCGAATTACACAAATAGAGATATCGGTTGGAAAATTGCTCGTTATAACTATCTCTCTGAAACAAAAATAGGATTTATAAGATGAAAGCAAAACTCTCGCAATTGAAAAATTATAAAACAATAATTAAATGTGTACAGTAAAAATAAAAGAAGCTGAGATAGCGTTTATGTTAGCAGGATATTAAGCGAACCACAAATGCAATCAAGATTATCAGAACTGAATATTTTAAGGTGAGTCGAAATGATGTTCATGATATATTTAACATTTTAAGATTTTAAACCATTTTAGTGTTTTAAAGCAGTAAAGTCAAGTAATTTTTTGCAATTTTTAAAATATATGCCACAGCTCTTATGCTTACAATTCGCTCAGTTAAACGTACATAGTTTGTAAATGTTTGCTCAATAGAGAACATTTTTTCCATACTATTCAGCAAATAAATAAATAAAAAGAAAAAAAAAAGAAAAAAGATGAAGGTCTATTATTTTGGACAATTTTAACTTTCTACTTCTTCAGCTTTCTTTTAATATTTAATTTAATGTCAATTTCTGAAGGAAATAAATATCAGTTCCACACAAAACTCCATTGCATCAGACACATATAAGCACATAAAGTTGAAAAATTAACAACTATATTAACACATTTAATGTGCACAGTTAGTATTTAAAAAAGAATTATCCAAAAAAATTTAAGTCATAAGCGCATCATGGTTAAAATGTTAACTTTCTCACTATTCAGTGCACGCTTTTCTACTTCATTCGTTACATGAAAAAGTGCTCATAAGTACATTATGCAAATTTAAACTCATTAACTTTCATAGTTTCTGGTTATGAATTTACTAAATTTGATAAACAAACATCTACAAACAATGTAAGACAAAGGAATTGCTGGCATAACAATAACGGTAAGACCAAAAATCTAACCTTAGTCTGATAAACTCTAAGAAGTGGAACAAACATTCAGATATTTCAACTCCTGACTATAACGGACGTGCTCAGTGTGCTAATGAGAAAATTTCTGTTACCCAAATCTACTCAATGTAATAATTCACATGGTCGTTCAAACAAAATGTCTCGTCAGGGATACTTATCAATGAGAGATGCACATTTTCCATCAGCAACTGCAATCTGTATGGCTTCTAAAGATAGAAGCCTCAATACTGTGAATTGTTGATTTACGGAGACTGCGTTCAAATTGCTTCTTGATCTATTTTGCCAATCGCGTTGACGTTGCCAACTTTCTTCAGCTTCTTATTCTTGCTCTAGCAAAGGCATCCAGATTTTTCGGGATTTTTTTTATCTATTCTTAGGATTGGCTGTTGGGAGATGTTTTGTAAAATCGGTAAGAAACGTGCTGTCTTTATGGACTTTTCCCCAAATCACATCAGCCGTATTGCAACGCTCGCCACTTGGTGCTAAGGAAATGTACTATTTAAAAAAAATCAATGGGTATTTTCAGTTATTAATACATGCTCCCTACACTAAAATATGTTTTACTATTATTTAATTTTGAGCAGCCCTGTAATTTAAAGTAAAAAAAAAACTTACAAAGTCCAGTTTTCTTTAATTGTGAAATATTTGTGCTCTGAGCAAGTGCAAACTAATTCCATAGATGTCATTTTGCTACTTTGCTCTGCTCGTTGGTACCTACAAAAGAAAAACGTCACGGAGTGTCGTTTTGCTCGCCATAACTCAGTTTTTATTTTTTTCCTTTTACATTTTTTTCTATACTATTTCCCAGGGAGACATGAAACAAGTTTTGGAAATAAATGAGATGTCCTCTTTAATTTCCTCATTTCAAAGGGAACTCATAAAGTGTCAAAACAACAGAGAAGACGATGTAAATGGGATTAACTTGGTGAAATGCGCCCTGGATTTACGAGAACAAGAGCAGTTTTTTTTCTCTCACCGCGGCGCAGAGCTAGTTGCTGCGTTGTTACATATAATCTTTTCTTATTTCCTTACTTTCTAAACTCTAGCACCCAGTGGAAATGAAATTTTCATCTCCTCCAAACGACTGAGACAATATGTTACACTTTTAGATAAAACAAACTAGTTTTAAAAGAAGCCAGGGCAGGACATTTGTAATAAACGTTTTTACTTCTTTGGTTGATTAAGGTGTGAATACGGCAGAAATTCTTCTCCTTCTTCTGCAAGATATTTTGTTTGTCCCAAAGAAATTCTCAACCCAGACCATCTTGTATAAAATTTTTCTTAAAAGTATTACATAAATTCATTTATGAATGCTTAAGATGTGCTGTAAAAGTGTAATAAGAACATTTTCTATCTTTAGAAGTGACGCTTTCGTGATTATTCGAACATTTATGGCCTAAAAACGTTGTAAACATGGAAGCATATAAAATATTAAATGTAATGACCTAAAAGGAAATTTTAATAACACATTTTAAAATTGTACATTTGTTTAAATTAAATCATTATTTTCAAATATAACATTAAAATATTTATCATTTATTATTAAATTTTCAAAATTTGCTTGTCAACACTGTATACAATAAAATAAACGTTGCAACACGATGGATGGTCACAGAGAATTAAATAACAAATCACATACGTTTCAAAGTTTTCAAATATTGTCTATTATTACTCAGCATTGAATTTTATCGGGAAAAACTCCGCTGAGCATCGCAGGACTTTATTGGGTCACATCTAATATAAGTCAGATCATTAGCTACTGTTGAATTCGGGCTCACATTTATTGAATTTTGGACATTTTATCAGAGCATTTTAGATCAGAAATTTCTAAAAAGTTACTAGCAACACTACAGAGGTGACCAAAATCCGTCTCTGAGTAGAATGTAAGCAGATTGTTGAAATAAATATTATAAATTATTAATAAACAATGAAAAAGTACAGAAAAATATTAAAAAGTATAAAAAGGCAAATTATAACATATGACTAATAAAATATACATATATTTTAGGTGAAATCGTGCTTATTTTAAGTTTGCAATGGAAATAACAAAAGGGAGGGAAAAAAAGAGTTCATGTCAAGCATCCAACACCTAATTATAATTATTATAATTAACATTCAGCTTTATTTTTCACAAATGTTATATCTGAACATTTGTTAATTAGACTACTGGAAGTATAATGAACATACATGTCAGTACTTCATACAACAAAATTTTAATAGGCAATCATAACGTTTATGTTTCACAAGCACACTTTTCGTCCCGTAATTATACTTATAAAATGTTAAGTGGATACTTTTATTTTGTAAATATGTTGTGCCGGATGCATAGACACTTATATGATAACTTTGCTTACTTTATTTGCATAGTTTAGTGGTTAAAAACAGAGCGTGGTATCCATATGAGGTTGGATACCGTATAAATTAATATTTCTTTGAAAATGTTTATATATAAACAGGATTAAAATAGTTTTTCGTTGGCTCCATTAATTTACTTTTTTATGTGATCATTTTTCGGTATATTTTTAATATCATTTATTTCAAAGAACTCAAAAGCTAAAGAGCTACTGCTAAATGTTGCAAAAAAGTTTATTTTGTAGATAATAGCACACATTCTATAAACGCGTATATGTCATATTTAATATAAAATTGTTAAAGGGACATAAATAAATGATATCATATTTGACTGATTTCCTCAGGAAAACATTATTAATACTGGCTGATTGCCTTCTCATGATCAAAAAATATATAGCAATGTTATTTTGATAGTATATGAAGCATTCCTATAAAATAATGTATTAAAGGGTTTGGAACAGCTTACTACAGAACCGTAATTTGAGCGCGTGGCCGGTCAAACGGTGATGAGCTTGGCACCGGGAAGAAGGCCGTTTGCTGGCGGAGTCGTATGTTTATAGCCCCTTAAATTCAAGTGCATTGATTTCTACAGCACATCAAACATTAATTTTTTGGTCATACAATAACATTTATACCAAATCGGGTTTTCCTGCATTCCAGTATCTGTTGTTTCAATCGCTGTATGGTTATGTAAATAAAACCAGGCTTTTGCTATAAAATTATTATTATTATTATTATTATTATTATTATTATTATTATTATTATTATTATTATTATGAACGCGGGTCAGTAGAGTGAATATTATACATTATCCGACAGCCAATTGCGGAAATTAACTCTATTCACATTATCACGTGATTGCAATTACTGGACTAGTTATCTTATAGGGATTTGCTTTTAAAAGTTTTGTGTCATTCCAAGTTGAAATTCCTGATTCCCCTGCAAGGTTTCTCACAGATTTCTTTCAACTTCTTTCTAACTTTTCTCCCGTGTCATAGAGTTTTTTTTTATCTGTAAGAATACGGCGTTTTCTTATCCAGAACAGATCCCGATTACCTAAATCTGTTCACAAGATTATGAACCATGTTTCTGAGAGGTGCACGAACAGCAGGGAATCTGTCTATAGATCGCCACCTCTCTTCTCTACACGAGTTCATTGCACATAAGAATCATACATGAAGATCCTCTATGCTAAAGTCTACGAACTTTTTGGCATTATAATAGCACAAATACACTATAACATTGAAACGCATGGTTTCACAACGTTCAACTCCTATTGAACACAAAGACTTCGCGTCCACTATCCCGCACACGGGGAGGGGGGAGTAGAACCTGTTGGAAACGGTAAATCCCCACACGTCCAAATGAAGGTTCTGTACTTGACTCAGAATGCTGTCTGTGTGGTAGCTAGTCTTCGAAGGGTTAGCCTCTTAGAGCAAAGTCCATGCACGGCATGCCCGAGAATGAACACCGCAAATGGGTACACTGTGCAACTCTCTAACCTCGGATATGGTGCACATGCACTTCACTTGAACTTGAATCTAGCGGCAGCTATTGGCAAGCAAGGCAGCTTGCTATGACGCAGTGCGCTTTTGTACCATGCATACCTTTATCAAATTGAGAAGTTATACATATTAAATGAATATGTGTATATTCAACGTATTTGCTTTTAAGTTTAATGATATTCATTCTAAAATAAAATTCAAGATAAAATATTTACCATTTTATTTAAAAATTGAATCGGTGATATTTTAGGCAAGGGTTGTGTTGTTAAATAAACTTAGTAATAATTAATGTATTTTTATTTTAAATAGATACGTTGTATTTAATAAAATCACTAATGGTTACAAAATGCAGTATATTTTCAATGTGTCTACAAATTATTTTACAATTTAGTTTGTGTATGTTTTCGAGAAAAGCGAAACTATCTGTTTGTATGACATTGCTTAGACTGTGATGTTGTCGAGTAGTACAGTACACTGTAAATCATACGTCCCCTTGTTTCCTACTGCTAATTAATGCTGCCCAAGTGTGTGCCAATTCACGGCGAGGCAGCTTGTATGGTTTGGATAATCTCTGAGTAATATCAGGCGTTTTAATTCTTTCATAGCCACATCGCATTGATTTTATTTCTGATTCAAGAAAGTTACAGCTTAAATTTTATTAATATTTTAAACTGTAACTGAGTAGAGAAAATTATTCTTGGACCATGATTGTATCCAATCATGGTCCAAACGGTAATTTTCATTTAATGATTATACTAAAACGGCTAAAATCTCAACCTAATATCAACTATCATCAGATATAAAAATAAAAATAACTGTTAGAATTTATTTATGATCACAGGGCTCATTGTTCCCATCTAATCTTAAGGAAATATAGGGCGATAAGAAACGTGGGTTAATAAATAACGTATTTTCGGAAGGGATATACATGTAGGACGCATTAAAGTATTTTACTACAGTTTTCTATAACATAAATGGAAGAAGATTGACAAGTATATTTGCATAATTTCAAATTGAGGGAAAATGAAATATTGTTTTTACCGCAATTTAAACATTGGTATGTTATAATAATACGACTCATTGTTGCTAAACGGAGTAACATTTCATATAACTTTTTTTCTTCGTTATTCAATTTTGTTAAAGTACATGATTATTGTCTGAGCTATTGTGGTCCAAGTGTCAGATACAACATCGTTAATAATGAAAACTAGCATCTATGTACTAAATTAAAAAAAAAGTACGCGAAAAACTGAAAGGCTGCATTCAGGGCCATTACCTCTTGGCAGCTTATTTGAGATTGCAGGAAAACTGCGAAGCTTTGCATTATATGAATAACAAAGTAACCCTAGTGCAAGGTCGCTTCAGCACCAGAAGGTGAAAGCTTGACTATTCGTAACGGGACTAGAGATTGCAGCTATTTCCAACTTATTTTCTTGTGTCTTTGATTTTTAGCACGCGTCAGTCGCGTGTTTGTAGAGCGTGTTGAATATAAAATTGTTCTGCTTTATTCATAAGTTCCATATGTTAAAGCAATCTGTGGGCCAGTGTATATAATATTTATATATACATATATTATAATGTAATAATTGCGTTTATGACCATAGTAACATTGTAATAATAAATAATAATAAATAATAAATAATAATAAATAATAATAATAATAAATAATAATAAATAATAATAACAACAACAAAATTATATTGATCGATACATTTTGGGGAAAATATCTCGCTCGTGACTGAAAGACCTTGGCAATACACTGTCCTAAGTGAAGAATAAAATTATAATTAAATAAGATGTTATCTGGTTATTACCGCTTGTTAATTCATAAAGTGGTTATTGATGGATTCGCAATCCGTTGTAGTTTAGGGCTTTTAAATGTAATCGTTTTTAGAAGTAAATCCTTGTTATTAAGAAACTCAATCACATTAATATAACAGTAGCAGTAGTTCCGCCTCGGTGGACTAAAACAGGTAAACCGATTAACAGAGATTTCCTACAACGTGCATTTCGAACAGATGTTTAACATCGATTTTTGGGTAGGACTGAAATAAACAAAGTTACGGTAGATACAAAGTTACAAAATGAAGTTCAGAGCTATTACCGCAAAAGAGAAAATATATTCAGTTTGGCTGAAAGTGGTAATCCCTGACATTTGCATTTTATTCAATACGATATCCGTCTCATACTCCCCTTTCACATCTTACATCATACTTTTTTCCTTGTTGATTTGTACTATGGTTTATGGAGATAAAGTTTATATGTGAAGAGCATGACTTTAAACTTTAATATATTCCAAAATAAAGTAAAACAATTTAAACGTCGATACACTGCTAAAAAGTAATATAAGTACTCTCACATACACAACGTTTTTAAGTATTGGTATACACAATGTACCTAATAATAGGGTTAGTGATGACTGTAGAGGACTTGAGCAAGATACGAAAGAAGGGTCTTTGTTACTAATAAGGGAAGATTCGCTATACCTAACACTGAATGTGTTTTTCATTGTGCTACAAGGAGCATCAGGTGAATCTAGTAATACTTACAAATGAACAAATTGGTTTGAAGGAACAGAGGAGGACATTTCGGTACTTCAGCCTTGCTCAAGGTGCCTACGCAATCGATACAAATTGATGGTACATCCGGAAGGAAGAGATGTGGTGAAGTTATTCACCGGCGACCAGAACTCAGCAGTCAGGCACAGACGGGGTTTCTATACTTCTTCTCTACGCCGAGGCGGAAACATTTCCAAAGCGCAAGTCACCGACACGTCGCATTTAGCACCACCTGGCGCTTTCGACGCTGTAAGAGGGTAAAGGGAGGAAATTGAATAGAGCGGACGATTTGCTCCTAAGAATCCACAAAAATATCCACGTCCAGGATGGCAAGCCCCGGAACTTCCCGAATTCGAGTCCCAAGCATTACCCCTGAGCCACCTCGCTCGGTTTAATACATGTTAAGAGATTTGTGATGCATCATCGACTCCCTTGAATTACCATCACGGGTAGCTGAGGTCGTTAAGGTACGGACTCGTGAGCTGGAGGTATGGGGTTCGAAACCCGCCAGGACCACCCTCCAGGTTTTCCTCAGTCCTCATAACTGGCAAATGCCGGGAAGGTACCCTAAACTTAGGCCTGGAACGCTTCCTTCCTTAAAAAAATATCCTTTCCCAATACATCATTTCATCTCATGCATCATCAGTGTTCACCGCCTGTGGTGCCTCAGTAGTAAAAACGAGCTTAAACAACATTAAAAAAAACTCCCTTGAATCTGTATTAAGATATCATCACATTGTATTGTATTACCCCTTATAATTTTGTAAATTGTGGCATATGGGGGTTCAATATTGAAAATTAATAATAGCCCAATAATGTGTCCCGATAAAATCTCTGTCGAAGCCATGTACGTAACAGTTGGTATTTTGATTGCATGTGTAAAGGAAATAAATCCTGTGCATGATTTGGCTTAGGAAAACGACGCAATACGCCGAGAATAGTGGGAAAGGAAAAATACACGACTCAGTTCTCCAGGCCCTCTCCATCAGCGTTCTCGGGCAGTAACACATTATTATTGTAAAACTATGAGGTAATAACATTAAAGACTGCGTTGTAGCTGTCAAAACACCAGTTTATGTTTATTGATTTATCCTAAATTTCCTATGAATAGAATCCGTAGCGTAAAAGAGTTGAAGAGATTACGATTGGAATATACCTGCAGGGTCCAGCCATTTACTTAGTTAGCTGTAGGAAAAATGAGGAAATAAGCGAGCGCTTTTTCGAGGGCTGTTGCAATATTTTGATGGTTTTTCTGTCAACGATAAAACCGACAGAAGAGACAGTTTATCGAAGTAGGATGATCACAGATATAGAAAGCATAATTACTGCTGTTGTCATAAATCATTTCCGCAGGCTCGCTTTTTTGCCGCTAGTCGAGCGGAACAGTTTGTTCTCTTTTTACTACTATTATTGTTGTTTTTGCGCCATTAAAATGAGCTACTAGGAACATTTAATGTGTTAATGTTGGCAGCAAATTCGATTAATACATAATGAAGGTAAACTGAAGCAGCCACACAATTTTCCGTCCGAGTTTTATATAGACAGAACGGAATGGAATGGGATCTTATTGTCATTTGATTTTCATAATTAAACGTGTTTATTAAATAATAGTAACTGTTCATATAAGGAATTTTCTGGATTCTTGTGTATTTTGCGTATTCTGCGATGAATTGCTTACACTGTTGTTTTTAATTACTTTTTTTCTTAAGCGGCTGAGGGTTTTTATTTGTTTTTAAAAACTGCCAAATCTTTTTAGAAATTACCTTATTATTTATACATATAGGGGATGTGTTGAGTAAAACGGTCGAAAAAAGATTCGCAATTGTGCCTAACGATTCAAACTAGCCTGCCCAAACCGTCAAGGAAAGTGTAGAATCTTTAGAAAAGTTCTTGTCTAACAGTAGTCACAAAACTTGTTCCTTTTCTATCCCCACATCCTCATGTTAAATGCAAAGAAGTTTCCAACTTCTTCTGGAGGAAGATGCGAGGGAGAGTCTTAACTTCTGCAGATACCTTGTTTTTAAAAATGAGCCCTATGCCCAAATTTTGCATCTTACGCCACACACGCCTACCCAAAATAAAATCTTGCAACCTCTTAGTACTATTTCTTCATCCCATCGTCCATTACTTTTTGAATTGCAATTTCGAACTCTACAATAATTTTCACTAACAGTAAGTGCAAAGTTAAATTTTCACACGTGCCTTTCAATAGAAGGAAATAGTTTAGTATAAGAACAAGTAAAATAAAAGTGGTATGTAGAGTTCATTGATGAGTGATGTGTTGTAAACAATTGAGCGAAGAGTTTTGTATAGAAGTTCAATGTAGTGGTGGTGGTGTTGGCACCATCAATATAAAACTTCAACAGGCACACAGGTCCAGCTTTTATGATACGCTAGGTCGTTCGATTTAGCAAAAAATATTACATTAGATATTCATAATAAGATATAAAAACTTATATTCAACGAAAATAAATAGAATAAAAATAAAATAAAATAAAATAAGAAATGCCTAAATGAATCATTTTTAAAAATATTAAAATACACATAAAATGTAAAGAAATACTATTAAGGATGACACACAACTTACTTCAGTCAATATGTTTCCCCCAACCCTATCTCCGGTATTCAAACTTTTCAGAAGTTGAATGCTTATCTGCCCCATGTATGATTCTTTAACACTGTGATGTAGTGTTGTAGTTATTTAAAGTCTGCTGTACTTCACTTAGACAGGACGGTAATTTGAAAAAAAAATCCTTTTCGTTGTGTGAAAACTGCTTTTCTTAATATTTTCAACTCCGAGATAGATAACACTAGTAGTATTAGTAGTGTATTTATTTAAAAAATATGTGACAAATATATATCATTCATGTAGCACGGATCCTGGGAACATATGTGTTTTTACAATACACTTAAAATATATATATATGAATTTGCACAAGCCTATATTTTTCTTTTAACGAACAAAAATATATAATAAAATTAATTAAACTAATAAATGAGTAACAAATGTAAAAATAAATTAAAATACTTAAATAAAATGAATAGCAAAGAAAAAATACAAAAATAAATAACTATACTCACACATATAAGCATAAAACCACAAGAGTGTGTCAGTTGTTCCCTATCACCCTTCCAGTTCTACCTTTTTCGATTTGAGCTGTCTCACTTTATTGAAAAAAATTACTTACTCCCTCTTCCTCCTTCCTATCCGCTAACACTGCCACTACCCCCTCCTCCGTTAACAAAATCCGGTAATTAGTAGGGAAGTAAACAGAATTAAAAAATGTATGTATAATTATGATATTGTATTCACTTATTTTGTGATTGTGGGGTTCCATTATCTGCATGTTTTAATAAGATAATATTAGGATTATTATTATCATTATAAGATGTCTGAATAAAGTATTATTATTATTATTATTATTATTATTATTATTATTATTATTATTATTATTATTGTAGGGGGTGGTGGTAGTATTTTAACTAAAGTTAATTATTGGATATATAACTTATTAACTAATTTATTTAAGAAATGTATCTATTTGTCTATTATGAAGGCATGGTGGACCCGTGCGTAGGTTGTAAAGATAGCATACATGCTAATTGGAATCATTACACTCATCCATTGATTCATTCATACTTTGGACATGTGCCATCCCCTAACCTAAACCAAGCGAACTCCTCATTACTGAGTTTGGTCCCTGTTTGGATGTAACGCTCCATCTTCCACCTGATTTTCAGCTCCAGCGAAACTTTTATCTATACGATCTGAAAGATTCAGCTGCCTAGTTATGTTCCTCAATCGTTTCTTAATTTTTCTCCAAGACTCCTGTTTTCCGCCTATTCTGATGTATCTGAGAGAATATACTACGACTTTAGCCCTGAAGCTGTCGTAAATCATAAATGTATTTTCGTTTACATGGTTGAGAACTTTGTTGTTTTCAAAAGTGTCCCTTTGGTCTTTAAATTGCTTTAGCACTTTAGCACTATATCTTGTTTGTACACCGATATATATTTTGGTATTTCATAGGGTTGCACTTTTCTAAAATTAAAACTGTAATCTCCTCCATGATAAACAGCTTGGAAGCGAATGACAATATGCCAGCGACCGAAAATACAAGCAAGGAATAGTGTCCGCATACATGAAGTGGGTGAAGCATCAGTTGAACATACTAATATGAGACTTTCATGTCAAAATTCACCAAGAAAGACAATTTGTTTTAGATAAAATTGAAATTAAGCAAAAGCAAATCAGGTCGCCTATCCTTGCTAACAGGAGGTAGTACCATGCAAAGTGAACTTCACCGGGATGGTGAATTTCCGTCAATTGCCATGGGCCATCAATCATTCCTCCTGTCGGTCCTGGTGGTATAGGGGTAACCATATTTGCCTCCTAAATCCAAGATCGCGGGTTTGATTCCGGCCAAGACCGAGGGGTTTTTGGGCATAAAATCCTAAGTATGGCTTCCTTCGGAAGGGAAGTAAAGCCGTGGGTTCCGTGCGTTACATTTACGGCACGTAAAAGAACCTCAAGCATGAAAGACGAGGCCTCTGAGCAAAATTTGTCGGCCGTTTCATGCCCTGAATTGAATGCGACGCTGATGACCTGAGATGTTAAAGAGCGTCCGCAAATAAACTAAATAAAAAAAAAAAGCAGGCGCTCCTGGTGATCTAATAGTAAGCATACTTTCCTCGTAGATCCCACGGTTCTGAGTCGATGGCGTTTTTAGGGTTAAAATGCTGTACGACTTCCTTCAGAAGAGAAATAAAACTGTTAAAAGCTTGTGGTACATTCATGACACATGAAAGAACATGAAGCCTAAAAGAAGATGGGTGCCTAGACTTCTTTCCTCAGTTCAAAAGCAGCAACGCGTCATCAGTGGTCAGGCATTTTTGGAGCTCTGCCGTGAAAACGAGAGAGAAGTTCTGCAAACCATTGCTACAGGAGATGAAAATATGATACTCTACTATGATCCCTTCAAAAAAGAACCAATGGAATGGCGTAAACCTGGCGAAGCACCGCCTCTAAAGGCCAAGTTTGCTCTCAGCTAAGAAAATCATGGCCACAATCTTTTGGGACTGTGAAGGAATACTCTTCAATTGACTTCAAGGAGAGGAACGCTACAGTAAATGAGAAGTACTATGCTGGCCTGCTGCACAGACTACGTGCTTCCTTCAAAGAGAAAAGGCGAGCAAAGCTGAGTGGTGGCATGCGCTTTCTTCACTACAACGCGCCTGCGCACACAGCTCTTGTTGCAAAGGAAGCTGTGAAGCAATGTGGCTTCAGGGAGATCGACGATCCTCCTCACAGCCGAGATCTAGCTCCCAGAGATTATTTCCTCTTCTCAAAACTCGAGAAGGACCTTCGAAGAAGGAAATTTAAGTGTGACGAAGAAGCAATAGACGCTGTTAATGCCCATTTTGCAGACAAGATTTCTGACTATTTGGGGGGGAGGGTTGAAATGTTAATTCAAAGATGTGAGAAGGTTATTGCATTAAAGGGTAACTATATTGAAAAGTAAATATAGTTTTTGTCTGTATCACACATAGAAAACGATTAGGCCGGAAACTTATGAACCTACCTATCCTCGTACACCTAAAATCAGTTTTGTTGCTGTTAAAACACGCCAAGAACTTGTGATATTTGCAAACGAATATTGTTAGTAAATGTAGCACTCTTCTTGTGTAAAACTTTTTCATAATTATGCAGCTCCTCGTGTGAAATATATCCTCAGCGATTTCACATACTTGAACTAACTGGTGAGCTAATACCGCTCATGTATTTGCTCAATGAATTCTAATCGGTCCTGGTGGTGTGGTGGTATCCATACTTGCCTTCTAAACCCAAGGTCGCGAGCTCAAACCCGGCCAGGATCGATGGATTTTTTCGAACGTAAAAATCCTAAGTATAGCTTCCTTCGGAAGAGAAGTAAAGCCGTGGGTCCCGTGTCGTACATTTACGGCACGAAAAAGAACCTCGAGCCGGAAAGAAGAAACCTCCGAGCAAACTTTTTCGGCCGTTTCACGCCCGGAATTGAATGGGACGCTAATGACCTGAGCCGTTAAAGAGCGTCCTTAAATAAAACGAATCAGAAGAAGAAGAAGAAGAAGAAGAGGAAGAAGAAGAAGAAGAAGAAGAAGAAGAAGAAGAAGAAGAATCAATGAATTCTGATGCTATTGCACTTTTAAATGTGGGTTAATTTCAACGCTGATACGACCATATTTAAATGCAGCAGTCCATTTCTTTATTGAGAAAGAAGGAAATGAATTTTATAAACATTCATAAATTTAACACGAATTTCCTTTCTTGTTAAATATTTTTATACAAAACTACCCCAGTCGATGCTCGTTATATCTGTGTTTAATGGAATGCCCACATGTTTACTTTAGAAAACTGTATTGTACAAACCATTTGAAACAACGTCATTTTATTTCAAATTAACGCTTAAAATAGATATACCAACGTAAAAGCAATTTATTATTTTGCCAATTATATGACCATCTGCGATCATGACCCAGTACTGTTCTCACCTTTCTCCTGGTTTAGGAATAAATTAAATTTTAGAGGAAGTCCTTATATCTTAAATTAGCTCCCACTAACAAACATCTCTCGTGTAATAGGCAAATCCCTTACGTCTATTGTGCTATAGATGCGAAATAAGTCACAGACATTCTCATTTCTTCTTCCCTCTCTCACCTCTCAACTGCTAGTAGACCTAATAGAGGTGCGTTCGGCGATTCTAAGTTTTTTTTCTACCCATCCTCTCTTCAATTAGCCATTTTGTTGACAGAACACACTTTAATGACCCAATTCAAATAAAGACTAGAACGCCCGAACTTCAAGTACCCCCTAAAACCCCATTAGCGGTCAATTGACCTACTACTTTCTTATGCATTTTAATCATTTTTTTTCTCTCTGAAAACTATGGCATTTTTACCTTATCACCGTCTAGCCTGCTGTAATGGTATAGAGGAAACGTTTTGCTTCTAAATTGCAAACATGTTTTTTTTTTTATTTATTTTCGGACCCTCTTTAACATCTCAAGGCATCAGTGTCCCATTCTATTCAGGACGTGAAACGGCCGACAAATTTTGCTTAGAGGCCTCTTCTCAAGGTAGGTTCGAATCCAGTTTGCGTTTACTTTCCGGAGTGAGTTTGTATATACTTGGTGTTTGCTCAGTATCACATATTTAAGTGCTCTTCTGACTCAGGTCAATGAAATTTCTTACTTATAAGACAACTGTAGAGGGAACAATATGGCTTCGAGCTGCAAACCGGGTTCGAATCCAGTTTGAATGGAACTTCTGGTTTCAGATATTTTTGTGTTCATGGGTTTTGTTCGCGCATCACGTATGTTTAGCGCTTTATGTCCCCAGGCTCCTTTGCCTGTTCATTTACTTTGTTGGTAATTTAATGATATATTCACACGTGTGTTCGTTCATTCTTTTGCTCATTTTATAGATCATCTTCGGCTAAATGTTTTTAGTATAAAAAGGATTATTCATTTTTTAATTCATGTATAGGCCTATGTTTTTTTTAATAAGAAATGTTTTATTATACGAATTGAGTTTCCTCTGTGCTATGCACTAACAAATTATTTGTACAAAAAAGGACATAACTTATACAAACGGATTATATCTATACAGGAAGCTGTTACATTGAAACATCAGAAATATTGGAATGACATATTTTGCCGAGTTTTTGACTATACAAGTACCACATACAAATTGTTTACATATCGAATAACTGTCTTCCGTTTTGTTTTTCTTATATAACCATATTTGACATGTCTTGCGTTTAGCGGCCTTAAATGTTCCTTTGTCCCTATAATCAGCCATGAGGGATAGTGACAGTAGTCTATGAAAGCGACGTGAAAATGTAAAGCTAACGAAATTTTATACATGGGATACAAAATCTAATAAACTACGACTCATGCACTACGCTACAATGAGTTTGAAACATGTTTGTTGTGCAG
Source organism: Metallyticus violacea (assembly GCA_030762175.1). Classification (NCBI taxonomy): domain Eukaryota; kingdom Metazoa; phylum Arthropoda; class Insecta; order Mantodea; family Metallyticidae; genus Metallyticus; species Metallyticus violacea. The sequence goes on from CM060834.1 coordinate 73,845,840, forward strand.
GGATGATTATCGTCGGTGTAACTGCAATAAACCACGTAAGTAACGAGAATAAGGAAGCAATCAATTATCGCCATTGTGTTCTAATGTTAACGTAAAATTTATACTAATAATCCAAACAATAAATTGATATCGTGGCATCATGAAGTATTCATAAAATAACTAGAAATACGCCTATTTTAGTTTTGTTTTTAATTGACTGTAGTATTTAACAAACGAGGGAAAATGTCCTAGCAAAAATGATAATTAATGGAAATGGTATGTCTGTACATTAACATTAATGCACATGATTAAGTATTTATTTGTTTTTATTTTCATTGCTGCAGTACTATTTACTTTTCTTGAGATGTTTAAAATCACTGCTAATTATTGAATAGCTGGTAGACATTGAAAGGAAAGAGTGTGTTACGTTAGACAATTTCTGTTAGGGGTCATTTTATTTATAAACATTGCACTAATAAACCATAAATATCGAGTAGAACTAGAGCATTAAATAACTCTGTTTCACTGCTGATAGAAGTCATCCGTTTACATGTTATATATGTTATACTACTGATCAAAAATTAAGGAGTTTCTGAAACCTGAAAAAAGTACACATTTTCCAGCTAAAACAGTGCATATAAATTATTATTGTGGTTATCATCATCATCATTATCATCATTGCATTTAAGGGTAAAAATTATTAAAGTACCAATTCTTATCTTTCTGTTTGTTAAGTTTTGATGCTATTCCTTTAATGTCCTCTAAAATGGTCCCAAATGTTGAACTTATTCTCTTCTTTTTTGCAGTCTCTTCTGTTGCAATACATTCTACTCTGTAATTAGCCATTGCTTTAATTGCTAAGAAGTTATTGCGAACAATGCATTCTCAGTTACAAAAGGATGGTGCATCTAAAGAGGAAAATTTCAGATAAGGTGTTTTCTGTGACTATCGCTTATATTCTGGAAATGAATTAAAAGATGCAACGAGTTGAATTTTTTATAATACGATTCTTCATGAACTGATAAAATAACAAAATTGAAAGGAATTTCTTTTTGCAAACTTTGTACAATGTATGTATATCTTGAAGAAATCTACATGGACTTGCTAAAAAGGCCAAGGCTACAAAGTTCTTGGTATTTTTTTATGCTAAACAGGTTTAAAAGTAGTTAAATATTTTAATTTCTAAAATTTCTTGCGGATATAAACGACTCGAGATTGCAAAATAATTTACATATTGAATTTTCTCCTTGGGTTAATGAATATTCAACTTTATACTAGAAATGGTGTGAGCTAATGTAAAGGCATCTAGCTTTTAGAAGTTTCATATTTTGTCTGAAAGTGCAGATTCTTACGCTGAATGATGTGCTTCTGTGTCTCGGAGGGCATTGAGTTTTAAAGCTTGTTTTCTACCACAGTCAAATAAATGTGTATATACATACTCTTGCAATTTACTGCTTTAAATAAACTGCCGCTCCATGAATATGAATACAAAAAAAATGTAGTGATATTGTTGTAAGGGATTTTTATATACTACCTGGTAAAGGATTTACTGTTGACAATTTATGCACAAAGAAATGAAATAATTATAACAATGTTAATAAAAATGTTTGGGCTTGTAGAAGAAACAAATGAGAGATAATGGTTGCATATGTGCACCCGCAAAAATCGGATAATAATGACATTATTGTCAGTGATGATAATATACAGAAAAAGAAATTGAAAAAAAAAAACTCGATAATTAAATTTTTCTAAAGCACCACTGAGGGCGAAGGCGATTTAGTTACAAAAACAATGACTGCAAACAAAAACACATTAAGATATCTTGAAGTTATTTTATGCAAATTTATTTTAGAGAGCCTCAAAATCAGGAAAAGAATGTCTTCTGAAATTATGGAGGAAGAAATACGTACAAAAACTGGAGTAGAACAGGTCGCAGTTAGTATAATTAAAACTTTACTAGTGATACAAATAGCATTAATGAATAAACTTTTTTGATATGTTTAAAAACTACATAAACAATTTAAAACTGTGGCTATACCTGCCGATGCCATCCCATTAAGTATAAATTATAATATAAGAGGAAAGTAATATTTACCATGAATACGTTCGTATATTATATGAGAGCAATCAAATGAATAACTTAAAATTGCTTTGTAAAATTTTATTCCTTAATGCTCATAAAAAGTTTTTAAAAATTGTTAAACAAAAATAAATCTTATTTCCCGATAACTTAAAAATTGGACATTAATGTGCATTTTTCTCAGAATTGATTGGACCAATTTTGTTGAAAATTTGCACACATATAATGTATGCAAATGTGAAGTGTGGTAACTAGAAGTATTTAAACAGCACTGTTATTTGGTAAAAATAAATAGCAATAAGAAGTGAAAAATATTTCTAATTTTTTTCATATTTTTAAAACGAATTTCTTTTCAAGCAAGTAGCATAGATATATTATTCTAGTTCCAAGAGTAACATGTTATCTTCAGTTTAGGTAAAAAAAAATAAATAATAATTCCAATTCCACAATAATGTATAACAAAAATTCATGATTATGTCGCAGTGTTTTCAGTTTTTAACAAGATTTTATTTTGGTTTAATTTTAATTTTTAAAAAAATATTTTATGTGTATTAGCAAGCATCTTTAGTTAAGTTTTCTTAGTATCCCTAAAAAAATGTCATATTGATATCTTTAAAACTTTGTGAGATACGTGTAAAATGTATACTGCTGCATTATTTGGTAGATTTACACTTCATGGTTACCTTAAGGAAGTATGTATGATTCAGTAAAATCTATTCTAAGTATAAGTAAATGTAATGTAACTGCTTTCAAGGAAGGATAAACCCCCTAGAAATGCACTTACATTATCATTTTTGAGTGAAACATGATACACGAAAGAGAAGCATTGCTTTGTTCTTTGTCTTTATGCCTTGTGTTTGCTTCAGTAGATGTGTCTATATTTGTTGCTCCTGTAAAACAAAGATTAAGGCTTCAATGCACTCCTCTCTTACATTTCTTTGTGCTACACCGGGAGTACCCCCCCCCCTCTCTTTTCTCTTTTATTGGTATAATCCAATTTAGGAGATAAACCAAGAGCAGGAACTGCACGCCGCTTCCCCTTCTGTTTTTTGTAACCTGCTCGAGAGGAAGCCCCGCTAGATGGTGCAGTAATCAGTTTCCGGGCAATGTCGCAGCAGGATATGAGAAGACAAAAACAGAACGCTCGTACTTGAACTAATGAGTCTACTTTCCTAAAAGGAATCCTTATTATTCCTAGGGCCTGTAAAAGTGAATTAACGCCGTGGTGGTCGTGGTCTCTTCGGACAAAGTGGTGTAGCGGTGAGCTTTTGATATACAAACTTCTTTTCTCCAGTGGTTATTGTGTTACATTCTCAAAAAGTTTATAATAGATTATAAGCTGCACGGTAACAGAACATGCTAGCGAAGCAAGAATCGTGTGCCATTATTACGTAATTCCTTCACGACTATTGGCTTTATCACACAACATGTACCTACTTACAGAATAAGAGAGGATTAACAAAAAATAAAATTGGCTGAAAGAGCAGTCAAGTCTTTTTAATTCTGACACGGTAGTAATAATAATAAAAATGTTTCTACCAATAAAGAAATAAAATTTGTTCCAAAAATTTCCAGTTTGAACAACTACTTATTTAAAATACATTTTTTTAAACATAATACCAATGTTAGTTCAGTTTTAAATTCCGCATACTACAGCTTAATATGCTTACATTCTGTTTTTTCTTGTAGGATACACACCGCTTAGAAACAATTTATTATCAATTAACCTTTATTATCCTCCATTAATCTTTCCAAATTCAAACAATAATAATAACAATCCAGGTCTAGGCAGCGATAAAAATAAACTAACAACGTGATAAGTTGAATCCTGTAAACAAAGAGGCGCCGTTTGAAATTTCAATGTCGTTGAGACTAGTAAAGCGTGAAATCTAAAATTGTATTTACATTGGGTTTAAATTTCCGTTCCTTTAAGTTTAAAATTAACTTTTTATTAAATAGGTACTCATTAAACTTGAAAAAAATTAAATGCAAAAATTAAGTACACTTGCTAAACCAACTGCATTATATATGTAATAGAAAGTAAGAAATAATATAGTTTATTTTCTACATGCACATTTAAGAGTTATAAATATTATATTTTCAAGAACTGACAAATTTGTAAATTAAATAAAATATTGGTTTTAAGTGTATTCATTAGAAATATGGTTAAATGTTAATCACTTTTAATAACATAGAGGTATTTATTTCAGGCAGAAGGTATAAGGAATGGAAAGGAATCCAATTCAATTATTTTTGTTTAGTAATAAACCTTAGCGAAACAAATTTATATTAAACTCTTATTTTTCGAGTAACAACTGCCTTTATGTCCTTTCTTAGCCCTCTCCTTGTTAGCAAACGTAACCGAGCGGCAGAAATGAATTAGAAGGAACGGAAACACTATCTAAAGATAGTTTCGGGATATATATTTCCTTCGAAATCTTCCATTTTCCGCTGTTTTATATTTTTATTATCATGATGTATCCTCTTTTTATAAATTAAAATTAAATTATAAATATTTTGCTAACTAAAGTTTCAATGATAACAAGTCGATCCTGGTGGTGTAGTGGTAACCATGTTTGCCTTCTAAACTCAAGATCGCGGGTTCAAACCCGGCCAGGATCGTTGGATATTTTCGGGCGTAAAAATCCAGAGTATGGTTTCTTTCGGAAGGGAAGTAAAGCCGTGGGTCCCGTGTCGTACATTTACGGCACGAAAAAGAACCTCAAGTCTGAAAGAAGAGGTCTCTGAGCAAATTTGTCGGCCGTTTCACGCCCTGAATAGAATGGGATGCTGATGACCTGAGATGTTAAAGAGCGTCTGTAAATAAACCAAATCACATCAATCTTAACTACATAAAGATAATTTCTTTAAGCATCGGTTTGATATACTGAATTTAATGGAGGAGAATTTCATAGACAGAAGCCCAACAATAAACAAGGAAATTCGCCAAGTGCTGAGCATATGTTTGAAAAAGAAAAGGGTAAAATGTTTTGAATCTTTTCGTTTAGGACTCCTAGCTAAATTCTCGAAAGTGTTGCAGGACAGAAATAGTTTACTCAGAGGATGTTTTGCCGGCTACTTACAGAGGAACATCACTAGCAGCTACCTGCTAGCCGACAGAATAGCAAGTTCGATCGCTTTATATAACCAGGGGCACTGTTGTGATCGTAAAATAACTATAATGTTAACAATGATCAGGTTGTAAATATATGTAAAGTTTACACCTGGAAAAGCAAAACATGTTTAATATTATAATTATTTGTGTTGATTAATAGCTTGTTCTCATTCCAAGTACCTGCAGTAGACGAATATTTATCCTCTGGAATGTATTTTAAATATTATTTCGCTAATTGCGTATGTCAAAATATACGAGTAGCTTGGGGTTTTATTCCCGTTCTAGACCGCTGGCATTTCAAACCCGTGCCAATTTTTAATGGCAACAAAACTTAAAATTCCCATGCACTAGTCACATGTGAACTCTTGCTTCAGTGACGTTTTTGTGACTTCCAAGTGAGCTAGCTGATAAAATCATGTTCATTGAAAGCAAGAAAAAGATAAGAAAGGCGTTTGATGGCGCCTTTTAGAAAGCTCGAGGGAAACATAATCCCCAATAGTGCAGAGAAAGTACGGGCATGGACGGAAATGGCGGTTACTTTTCTCTCCAAACACCATGTCTGAATAGGGTTAACTTATTTGACAATTGAATAAGATCAATCCTTTCATTTATCACGGCTCTCAAAACATACCAAAGGATTATATTCGTTCAAGTTGAATAATGCCAGTCCAAAACGCTTATTTTGTCTTTTTAGCGAATTCCGAAGGAAAGTTAGCTATTGCGGCTGTACACATGGAAGGATTTTTTAATAATAATTTCTCCAAATCTCCATCGATCCTACCTACTAAGCACCAGAACAAAAGAAACAAAATAATACAAAATCTATCTACCTATCTATCTATCTATCTATCTATCTATCTATCTATCTATCTATCTATCTATCTATCTATCTATCTATCTATCTATCTATCTATCTATCTATCTATCTATCTATCTATCTATCTATCTATCTATCTGTCTGTCTGTCTGTCTGTCTGTCTGTCTGTCTGTCTGTCTGTCTGTCTGTCTGTCTGTCTGTCTGTCTGTCTGTCTGTCTGTCTGTCTGTCTGTCTGTCTGTCTGTCTGTCTGTCTGTCTGTCTGTCTGTCTGTCTGTCTGTCTGTCTGTCTGTCTGTCTATCTATCCATCTATCTAAATCTAATCTCATCTAATCTCATCTAATCTCATCTAATCTAATCTAATCTCATCTAATCTCATCTAATCTCATCTAATCTCATCTAATCTCATCTAATCTCATCTAATCTCATCTCATCTCATCTCATCTCATCTCATCTCATCTCATCTCATCTCATCTCATCTAATCTGTCTAATCTGTCTAATCTGTCTAATCTGTCTGTCTGTCTGTCTGTCTGTCTGTCTGTCTATGTAGCTACCGACCTACCTACCTACCTACCTACCTACCTACCTACCTACCTAGCTATCTATCTATCTATCTATCTGTCTGTCCTTTTGTCTGTCTGTCTGTTTGTCCGTCTATTCATCTAATTTATCCATCATCTAATCTATCTATCCATCCATCCATCCATCCGTCCATCCATCTATCTGTCTTTCTGCCTATCCGTCCGTCTGTCTGTCGGTGTATCTGTGAGTCTGTCGGTTTGTCTATCCATCCATCCATCCATCTAAGATGTCTGTTAGAAAAATATTCGACCTTTAGCCGATAAAAAAAAATAATAAATAACTGGCCTACCTGGAGCATTAGAAACCTAACCACCCTCAAAGTAGTCTCCTTGGGACTTCTCCCAGCGGTGCCGCCATTGTTGGAAGCATTAGTAAAAAGCCTCTTTCGGAATCGACTTTAGCTCGGTTGTCGTTGCAGCCATAATGTCCCCTCTTTTCTGAAATCGCGTTCCTTTCAATGGTCTCTTAACTTTGGGGAACACCCACAAGTAGCAGGAGGCCATATCAGGAGAATAAGAAGCCTGAAGAACCAGAGGAGTTTGGTTTTTCGCCAGAAAGTGTTAATCAAGTGCGAGGAATGTGCTGGAGCCGTGATGGAGTCGACAAATTCCTGATGACCACAACTCCGGGCGCTTGCGCCTCACAGCATCACGTAGGCGACGTAGGGCATCTCTATAGTACTCTTTGGTAATTGTTTGGCCCTGTGGTGCGTACTCATGGTGTACCATTCCGTTGGAGTCAAAGAAAGCAGTCAACATCACTTTGACATTGCTGCGCACTTGACGGGCCTTCTTTGCTCTGGGTGAGTTACCGAAAACCGTCCGAATCTTCCGAATGGTTTCCACCTGGCTGTCGCCCAGTTTCTGGCAAAATTTGATGCAGTAGTGCTCTCCAGTCGTTCCGTCATTTTACTTGCACTGAAAAACCGACGAAAGCACTACACACTACGTCACTCGAACATTGCTCCACAGCAACTAACGCAACCTACAGGCGGGAAAAAATTCATGCATGCGCTCGAAGGTTAAAGGTCGGCTCATTTCCAGCACACTTGATTCAAATCCATCAGGTTTTCGAAATAAAAAATAAGATCGGATACTTTTCTAACACCCCTCGTATAAATATAGATATAAATAAATTTGTGTGTGTGTGTGTGTGCACGCGTGCATGTGCCGTAAATGCTCTAGTGGTTGCAATTTTTGTTTTTTATGGACGAAACTCTGCATATAATATCAGTTAACAAACTATTCGTCGAGTTCGCTTACCACTAAAATTGAAGGGTTCACCTAAAGCGAAATAAAAAAAGAAAAAAGAAAGAAAAAATTAAAATTTGAAAAATCGTTAAATCGTTCTAGTTGCTGCAATTTTGATTTATTCTCAACGAAACTTGTTAAATTTCTTTTAAAAATTTGATAATGGTAGTTTTCGAAAATCAGGGCAAACGGTATATTAGGAGTGGGGATATACCTGAAAACGAGTGTGGATTAAAATGAAAGTTAAAGATCACTTTAATGCCGCAATTTTAATTTTTTTAAAGGAAACTTAGTATATGCCATTGAAATAGTATAACAAACATAGTTACTAAAAATCATTGAAATTGGCTATTAGGAGGGGGCGTTTACCTGAAACCCAAAGTTTGCAAATCGCTTTAGCATCATTCATTTTTTGTAACCAAATTCAGATTATACCATTTAAATAAAATGAACAAACAAATTCTGAAAATCAGGGAAATCGGGATATTAATTCGGGGGGGGGGGTTAACGTGAAACCCAAAACTTAAAAATCGCCCTACAATATTTGTTTTTTTTTTTTCACAACTAAACTCGGCATATACCAAAAATAGTTTCTGAAAATCAGTTAAATCAGCTTTTTAGGAATGGGGATTTACCTGAAAAACGAGTGGAGGTCAAAGCAAAATTTAAAAATCGCTTAAAAAAATTAAAGGAAACTCAATGGCATATATGCCGTTGAAATAAAATAATATAAATAATTTCCGAAAATCGGGAATATCATGCAATTAGGAGTGGGGATTTTGCCTGAAATACAAATTTAAAAATTGCTCTAGCAGTACCAATATTTCTTTTTTGCAACAAAACTCAGCATATTTTATTTAACCCAAATAAAAATAATCGTTTCTAGTTATTGATTATTGGATTTTTGTTATTATCAAATGGGTATTTAATTTTTTCTTTCCATTCTTAGGGGTTGTTATGATTTTAATTGCTTTACCTAGCAGCGCTCAGATTCCTTTTTCAGCTTGGAAATTCAGTGAAACCAATTTGTTAGGAGTAGGGGTTTGCCTATAACCTAAAATTTAACAACTACCATTACACTCAACAAAGCTGTGTATATTCCATTTAAATGAAATGAGAAAAATATCTCTTGAAATTCAGGGAAATCGGTCATTAGTTCCTAAGGGGTTTACCAGAAAGTCAACGTTTAAAATTCGCTCTAGCGGCACCAACATTTATTTCTTCACAACAAAATTAAGTATATACTATATGAATAAATTAGAAAAATAGTTCCTTAAAGTTAGAGAAATTGGATATTAGGAGTAATGGTATACTTGAAAATCGAAATTTAAAAAGCACACAGGTGTTTAATTTTTTTTGCATAATTTTAAAATAAAATAATAAATTAATTCAACATATAAAATGTACCTATAACAATTCTATGTTGTACATTTAACAAAATAATCATTGTGAAGATAGCAAATGTGAAATATTGATCTAATATGTGTTTGAGAATTATATTTGCATGTAAGAGCTCTCTGTAATAGCCTTTAGAAAACGTTTGCAATATACGATTTTACTACAATAGCATTTAAACTAAATTTCAAAGGCAATGAAAATCGATGAAACTCGATTGTTTATTATTGATTGGTATATTTGCTTACTGCATGAAATTGTTTTTAAATAGTAACATGTTTTTGTTTTATTGAAGCATATGAACATATTCTTAAATACACAATGTAAATCGAAACGTTGTCACTTTTCTCTATTTTAGTGAATGTAAAGGTTATATTTAGGGCTCAGTTCATAAACATGGTTACATTTAAAAATGTTTAAAAATACCCACACAGTGTAGTTTTGACTCTTATCAGTGGCCATTGAATTGAAGTTTAATCTAAATAATAATAATAATAATAATAATAATAATAATAATAATAATAATAATGAAAATAATAATAATTCTAAAATATGGTTTCTCTTTTATGATACTTATAGATGGCACGAATTCTAATTTTGTTCCCCTAATACCATACGTTCATTAATAAGGCGATAATATGGATTTTATATTCTTTCTTAAAATTGCTATTCAAGGTGAGGATTTCGCTTAGTTTACGCAATTTCTGAGAAACTGCCCTCTGTATAACTTATGCAATCAATCACAATGTAACTATTTAAATAAATAAAAAAAAGTATATTCTTGACTACTATGGTAACTAGTAGGCAGGAAAATGAACAAAGCACACTTATTTACTTACTGTTTTATCGTATTTATGTATATCAAGAATGTTATTAAAACGTATGTTACTTACATAAATTTAATTTTTATGACAATTTTATGTATTCATTAAAGAAAAAGCTTTGTTAGAAATGTTTTGTTTGCAACACATTAATTCGAGTATTTTACTTGTATATAGTTGCTATTAAATCATTGCCTATTCAGAGCTATGTAAACCGTGCTAAATAAATCTAGTAAAATTGCAATGAAATCAGAATAAATTGCATATGCTAACATTTGCATACTGATGAATGCGGAAGCGAATCATAATTGATATCCACTGCCGCGAACTTAACGTTCAATGTTTTCTTCATACGAAAATGCAACTTTGTATAGGCTTCTGGAATGCAGGTTCACGATTTTTGTTTAACAAAGTTCGGTAAAATGTGTATCATTGCACCTACCCTTAGACTGTTGAGAATAAGCATATAAAGAGCAGGAAGTTTCCAGCTACTTTTTAAATAAATAATGTGATCAGGGCAATGTGTTTGCTAACTTATTGGTTCAGATATTTATATTATATGTTTTCCTTCATTCGACCTTCACCTGTCAGTAAACCTTCTTCAAGATTCTTTAATTCCAACTTCCAATAAATTGGATAATGTCACGTATTACTTTCTTTCCTATCTATTTACCATACAGCCCACAGGTATTTAGACCCCGGCCTTCGTTTTCGTAGCATTTCATCTCTTTTCTTTCATTGGTTGTGTTTTAAGCCTCTCGGTGGTTACCATTCAAATGTGGTACTTTCTTTTTTGAGACCCAAGATTTTCTTCTTGTTCGTTGTGTTTTCTTGAACTATTAACACGAAAACAAGATGGTAGTGTAGTGATATTAAATGCATTACTTTTCGAAATGTTTGTGTTAGCATGCATGTCTTTCAGTTCAGTAATCTTGTGTGAGTGTCTTCATTTACATTTACTCTACACATTTCCTTGTTAATTAATTTATTAATAGTGTACGGTACATAATTATATCTATTTTTATTTACATATTTTATGTAGTCATGAACACTATTTTTATGATTTGTCTCTTTTGTTTGAAGTTTTACGAAGCTGAGGAAATGTTCTCATAAATGCAATGTGAAAAACTCTAACTTTAGAATAACTTTTAAATGTTATTTTATTCTTCTCCCTCACAACTTCCCTCACTTGGTGAAAAACCTTTCCTAGGCCATTTTTCTGGATTCCTACTAACAGCATGTTTCCAGTTATAAGGCTCATTAGCGATGGGACTATCCCAGCTCCTGCATCTCTTATTCACGCTACAGCACCTAAATGGAAAAATGATTCACTTTTCCCTCAATAACTTGCAGTATGAACTAAACCAAATCGTTGCTTGCATTCGGTTGGTACATACGTCCGTCCAGCAATATAGCTATCTTAAGGTACATGTCCAGACCTCAATCTGTTAGATCAGCGGTTTTCAAATGTCTTTTTCCCTATTCAGAAGTCATCGTGTTTTTAAAAGGTTCATCGCTGTTTTTCAAAATTTGCCTATACATAAATACAAATTAATTCAGATTTATTTGAACATTTTCCTTTTTATTACAGTTATCCTTCAGTGGGATGGACAGCTATAAAGAGTTTCACTATGTGTGTTAAGCTATTGTGTGGTTTGTGTTTATTGCTTTCGTGCTGGGATTTTAGTGCTTTCTATTTGTCACTTTACAATTAAAATGCACTGTTCAGTAAAGCAAAGTGAGGTCACTGGAAACTGTTTCAGTTATAGGTTTTTTTTTTTTTTTTTTTTTTTTTTGGTAAAAAGTACGATACCCAATTGCTGCATTTTGGTTGAAATGCATTAGAATATTTATGTGAAATATTTTTCTATACTACACATATAATCTGGGACAGCATTAGTTTCTATGTCTGCCATTTTTCTATAATAGTATTCTGTAATTAAAAATTTGGTGCTTTATTTTAAATAGATTTTTCATCTTTAATGTTTCTTTTCAAGCATATTTACTCACTATTAGTGCCTTAATGTACGCAGCCTAGTTATTACACATGAAAGCTCAATCCTGAAACATTCTAATGCTAATATATATACTGTAAAGAAAGCTGCTTGCAATGACAGTCCAGAAATCACTACATGATAATATCTTCCGCAAGTTCTTTATTGTCTGCCAGCTGTTTAGAGAAACGTCCACCAATTATTATAGGGAGACAAAGAAAACACATTATTTATTTATGGTATTCTTACCGAGAATAGAAGCGGAAAAGTTAAGGTCATGACCTTCTGTTATAGTCTGTTAAAGACTATTGCACTTCATTTGTTAGCAACAGTATACAGAGGTCTAAAAACAAAAGAAAGGAGAAGGCCATTATCGCTGCAACAGAACTTATAGGGATTCTGGACGCTCTCTCGCATTCAGGACGCGCACGTGGCAGTAAAGTGTCCCACAGGCTACCAGGGGCGCCTGACGCTCATTCCGAAACGTATTGAATTTTCATAAAACCTTTGCCAAAGGGGGCACGTTCTAAGCATGCAAATTCTCTTCCCTAGTTAACACAATGCGGTTAAAGGACACGTTCTAGCCAGACTTTACTACCACTACAAGTGCCTCTTTGGAACTCAGCAATTTCATTCTATTTGGACACTGTAAGCAATCTAGATGATCTATAATTTCACTCCAAACGATTTTTGCGATCATTTTATATAGATAATGAGTTTGATAATATATACTTATTATCAAAATGTTTCTGAGGCCAACTTTATGCTTTTAGTTCTTTCCTTAAAGAAAAATAATATCGTATACCAATCTTTGTCATAATGATAATAAAATATGTCGGTCCTAGTGGTGTAGTGGTAGCCATACTTGCCTTTTAAACCCAAGATCGCGGGTTCAAACCCGGCCAGGATCAATGTATTTTTGGGGCGTAAAAATATAAAGTATGACTTCCTTTGGAAGGGAAGTAAAGCCGGTCGTACATTTACAGCACGAAAAATAACCTCAAGTCTGTAAAAAGAGGCCTCTAAGCAAAATTTGTCGGCCGTTTCACGTCCTGAATAGAATGGGACGCTGATGACCTGAGATGTCAAAGAGCGTCCGTAAATAAATCAAACCAAACAAAATAATGATAATATGCGTTAGTTCAGCAAAGTAATCCGAATACAATAAGTTGTGATTAAGCAATTACCTTCTAGGCTAGGTAATTAGAAAGGGATTCAGAATGTTTTCTTTAAAAAAAAATATCATCATTCCATGTCCTATTTAGAGGTGTGCAACGCCGGGTCAAATTATAAGTTCGCTACCCGCATCGCTTCTTTTTTAAATGGCGGAGAGCAACTCAGAATCATAACGCCATCGATCAATAAGGCACAGAAATCCTTTGCTTCTATGTAAAATGATGAAAATGTAGCTTAAATTCTCACTAATAATCCAAGTGAGTAGATAATAGAAAATAGTAGAGGGGATGAAATTTGAGCTAGTACTGAAAAGAGTATTGTGGCATAGAGCAGAAATCAAAGATTCTGAACATCATTCCGAAAGTTAAGGAAGTTACCTTACTCTTGCGTGTGTAAACGCTTGTCCATCAGTCGTTAGTATTTGATTATTTAAATTTAATCTTCTCTACTGGAGCACAGTACCCTGTATTCACACTAGTTGCTGGTCGATTCTATACGTAAGGCTAGATTTAGTAGTAATGGTATAGCTATCGTTACTCCATACCTAGCTAATGCCATTGTTCACTGTGCCATTTATTTCAATGTCATCACCAGTAACTAATCTGGTTTTATTGTATTCATAAAGATAAAACGGTAAGTACGTCTGTCTTTGATTAGACTCTTGTATAGAGTAAAGGATGTAGAATATTGGTGATGGTGTGGTTGAAGTAGATGACACCGTTATGGCGATTCTTCTCGGTTAGTAAGAAGTTTAATCAATTCAAAGGTTGTGTACATTTGGCTAATTATGAAAGTTCATAAAACTTAACATTGATACTTGGGAATTCTCAGAGTAGAACATTGTGGTTCCTGTGGCCAGTTGCAGATGAAGTACTTGCTGCATACTGAATTTATCAACTCAATTTGGGAGGCAGGGTAGTCTTAGCAGCATGACTCAAACTGATAGGGCACTCCCCTCAAACTTATAATTTATGCCCTGCAGTGTCTATGCATCAGCTATTTTTAGAAATTTGTATAAACAAAGCATTTTCATTGTACTATACGTATAAAAATTAATCAACTGTTGATCAGTGTTTAAGCTATTCCTATAATTTACGATTAATTATATGATTTTTACTTTAAATCATTGCAATATGTTACCAAACTTGTAGCGAGCAAGTGCGAGTATTGAATAATTCGATGATGTGAAAAGTAATAAGCTTAAATTTTCTGTAAAGGCCTGGAGCATTCGTGGAAACGTGTTTTATTTGTTTCCTAAAAGAAACAATGATTTATTAAACAAATTAATAATAAAAAACTTGAATCAAAATATCATGTGTTCGATAACCTGTAAAAATTAATTTGTGTTCTACACATAAAGCAATTACATTTTATATAAAAGAAATCAAAACATTGAACAAAGAATAAAAGCTGTTTGAAAATAATTTTAAGCAACATTTTAAAAAAAATTTAATTTATATCCTCACAGGGCTCATATACTGCGAAACAGCTACAGACAAAGAAAGCTACCTCACCGGGCTTGCAAACTGAAAATTCGCCAAGTAGGGGTAAAAGTACTTAATGTAATTTAACGAATAACATGCAAGGCCAGCAACACTTGAATATTTCTCTAGTACCAACTCTTTGCCACATTAAACTACCCATAAACATATTTTAATATCTCTCATAAATTAAGGTTGAGACCTTAGCGCAATTTAATTTTATAAATTAAATTAAAACATTGTAGGTAGGCCGGTTCCCGAGAGTACGCAAGAAACTTTAATATTATGTGGTGAAATTATTTAAATATTGATAGTGAATTTATGGTTGGTATGAATAATAAAATATTACAATATTAAATTGAAGGTTTAAAGTAGGATTAGATACCCTATTATTTTTATTTATATTTCTAAGATAAAACCGAAAATATCCTCATTCTCCCAAGAACTTATTACCTACGTCGCTGCAACAGCTCAGAAGAAAAGACTAGCACTGTTTCCGACCCGAGGAATAAGCTCTCGAGCGCTTAGAAAATAATGTACGTCCAATAAAATTAATTATGAAGTGACGTCATTGCACTCACGTGGCAAAACCTTGAAAGTGATCAGGCGAAAGGTCTTCCTCCGTTAACGGCAAAACATCAGGCATGTTTTTTCCCTGAAAATTCTTCACCTAATAAAAGAACAAATTCAAAACTATAGGATATGTACTGGACCAGATTATAAACGGAAGTCGTCACATTTAAACAGAGGCAAAGCTTGATGGATTCAGCGCTCAAAACACTCCCAGGAAACACCTCTCTCGAACATAGAAGAGGATCTTTCCACACAGTATCAGGATAATCCACGGCTAAGTCACTCTCCTTAGGGTTTTTCATCACCCCGTCGTTTAAAATGTTCATGAGTTTCGGACCACGTGCAGCACCGAGGTCAATTCCTCCGAATGATTTCGCAAAGGAAAAGGTTTGAGCCCACTCCTGGTAACATCAGAAGACCAAGCGCGTACACGAACTTTTGAAGGTGTGGAAACGCACCCTCAAAGGTAGTCCTGCATGCGAATACCGAGCGGTAATGAACGGACTCATTAACGTGAGGTCTGCAACTCAAATTCTGCCAGAATAATCCTGACTGAAACTTTCCTGGGTTTTTCTTGGTCCTCATCAGTGTCAAAATGTTCAAAACGTAGCCTTGAAATATTTCCTTCCCTAAATGTTTTCCCAACTTATAATTTCAATTCATTTACTATCACTCAGCAGTGTCCACACCAGAGGGGTACAAAAGTAAAAACAGTCGTTAAATATCAAACGAGAAGTGGTTGTAATTGAGTGCAACGCGCTGAAAATTGCGTAGATTAGTGAACAGCTAAACATCATATGAGAAGAAACAGAAATACAACATCAGAATAAAATTTTATTTACGCTACAATACACGCAGAAAATGACAATATTTTCAGTATCATCTTTTAAAAAAAATCACATTCAAAAATTTTAGTAGTAAAAATATTCCTTTAATAATTTGGTTTATTTCAAGGCGCTCTTTATCATCTCAGATCATCCCGTATAATTCAGGGCGTAAAACGACTGATACAGTTTGCTCAGAGACCTCTTCTTTCAGGCTTGGGGTTATTTTACGTGCCGTAAATCTACGACATGAGTCCCTTCCGAAGGAAGCTATACTGTGAATTTTACTTCGGAAAAATACATCGACCCTGGCTGGGATTAAACGCGCAATCTAGAGTCTACTAGGCAAATATGGTTACCAATAGACTATCAGGATCGATTTTTATATAAAGTATTCATTTAGCCGTTAATGCTAAGAATCCGTGTGTGCCTATTCTATTTAGCATTCGCAGATAATACCCGTACTTACAAACCTGTTTTGCGTTCCCCCACTTCCAGCAGACGGAAATACCGTGCTGCTTAAAGTGAGGTCTATACTAATAGGCGGCGTGATATTGCTTTGTTGTGTATCTGCGATATTAACTACTGAACCGCATGAAGCTTAGCTAATACTTTGTGACACCCGGTTGCTTATCCATTTCAATTTCCCTGCTGTTGCACTGTAAACTACGTGAGTTCGTGCAGATCAGAAGGCATAAAGGGACCTGTGAGAGTACTGCATGAGCAGGTTCACAGGCAAAACATATGTGACGGATCATTAATGATGTTCTTGTTCTCTACAGCTCAGGTCTGATGTTCGGACTGACATAGCTCTATTCATCAGCTCTTGGGTGAGGGATATTCAGTACTCTAAGGGGTGCCCGACATGATTACAGCTGCGGACTGGATCGATGTTTAGAATTTCGACGTCAGGAAACTGCAATAATAACCATCATCACAGTTTTATCCATCAATAATTCGTCTCTCATTCTACTGGAAGCAACAAAAGGCTAAACATTATAGATTATTTGAACTTGTCGTGCGTGAACCAATGGGAAAACTCCAATGTAGTTCTAGTGTAAGATTCAACGGTAGTATTAATGATAGCGTGGTGTGGGCGAGAGATAAACTGAACTATAACGAGTAGGGTGAAACAATTTATATATTGTTTGTTAAAAACGTTGTTAAAATGTGTTATATGCGCTTCTTTTAACATTTATACCGCATTCTTCCGTTGATGTTTGCACATACAGACTAATTTAGGAATCGTGCTCGGAAAGGTAGTTTCGTTTACGAGAGAATAGTTATAACTATCTCTTTATTATATAATGAAATATTGAAAAATAGAATACTCTATAAGAGTAAATTAAAATTACTGTAAGCATAAACAGTATAAAAATTTAACGCCAAAGCATAATAAAATGATATACCATGCTTGGCTGCATTTTGAACATCCAAAAGTTTACTTGTACTTTACAATGCAAAGGTGAATTAAACATTAGTGGCGCTATATGCTTGTCTTATCACTAGGACTCCCGAGCTTCAAGTCATAAAACGTCGGTTAGTGTTCAATTGACTGCTACTACTTTGTTATGAATTTTTAATGATTTTTTTACTCTGAAAACTCTGGAATTTCTTGCTTATCGCTTTTTACTGTGATGGTATAGAGGAAACGATTTTGCTCCTAAATTGCAAGGCAGGTTCGAATCCAGTTTGTATTTAGCTTCCGGAGCGAGTTTGTACATGCTTGGTGTCTGCTCAGTATCACATATTTAAGTGCAATTCTGACTCAGGATGACAAAATTTCTTACTTACCAGAGACGTAGTGATATAGAGGGAACAATATGGCTTCTGAGCTGCGGACCAGGTTCGAATCCAGCTTGAAACGAGCTTCTGGTTTCAGATAGTTTTGTGTTCATGGTTTATGCTCACGTATGTTAAGCGCTGTTTATCCCCATGCTCCTTTGCCTATTCATTTACTTTGTTGGTAATTCAATGATTCATTCACACATTAGTTCATCTTTTATAGGTCATCTCCGGCTAAATGGTTATTAGTATAAAGATACTTATTTATTTTTATTTAAATTATAAGCACATGTTTTCAAAAATAATAAATATTTTACTACAGGAATTTGGTTTATTCTATGCTATGTAGTAACAAATTATTTTTACAGGAAGGACATAGACTGCACAAATACAGGTTATATCTGTACAGAAAACTTCTGCGTTGAAACATTCTCAGAGATATTGAGATGACACGTTTTGCTTATACAAGAATCACATACAATATGTAGAATAACTGTCTGGTTTTGTTATTCTACATAGCATTCTTTGACATTCTTGAATTTAGCGGCCTTAGATGCTCCTTCATCCCGATCATCAGCCATGAGTGATGTTAACAGTAGTCAATGAAAGCTACATGAAAATGAAAAGCTAAGTAAACTTTTATACATGGATACAAAATCTAATAAACTACGACTCAAGCACTACACCTCAATGAATTTGAAACATGTTTGTTGTGCAGTGATGATTATTGTTGGTTACAACTGCGTAATAAACAACGTAAGAAACATGGGTAAGGAAACGGTCCATTGGCCGCCTCTGGGAACCGATGATAAATTTGCTATTATTTTAAAAAGTCACCCCTGAAAAAAATATATGCACATATTGGTTTGCTAAACGTCATTGAAATGGATTGAAAGTTACAACATTATAGAAAAATACTTCCAAAAACCTTGAAAATATGAGCGTTCGAAAGTCAAAAGCGCTCAATTGACCCTCATTTTGGCGTTCTAATTTTAAAATTGAACATCAGTTGTATATAGTAATGCACAGTAGAAAAATTAATTGGGGCATTAATAACACAATGTTCGTTCCTTTAAATTTTTTATCAAAAATTTACTGCCTAGCACACACAGTAAATGGTAAAATAAATGTTAAATTGAAAAATGAAATCTTCCAATTGTAAACATTTAACGTTTAAAATGCAATATAACAGAACAAAGAAAATTGCTTAAAATATATTATAATTATAATACTTGATACATAACTAACAGAAATACCTTGGCTAGTGAGTTAAGCGTGAAGAAGTAGTAACGATCTTATATAACAATTGGGAAATGCTTTCCGTAAACGTGTTCGAAACAGATACACCTTCTCTCTGTGCTCCCAAAGCAGGGCTATGATATCATCATACTTGATGGCTTTACACTATTCTTGACCAATGAAAGAAAGAGCCCGGGAAGTCTGTTACCATACGAAAGGAAAAAGGAAGAGAAACAGGAATTTGGCACTAAGCAAGTAACGAGTTCGTGCAAAGATGGCGCAATAAATCAAATAAACGCTATTGTGTCAGATTTTTTGTTTGTTTTTGTTTGTGAATAATTATACATAAGTACATTGTCATGTTTATGCCAGTAATTACCTTCAGATTTATAACTAAGAACACTCAAAAGAAAGCAAAGTAACGGCCAAAGTTACTATTTCCTTCCAAAAATTTAAATTTGACAAATTTCGGGAACAGTGTTAGACCCTTTATATTATAACCTCCTCCTTTGTAATGCATCTACCAAAATGGTATTTACAGTATGTTAACCTTAAACAAGTAAGTTTAATGAATCCTGATTCTTTACGGCGTACCAACTGCTGATACAAGTTGTGGCAAACTATATTCGATATTCTTATATTTTGGTATTTAAATTATGTTTACTAGCCGCTTTAAACTTTTTATACTCTATTCCTCATATAATTCTGTCTATTTTGAAAGTTGGTGCTTTTCTATAGCCCCGTTCCTAATTACTGCATTTGCTATAAACATATCCCATAGAAAGAAAAGCTTGTATTTAGCCAACATAAGCTGTTTTGCTTCATTTAGCTCTCTCTTGTTCTGGTATCAATTTTAAGATCCACGAAAAGAATGTATCGCATACCTAGGTATAATGTTAGGACATCGAGAAAAACCGGGCGCCCAGGGTTAGGTAACAACGTAAACGGGGTTTCTAACGTTGTATTCAGGAAAAACGTTCCGAACCTGCGGAGCATCTTTCCTTCTCCAAGGAATTCGAGGGCCTCGGAAGGTCGCTTCTACACCAAACGCCGGGGCAGGAAAAGTTAATAGTGCAGTCACCGCACACCAGTTCACCTTATCTGGCTGTTTCGACTCTACATTGGAATTGTTGATTTGGTTTATCTACGGACGCTCTTCAACATCTCTGGCCATCAGCGTCCCATTCAATTCATTCCGTGAAATGGTCGATGAATTTTGCTTGTATATACCGTAAATATACGACATGGGACCCACGGCTTTACTTCCCTTCCGAAGGAAGGCATACTTAGTTATGCCCAGGATCCATTGGATCCTTGGCCGAGATTTTATCCGCGATCTTGGGTTTAGGAGGAAACTATGGTTACCAATGCACCACCAGGACCGATCTATATTGGAATTAAATGAGGAAAAATGCTGAGCGAAAGATCATAGAAAGGCGCCCCAAAGGGAACAATGGGAATCACGTCTAGGTCGTGTCCTACCCCTGGATATCTCTGTCACTTCATTCCGTCCTTGCGGAGTTGGCCATAATGATAGCGTAAAAACAGCCAGCCCTTGGACAAGGCTGAAGGTTCCGAAATATCCTCTGTGCATATCAATCTAATTCAATGGTGCAAGATACTGGAGTATTTTTTTATTTGGTTTACTTATGGACGCTCTTTAATATCTCAGGTCATCAACGGCCCATTCTATGCAGGACGTGAAACGGCCAACAAATTTTGCTCAGAGGCCTCTTCTTTCAGGCCTGAGGTTCTCTATCGTGCCATAAATGTACGACACGGGACACACGCTTTACATCCCCTCCGAAGGAAGCCATAATTAGGATTTTTACCCCCGAAAAAATCCATCGGTCCTGACCGGGATCGAAACCGCGATCTTGGATTTAGGAGGCAATTGTGGTAACCACTACACCCCCAGGACCGACAAGACACTGGAGTGGTATGAATGTCGCCTACACTGATACAAATATAGATGCATTACCCGAACGGCGATGCTGTTACTTTTTTACTAATGTTCTCTTTTACCAAGGAGTATTACAATGAAAATCCTAACGGGACATTCCTCTCAATAGTATTGAATTTATACGCCTGTGTTTGCTATGTTTAAAGTTGCGTTCAGACAATGTGTTTGTTCAATTTTCTTCTCTAGCATATGTGACAGAGTCTCATGCAAACATATATTCAGGAACATAATCAATGACCTATGCGACATGACTGAGGTACTCACTATGCATTACACAACAGAATCATCAATATACCTCAATAAAAAGGATTGCAAAGGTGAACAGGAATTCAGAATAGTATGCACTTCATTATTAAGTAACTTAAGGCACCATTGAATACCAGTAGAAGTAAGTTGAGTGTCAAACATAGATTAAATAGAGATTAAGGCAGTTTGCTTCCTTGGAGGACTGTGAAACAAGCCTTTGTGACAACGACTGTGGTTACTCTGGGAAGCGTTTCGATTGAAGTATCCTAGAGCTGGTTCCCTTTCCGAACAATGCGACCCAAACGCGCTGAATATTTCAGCAGGATCCCCGGCATGGTCCGGCGGACGCATGATCATTGGTCCGTGCGCGTAGCAGTGACCCAAACTCACCATTAAATAATTAATTCTGTCATAAATAATGCATGAAAAGCATATAAATTGGTGGCATGTGTGTGTCTGTGTGAGAGAACACTTAATAACCAAAAATTACCATTTGTAGCCAGAAGGGCTAATTCATTTTATGCAACGCGTTAAATAGAGTAACGGAAAATTCTGTGAGTGTCATGGTATTGAGACGCGACTGTGGAGGAAGTAAACAAACAAATGAAAGCTCTCTTTACAAGCTGTTGATTTTATAATTGTAGTTTAAAATTGAAACCATAACTTCCATAGCCACACAAGCTTAGTTGAATATATAATGAGAAAACAAATAAAAACAGAACATCTCCTAAAAATTACAACTTGGAAATTGGATTTGCTCTTATTAAAAATTTGCTTAATTACTAGTGTCAACTTTTACAATAACGATGACAGTAAAAAATTTGCCTGTAATAAATTCATGAAAATGCTGACCTCGTTAGTCTGTAATACTGATTTCAAATACCAAAACTCTGATTTGAAAGAGATATGTGATCATTTTGTGCACAATTTTGTTTGGAAATAAACAATAGAGTCATTTTATTTATATAAATCCACGTCTTTATTTTCTCAGTAAAAATAAAAAGAAACAACAAAATTCAGCTGACACGTACCCTCTTTTCTCGTAAGAATTTGTGACCCCCGAACATTAGGAGTCCCATTCTTATCTTGTTGCTCTAGAAGTCTTTGAAAATGAGATGCTTTTCAAGAAAAATTAACGAATGAATGTTTTGTAATATTCCTGACCTTAGCAGCATTCAAGGGAATTGCATTTTTTTTTTTAAACTCTTTCCAGGCTAGTTGAATAAATTTTAGCTTTCTCTTTCATTACAAATGTTTCTGTAACTTATTAATTAGATGTCTTACTCGGTGTTACACTAATTAACCTGTATTCAGGTTTTTTTTTTTTTTTTTTTTTTTTGCCATTTAGGATAGGAATCAGTTTATTTATTTGAGACAAAAATACTTGTATTAAAATTGTTAATCCGATTCTCTATTCTGTCGCACTTTAACTAAATTTTTGGATGAAATTTGTATTACCTCTATCCAAGTATCTGCTGTGTAATTTATAAAGAGCTTTCTTTATATTTTGTATGCCTTTTTAAAAGTTATTGTTCTTTATTTTTTATTTTATTTTATTTGATACAGTTATTTTTATTTATTTGTTTCTCCTTCTTTTATTGCAGGATGTAAATAAGGTTTATATTTTATTATGAATATCTCGTGTAATTTCTTGTATTAAATTAAGCATACCAAGTGTACCATATAAGCCGTGCGGTCCGTTGTACCCATGCACCTTGTTTATATTGTATTGTATAGCCACTGTAATACTCGTAAATACCCTACTACTATGACTGCTACTACTACTACTACTACTGCTACTGCTATCTCTTTATTAGCAAAGTCCCGACGACATGCCATGTACAAATAACATTTTGTTAGATGTTCTTGAAAAATGTAGTTAAATATACCATGATCAGTTAAATAACTAAAATTTCTAACAATAGTGATATTTCGTCTTAAACTCGTGTTATTGCTGCTTTGCAGAAGAGCACGGATTGTGTGCTTATTAAACTCGACATGTCAGTAAACTAGCATTGTTTTGAACGTTAGATGGTAAAATTCAGTAAGACGATTATAACGCATATAGAACCAAAAAGTTCCTGTTATAAACTCAAGGCTTAAATTATGTTTTACCTTCAGAGACATATTTATAAATATGTATTGGAGGACTTCTTCCCCTTTCTACGCAAGTACTGAAGTACCCCTAACTGTTCAGCTGGACCCAACTCCCAGGCTCTTCAATCTCTAGCTCAAATATTGTCTTATTTTTCTTAATACAGCTACATTAAAACATAAATTCTAATCAAGGATAGACAAAAAAGCCTGCGCACGCTCACAGGATTCTCTGCCTGCTCTACTAATAATGAAATAAACAAGTCAGTTTTTTCTTGCTTTTACGCAAGCTAAGAAGGCATTTATCAGTTTATTTTTAAAGCTTAAGGGAATCATGACGCCAACATATTTTAGTTATTTCAGTCTATTTTTCCTTCTTCAGAGAACTTACTGTAGTGAATTGAATCAACAAAGATTTCCTGATCTTCCCTCAATCCTTTTGTAACCAAAATTCCGCGAAACACAAATTTATTTAACATGTTACACAGCTCCCATAGCAGTAGTTTGCGTCTGAAGTGGAGGTATGTAGCTATTATATATGTCAGAATGTTTTATGTCGGTCCTGGTGGGTTCATACTTGCCTTCTAAACCCAAGATCGCGGAATAAAACCCGGCCAGGTTCGATGGATTTTTTCGGGCGTAAAAATAAAAGTGTAGCTTCCTTCGTAAGGGAAGTAAAATCGTGGATCCGATGTCGTACATTTAGGACACGAAAAATAACCTCAAGTTTGAAAGAAGAGACCTTTAGAGAGCAAAATTTGTCGACCGTTTCATGCCCTGAATTGAATCGCCCGCTGATGACCTGAGTGTTAAAGAGTGTCCGTAAATAAAATAAATGGAAAAAAGAGAATTTATACTAGTTTTTAATTCACGTTATACAGTTTTCTCATGCTGGTGCATTCATATGATTATATTCATTTTCTATAGCGTCTAACTAGAATTTACTTTATACCATGGGCCACTATTGGAATATAGCGTAGAAAAATGGAAGATACGTTGTGATAACGATAAGATAATCGAACGTATGTGTGACAGTGTCATGTGGCTGACATGTGACGGACACCTAAATAGATCACTCATAATTTATTTGATTTATGAACGACATCCAGCATAGATAAGCTTGCTTTGCCTTCAAGTTTTTTTTCTCTCTTTTTTCTCTTTGAATTATGTATACCTTTCATCAAGAGTGTGTCCCAAGAGCAGTGTGGCGATTTGGCGGCAGCAGGAATTGCAGTTTAGAAAGGCATTATTTGCAAGCTGTGTTTATTTATTTTTTATTGATTTATTTATGGACGCTCTTTAACAGCTCAGGTCATCAGCGTCCCATTCAACTCAGGGCGTGAAACAGCCGACAAATTTTGCTCAGAGGTCACTCTTTCAGGCTTGAGGTTCTTTTTCGTGCCGTAAATGTACCACACGGGACCCACGGCTTTACTTCCCTTCCGAAGGAAGCTTATTACAAAGACGAAACATAGCTCACGAGTAAGCTCTATTAGGGAATTAAGTAAATAAATAAATTAAAGAGATAACAAGAAGGACCAAACAAAATTAGGACCTAGGAAAGTAATAAAATATTTTATAACAGCTGTTCTTTGCAGAAACACAGGATAAAAAATGAAAAGACTTTACAGTTAATGCCGAAATAAAGAGGGCATTAGCACAGAATGATTATACTATATTTATTTCATTTTGCGGTTTTCCTGTGAAGAGAAAATCCAGTAGGTATTCATTCCCACGAACAAAACAATGGTGAAGATTTCTAAAGAAAACGCTTATAATGTCCAAGACATTTGCTGAATTATTTCGTTATGCAAGATAGCTTACCACCACAGATATCCAGAAATAATGCCTTGCCTAAACAATGATCCGCGCTTCAATATCAGATTTATAGTCTGGATTTAAGCCCTATGTATTGCTTTGTATAGAATCAGCTTTAGAAGTTGGTATATCAGCAAAGAAAATCATATGGAATGAACGTTTAAAGCGGCGGGTAAATAAGGATTTTTTTCAAAGGTACCTTCTGATCAGTTTTGTTTTCCTCCGGAGTGTTTTGCCTATGGGATAGCGTGCCGCTCGTTAACCGATTAGTCAGCCAGCTGGGTTTCGGTGATTAGAAGGAAGGTAAAACACACAATAAAGCAAACCAACCATACAATAATACACAAATCAATTTAAGAGACGCATCACTTGACAAATTATTAAATGAGGTATTGTATTGCTCGCCTTCATTCTCTACACATTTTTGTGTATCTCTTTAGGAAATTATTCATCACTCGCTGTACTTCATATTAAGAAATCTGGACAATTTGCTGACCAACATTATCTTTGATTTCTTGTATGTTGCGTGGGTTCGTCTTATACACGGCATTTTTAATGCACCCCAGAGATAATAATCGGGGGACCGAGTGGGCCACATATCCCTACTATTAACTGTGTCTTGTGGAAGCACATTGTAAATTGATCGCATGAAATTATTTGCACTGACAGCAGTGACAGTTTTGTTCAAAAAACGCATGAGCACGCTCCATTTCGGCGAATTCTCTGAAAAAAGGGTTAGTTTGCTATTCACTTAAGTAACAGAATGCTAAGGAAAAGAAATTGGTTCTATGATTTTTTTCACCACTAAGTCAAAACATATGAATCGTACATAAAGACACAAGCCATAATATACTTTATGTATACTGTTGAATTAAGAAAACAACACAACACATACCCGGGAACAGCAGCGGTAGGACTGCAATAGTCAGTAAGGCCAACAAGTAATAAGCAATTTTTTTTTACCCCTCACAGCGCGGCAAAAGAATCGTTCATAGGAAACACCCGCGCCGCGCTGGAAAGCATTATTCATCGCATTGTTTGCTATACATAAATGGAGATTAATTACATAATGTATTTTAAATATAGGGTTTTACAGGAACCTACATATAAGTTTAATTAACTCAGTTTCCTTTTTAAATGTTTAATTGCTTTAAATTGGAATAAAATAAGTGTATAATTAATGTGATCAAATTATGTACATCTCTTCATTTTGCCCATATTTTATACAAAATATAATGTACAGAAACTAAAAGGGATATTATGCATAAAACCTTTTCTTTTAAATTACATAAGCATTTTATTAAATGTAAATTATTTCGCAGACATATTTTAAGCGCCTTTAATTTATATCCACTCTATAATTTTCACGCCAACATAAGTATTACATGTACTGCATTGTATACACAGAGGTGTTAAAAAACTTACCACAGTAATATTAGAGGGTCTTGGACAAGCACTTTGAGATAGGAAATCTATGGTTCACGACGAAACTATACGCTGTTAGAAAAATCAAACTTAAACGGTAATAAGTCGGTGTTCAGGCCAAATGGGTGAAACATATGCCTTAGAATGCCTTAAAATGGGTTTAGCGAGGAGAAAACCCCTATTATTAACTCATCAACAGTGCCGTTAAAATTCAGTTGTATAATAAACTCTAAAACCTCAGACTAATCATGTGATACTACAGCACTGGACAATGATATATCGTATTACGAAGCTTAACCTAAAGGTAGCTATCTCATGACTATGTGGCCCAATTGATACTTAAAGAGATTGTGGTTTCGAAGATCTTAGCTTCAGGACCTGCACAGTTTTTCTTTATTTTCCCATTTTGTGATTAAATATGCTTGTATATAAGATGTAAAAGCAAGAAAAAGTAATTATTGAGACAGGAACCCAATAACAATGGTTGCTTTTACTTGATACCAGTATTAAAAAGAATGTGCCAAAGAGATTTTCTTCACAAATTCCTTTATTGTTTGTTATCATTTCGAATATTCACTAATTAGTGGGGTACTTGTGCTTTAGCGACTTGTAGAGGGGTCTTAGACAATGCCATATAAAAATGTACGGTCTATCTATCCAAAATTCAAAGTTATGGCATTAATTGAACAGATAGACTGTAAATATTTATACCAAATGTTTGTCTAAGACACCTCTACAATCTCTGAAAGTTAGTGGTGTAGTTTATTAACACCTTGTATTTTTTTACATCCTTTGTTTTATTCCTTTATACAAGGAGTAGGGAAGGGTAGCTTTTTGTTTATTTTTCCAGTGTTATGTATTAAATTTACAACTGCGGTACTGTTTTCTAATACAAATAATACTTTCCAATTATCTGTAGTGTACAGTATTTGTCCCCCAGCAAGTTGAGTGTATTGTAAACATGATACAGATAGTTCTCATGAAATTATAATGTGCCGTATGTGTGTAAGAGAAACTTGCATGGTTTTGATCTTTAAGTTTTCTGTTTTCTTTTACAAATACAAGTGCACAGCGATTTAAAAAATTTCGGAAGCATAATTATTATTAATTAATTGATGTTTTTTTTTAATTTATTTTCGTTTACTCACTTCACCTGTGCCAAAGGACAAAAATACATCAAACCACATTTCAGGTAATAAATCTATTAGTCCTTGCAGCTAAGTCACAAATAAAATAGAATTAAATACGACTTGCCCGTTTTCAATGTCGTTATCTCAGTATATCTGAAAGATTACAGCTATAGTTTGATTTTATAGTATACGTTTTTTATAAAACTTAGAACAATATTTTTTTCTCTAACATTTTATTTACTTTTAAAAAGTACTTTTTCTGCCTTAGTTCTTCCTTGCATTAAACTATCAACCCATTTCTGACATTATAAAGTTCAATTGAGCTTTAGAAATATGGAAAAAATTTCTATTGAATTACTCTTTCACTAAAATAATATTTTACAGAAATTATTTTAATTTTGTTCAGATCACTTTTTTACGCAATTGCCGCCTGTTCTGAAACATTTTCGTAATACGACACAAACTTTTGTATTTCCGCTTCATATAATTGGGTCCCTTGGGATTTCAACCCTAAATGTCTTCTATTTTCAGCTGATCGTCATCGCTGAAGAGTTACTTTGTAAGAACCGTTCCAATAACAGAAATATTGGAAAAAATGCATTCTATATCTGAGTCATACACATCTACAGAAGAATGTGCAGACAATTTTCACTACAATGAACCAATATTTTCCGGAGTCGAATTATACGAATTATGAAAACTTGTCATGAAAGGAAATTTCTATGCATTTAGGTGCCTCCATTGTATTTTCAATTCCACGTTCTGGCTCTTTAATGATATCAAAAGATGTCTTTGAGCTTCTGCTCATTGTAGAAGAAATTCAACCAAACACATTGAATGTGCTATTCTTACTTACATAACTTTTATAGTTAATTTACTTAATAATAATGATGATAATAATAATAATAATAATAATAATAATTAATAACAGACTGAATGCATAAAATGTTACTTATGATGAATACCTTGGGTACACAACAGTTCTGCGATGGGGATGATCAGTGATGATATCATTCTTCTATAAAAATTTTAAAATAGATTTGAATAGTTAGAGGCAAGGAATATTTTAAAAATATAACCAAAAAGTAAACTATCTTGAAATCACAAATAAATTTGATAATATGTGCTTAGCTTTCAAGGGTGATTTTCTTATAAGGAAACCTAATACCTCTCATTCTAAAAGTATATTTCAAGCATTTTTATTGTGATATTTTAATTTTATATGGTATTAGCAGTAGTATATTAAAGATTATCCTATATAAAATATTCAATTTTGAATTGACAGGTTTTTCCCTATGATGCACACTAAACATTTGTTTAATAGTCAAAAGATTTTTACCTATATGTATTTAACTGTTTATTCAAAATTAAGATAATATAATCAGATACCATTCTAGAGCACTCAATCTCTCCACTGAGTAATCGGAAGCTTTCTCGGCCGTGGTCTCTTGGAGCTAAGGAGTCCAAACGTTTCATCCTCAACTGCGGAGGACATCTTCAGTGGCGCGGTCTGAGAATTCTGGCGGATTCTTATCGTATTTCCTCTGCAGCAGGAGCTGGAAGGGTGCGTATCTCAGATTCAATGCTGGAAATAATCTCCAAGTAATTATTTTGTTATTACGACTACCTCAATTCATTTCATTAAAGCCATTTTTACTGACAGACACATTGTCAGTCCTGGTGCCTCCTAAACCCAAGATCGCTGGTTCGATCCCGGCCAGGAACGATGGATATTTTCGAGCGTAAAAATCCTAAATACGGCTTCCTTCGGAAGGGAAGCAAAGTCGTGGGCCCCGTGTCGTACATTTACGGCAGGATAAAGAACCTCAAGCCTGAAAGAAGAGGCATCTGAGCAAAATTTGTCGGCTGTTTCACGTCCTGAACAGAATGGGACGCTGATGGCCTGAGATGTTAAAGAGCGTCCGTAAAAAAACCAAATAAAAAAATGACAGACAGATGGGTGTTGGGCGCCTCAACGTGAACATTTTCTCATTCCTCATTAAGCACCTTGTCACACCCGGTTTCCTCACTGCTGATCATAACTTTCACATATGTTCCCATGCCTGTGTAAATATCTCCTAGTTAAATTCTATTTCTCGCCATCTGTTAGTTTATCGGCTGCGATCTCATCAATAAGTGTATACAATTATTATGTCAAAGTTTATACGTTGGAATGAGCAATATTGGTTTTAATAAAGTTGTTTTATTCATCTAATTGTGAAAACCAAAAATTATTTTGTGGTAGCGCTTACTAATATACACGCTACCCCACAAGCACCGTACATTTTTAAGTCATATTCTCATGTACTTTTATGAAACACATCTAAACTGGCTGCAGAGACAGAAAAATTGCACTGAATGCCAGTTCTTTCTTATACGTTTTAATTATTTTTCTCACTGAAAAATATGGAATTAACTTACTTTCGCCTTCCAACCTGCTGTGATGGTACAGAGGAATCGATTTTGCTTCTAAATTGCAAGCCAGGTCCGAATCCAGTTTGCATTTAGCTTCCGAAGTGAGTTTATATATACTTGGTGTCTGCTCAGTATCACATATTTAAGTGCTCTTCTGACTCAGGCCAATGACATTTCTTACTTACCAGGCAACGATAGAGGGAACAATATGGCCTCTGAGCAGCGAACCAGATTCGAATCCAGCTTGGTTCGAGCTTCTGGTTTCAGATAATTTTATGTTCATGGTTTTTGTTCACGTATCATGTATGTTTAGCTCTTTATATTCCCATGCCCCTTAGCCTATTCATTTAATTTTCTAGTAATTTAATGATATATTAACGATATGCTCATCTTTTATAGGCCATCTTCGGCTAAATGGTTTTTAATAAAAAAGAAGAAAAATGTTATATATTTTTATTTCAAGTATAAGCACATGTTTTCCCCAAAATAAGAAATGTTTTATTATACATTTGCTCTTAGCTATATAGTAACAAATTATTTGCACATAAAAGAAACAAGTTACACTAATACGGGTTATATCTATACAGAAAGCTGTTACATTGAAACATTCCCAGAGATATTGGTATGACACTTTTTGCAGACATTTTGATTATACAAGAACCACAAACAAAATGTTTATATGTCAAACATATGGTCTTCGGTTTTGTTACTCTACGTAACACTCTTTGACATTCTTGAATTTAGCGGCCTTAAATGTTCCTTCATCCCTGTCATCAGCCATGAATGATTGGTGCCAGTAGCCGATGAAGGCTACGTGAAAATGAAAAGCTAAGCAAAATTTTAGAGAGGGATACAAGCGACTTGACATTACACATAGCATCATCCTTGAGCGAGTTCACTCCTCCTCGGGTGGCGGAGTGAATGAGGGAATCATCGCATCTATGCAGAGAAGTTAATGTGGAACTTCAACAAATATACAAGCTGATGATGTAACAGTCATAGCGCACAGAAACAAGCAACCAAATGCCAAAAGTAACTTTGTAGGAAGCTTGTTAGTAATTAATGACACGAAAGCACTCATATTAGCAGTTAATCACACGAAATCAAATGGAAAAATCTAATATATCAAAGTAACACGTAAAGGAAATAACTAAAGGATAAAAGGCATGCATTATGGCAGATTGTAACAAGAAAGTTTCCTTGAGCCTATCAAATGAAATTAAACTAACCTGGGGGTAAATTATTGTTGATTTGATTTATTTACAGACGCTCTTTTAACTCAGGCCATCAGCGTCTCATTCAATTCAGGGTGTAAAATAGCCGATAAATTTTGCTCAGAGGCCTCTTCTTTCCGCCTTGAAGTTCTTTTAACGACACGGGACCCACGGCCTTACTTCCCTTCCGTAGGTAGCCATACTTAAGATTTTTCGCCCGAAAAAATCGATCGATCCTGGCAGGTATTCAACCCGCGATCTTTGATACCTGGGGTCAAGAGGCATATATGTTCGTTCTAGGGAGAAACCTGAGATCAAGAATGACCTGGTTTAGACTGGAAGTTGGAAGGCTAAAAAAAATAATAGATAGTTCTGGTAGGAGAATCTGGCCATTTTGTGCAGGGAATGAGGAATGGGCATATATTCTGGTAGAATGTACCCATTAGGAACACCTGAGAAAAAACGCTGTTATAACACGATTGGCATGCTGAAACCTGTTTTCGAACTACACTAATGGTTGAATATGGGCGTTTTCCTAGTTAGAAACAATTTATTTTCCGGTTAGAACGCAATATCTACTATAATTATAAACAATAAGTAATGTTTCCATTCATATACGTGTAAATATCTTTTACATTTTTATGTTTAGTTATTAATATTATTATTAATATGTTATGTATTTTATTAGTTCCACTTTTTAATTGTGGCATATATAAAAATGTACGGTCTGCGACCCATACATAAAATTTATTTGTAATGTGTATATAGAAGTTTGCAATAAGGATGCACCTACTACCACTACTACTTAACAATATCTATGTGGGGCTTCAGCAAATATACAGGCTGCTTGTAATAGTCACAATGCACAGAAACAAGCAACCAAATGCCAAAAGTAATTTTGTAGGAAGCATGTTAGTAGATAATTACATACCGCCACTGGTAGCCGAGGTCGTTAAGTCTCGGACTCGTGAGCGGGAGGTCTGGGTTCGAATACCGCCAGGACCGTCCTTCCTGACTGAGGTTTTTTCCAGGTTTTCCTCAGTCCTCATAAATGGCAAATGCCGGGGAGGTACCCTAAACTTAGGCCTGGAACGATTCCTTCCATAAAATCCTTTCCCAATATATCATTTCATCTCATGTATCATCAGTGTCCATCGCCTGTGGTGCCTCTGTAGCGAAAACGGGCGTTAAACACAATTGATTGATAATTACACGAAACAAATGGGAAACTATAAGGAACGTAAAGGAACTGATAATTATACGGGAAAAGCAATGCTCTATTAACAGTATGAAGTCATTCACATTTCCAAGCACTAAGGAAGCGAAGTTCACGGAGGCGTTCGGTTTTCTGCGCTGCCGCTCGTGAAAGAAGGCGTGTCCTTGCCCAAGGATGATGCTGTGTTTAACGCCAAGTTACAAGCGTCGATAGACAATGACTCACGCACTACGCAAAATGAGTTTGCAACATGTTTGTTGTGCATTGATGATTATTGTCAGTTACAATTATACAATACACGTCGTAAGAAACGTGGGTAGGGAAGCTGTAAAATTTTTATTATTTTAAAAAGTTACGCCTGAAATGTAAAGGAAATATTGGTGAGCTAAAATGCCATTGATAAGCATTAAAAGTCACAAAACCTTATAAAATTTCTTGTTAAAACATTACAAATATGAGCGTTTGAAAATCAAACCGCCATTGCGCATCCTATTGTTAATTTTCTATATAGAATTTTCATTATCCAATGAGCTACAAAACTAATATTCAATAGATGCACAGTTATTAATACATTATTCTCCCTTTGCTCGTGTTACTATATTAAATGTAATTTCCTTTATCTGTTAATGATTCTATATGATGCTGGTTCACTTGATAAAATATTTATGCAATATAGTGAAACAAAGGGAACCATTATTAAAGGAAACAAATATCTGTAATACATTCTTAGTAGACAGATATTGAAGATTATTAAATCAGCTATTGATATACCTAGCCCTTACAACACTACCGCAAAATGGCGAGGTCGTTAAAGGCGCGTACTTGTGAGTGGGAGGTCTGGGGTTCGATTCCCGCCAGGATCTTTCTCCCTGACTGAGGTTGTTTCCAGATTTCCTCAATCCTAATTAATGGAAATTCCGGGGAGGTAACCTAAACTTAGACCTGGACGTTTCCTTCCTTTAAAAAAAGCTTTCTTTCCCAATATATAATTATCTTATGTATCATCAGTGTTCACCGCCAGTGGTGTCTCGGTAGTAAAAACGGGTGTTAAGCACCATTGAAAAACAAATATAAAAAAGCCCTTAAAACGTAATGTGGGCTCCCTATTCTGAAAAAAAATTTAACGGCGATTCTAGGGCTCCTTGCATAAAAGTCATGATATTGAGCCCACTGTGGTATGAAATATGCGTTGTATTGAATTTCACACCAGAAGTACAACGCGCTATTTTCATCCATTACTACAGGGGATTTAACAAAACACTTTGTGCTTGGTTATATGCAACACATAGAGTGTATTCCTTACTGCTCTCTAGTCCTATGTGTTTCGTTTTAAATTCAATTGCAGAAAACTGAATTCAAATATAACATACGACAAAATCCTCTGATTTTCCTACCCTCTTTACCTTCCAAAATTCCGTCAGCCCTCCTTCAACAAGGAATTTTCGCGAGAAAAGGAAGGGATTTGGATATTCGTTGAGGTGGCAGCAATGCAATGTGCGATCACGCACACGGAAAGGGGAAGATATGGAAGTTGTGTCGGCGGAAATGGAGAAATCCATAAGTTTGGGAGTACTATAAGCCGATTCCACCAAGCCTCGGAGGAGTAAATTCGAAAATAAACTTGAGAAAAATGCGGTATCTAAAAGTAAGTTATCTCTGCAGCAGCTTAAAAGAGTGGTGTCTATTGTAGCATAAAGTGATCTTATCTGTCACTTGCGTAGAGAAAAATAAACAATTTGTAACAAACTTCCTACTTCTATTGCAATTGAAGAAAACGACGTTATCTTTCTTTTCAAGGTGTGCATTATAAAATACAGTAAAGACTTTATAGAACATTCACATTAACTTCCTAACATATATTCCACATCTTTGGTCCACCTGCTAGCACCTCGTGATAGCGAGTGTTCTTCATTAAGTAAATTCTTGTTCGTAAATCCTTTAAAATGTGTATCTTTCGGGCTTATATCTTAATGCTTTTGATTTCGAGTACAATATAACATATAATAGACTTTAAGCTTTTGAAAAAAGCGTGATGCAAATATGGTTCAGAAACTAGATGAAGTACTACGAAAGAGAAAGAAATGCAATCTGAAGTAAAGTCAGTTGTAAACTTAAAAATACTTTCTCCAAGCCCACCATAGGTAGTATTGCAAAAATGTACATTGTGATAAGTTTACAACTACAAAAACAATTATGATGGTCTAATGGATCTTGAGACCGTACATGCTGATACCATCCGATTAACATAAAAGACCTCATATACAGATAGTAACATATATGTATGTGTGAATATATATGCTATAAAAACCGTAACATCGCATGGATAGTCAATTGTGCATAGTGATAATTTGTTTATTCGTCATGAACGGTATGCTGAATATAATTTGGTTTAAGCTACAAACTCCTTAAACATTATATAGTTTTAGAATAAAATAACACTCAACAACAAATTCCCTTCCTTGGTTTACTTTTTTATTTCATGCAGATGTTAATAATTAATAAGTACATGAATGATAAATATTAAGGCTCTAATTGATGATTGTCGGCCTAAGTGATTTCTAGAACCTATAAGTTTGCTGATTCGATCCCGGTGAGGTCTATGGATATTTCAGGACGAAAAAAATCAGAGCATAAGACGATTTAAGGCACATAATTA
Organism: Metallyticus violacea; assembly: GCA_030762175.1. Lineage (NCBI taxonomy): Eukaryota > Metazoa > Arthropoda > Insecta > Mantodea > Metallyticidae > Metallyticus > Metallyticus violacea. Next base: position 73,881,129 of record CM060834.1, read on the forward strand.
TCAGCTGTTCCACATCCAAGTAATATCTTACCTTCCCTACTATGGAGGCAAGCGGCTTACCACATACCACTCAGCCACTATAGGGAAATATGTGTAATACAATTCTCCTTGGTCTCTTAGAGAGAAGGCTAAGCCTCAAAATGGGCTGTAGTAGCTTAGTATAGGAGAAATGATACATATTAAGTAATGTCATAAAGTCCTACTATTAGGTTTGTATGTACATGGTATAAAATATACTTCTATAAACTTGTGTGCTGAGGAGCCATATTTAGGTTTCAAAAAGCATAGCTGTAGCCACTGAAAGCTGGCTAATTAGTACCTTATTATGAATATGACTTGATTTTCTATAAAAGAAACACTAGCGAAATATTTTCAAATCCCTGTACATTGTAACTATGATATTTCAACATTCGGGAATGGGATAATTTTGTACGATCGCAACTCTGTCAACTTAAAATATGCCTCATATATCGTTAAAATTCCACATTTGGACCTAATATAACATTTATTTTAAACCTTTCTTCTTCCTTGTATTGGCATGTAATGTTTGAAAGTCTGAAACATGATTGAAGATTCTCATTTCACAAGTTCTTTGCATTTTTATCCGATTGGTTGTTAAAAACTGAAGGGATATTTTCGGTATTTCAGCCTTGCTCAATGGCGGGCTGATTGTATGTGCCTATGCCCCAAGTGGGAGCACCTCCGAGAGGAAGGGATGAGGTGAGAGAGATAACCTGGCGGCCAGGATTTACAGGTGATGAGGCACTGAGGTAGACGTGGTCCCTAAAATTGTTTTAGGCATTAGAGTCCCTCAGAAGGGGGTTTTCATACCAAATTTGGGTATAAGCCTTTCTAAAGTGCAAGCCAATTCGCCCCTGCATTTTCGACCATGTAACAAAACCAACGGAACGAAATGATATGAAATGGGAGAGCGAAAAGTTTGTGAATGCTGACAATGAGCTACCCCGATCGATTAAGTCCTGCGCATATTTTAGGTATCTTCGAAAACATGTTGACGGCTTATAAGTGTAGACATTTCGTATGTCAGTCGTATTATATGCTTTAAACTCAATTTTATTGCATCAGAAATAGATGGATCTCATTCAAAATTGCCACTGCAACTAACATATACTTTTTAACAATGGAAGTTGTTTCTTCAAATGTACGGTTGCAAATTAGCAGATACAAACATAACACATCCATACTTAAGATAAGTTTTACATTATCTCTTTATAGAAATTTAGGTTTACGCAGTCTGCAGCTCATTTTCTTTATCCATGATTTGTTTTCATTGTTAATGTTTATAACAAATAAATTTTCTTCAAAATTTTATATAATTCAATGATAAGCGAGTATGTCTATGCCTATACAAATTATGTAGAAATAATTCCGTTCATCGCAGTCAATTATGGGAATCATTAATATATAGGAATTTGCTTTTATAAATTAATGTAAATGTTTTTTAAAAGATAGACTGCCATAATTTTTTCATGCATTCAAATTCTCATACTATAATATTGGTTTTTTACTTTAGTAGTATACGCTTTCAAAAATATACTATAGAAAATATAAAACATTTTACCTGTATTTTTTTAAAACAAAATACTGGTGTACGGAACAAAAATGTGTCCGTTTGAAAGCTATAAGAATTTAAATTGCTTAGGCCGTTGAAATGATGGATTAAGTTTTCGGTGGAAAATATAGAAGTATCGTCATTTTTTGAACGAGGGGGTGGGGGCCGCAATTTAGTAGTTCATATACAATTTTAAAATTATCTCTAAATGTTTTCGTTTCATGAAGGCTAGTTTATAAATAGCATATACTTGAGCAAATGAATTGAAACTGTGGTATATCTTAATAAGTAAATAAGTACAAAAAGGTGAATTTTGTTGATGTTATTGCATTACTTACACCAGAATGCCTCCCTCATTCCATCAAATCCGTCGAATATTTTCAAAATATTTTAAAATTAAAATTTTTCATCTCTTTTAACACTGCAAAACATTTAATTTCAATTCATTTATCCTAATACTTGCAAAAGTAAAAGAAAGAACATTTGCCGCTTCAGTACAACTATTACATCTTAGTTTCACAGCCTATTGTCATATCTGAACAGAAGATATTTGTAACTTTGTCAGCATATTTTGTCATTAATGCCATATTTAAGGCTTAATTCTTGAGTATATGACTGCAAGATCATATGAAACTGAAAAACACTGGTATAGTACTTATAGCATTGAATGCTGCATTGTACAAGTGGTAAAACAAAGGTCTTTATGGTAGTAAAGTTGTGCACATCTTGAATATTCCTTAGAGAGAAGATAAAATATTCACAAAATTCTCAGCAATTTAATGAGAGTTTTCTGTTATTAGAGGTATCGGCTATCTCAGTCGAATTTTGCGGTTACTTGTTTACCTTAATTTAGTTAGTTCCTACATTTCTTTCTAAATTAAGCATGTCTGTTTTATGCCAACTAAGATTTTATTATTCAATTACCCTAAAAGAAAAATTGAGTTATATTTGAGATGAAACGCTCATATAAGAATGCTTAACAACCCATCTTTAAATGTCCTATTTAAAGAGCAAGTAGATTTATTTCATTTAAGATTCTTTCGTTGTTTTCCCTTGTGAATTTTCTTTCTCTAAGAGCGAAACAGGAGCATTTGCTAAATTAAATATAGCGAGCACAGCAATCCAATCAGTTTATTTTCTCAATGTTCTTTTATTGTTTTTAAATGAAAGAAGCAATTTTGATATTTTTAACATAAATAATTAATGCTGCTGTTAATTCTACCTTGTGTTATAAAATGTATCAGTCACATTCTGTTTCAAAAACAAAATAAAAAATATATATCTATGTGTTTACTTAATTATGAAAACAATTTAGGGAAGAGGTAACGATTAAATAATAATAATAATAATTGACCATCTTCACTTTTTACCTTTAGCATTCTATGTACAAAGCTTTAGGACGAATGTGTGAATATTATGAGAAATAAATTACATTGCACTTTGTAAGCAATATAGTTTACTGGTTCCGTTAACATTAATTTCATGGTATTCTACTTAAATTTATCATTTAATTAAATAAACTTTCTTTTTAACTCCTTAAATTCCCAATATAATGGTGTAAATAATGTAGCTATGTAAGATGATATTGTTTAAAATGCAAATGTGATATAATGAATTCATATTAACAATGCATAATTAGTTACGTGATTAAATCAATTATTTTACCTACTTTTCTAACTCTATAATCTGGTGCCAAGATATATTATCAAAGATGAAGCAATATAATATTTTGTTTTATCCTCTTTCTCTATTTTAAACTAAAATGTGGCATATGAGTTTCATTTCAGAAAATCGTTATTTAAAATAATGAACTTTGGATGTCTGCTTTATCGAATGGGAAAATATTTCGTACACTAAAGGGCCAAATTATTATAACTATTTGAATGCATGCTAACTAGCAATGTTTTAAAATGAAATTGTATTCGCATGCATATGAAAAGTTTTTCAAAACATTGTAATATACACAAGCATTACATCACCATATGCATATGGGCTAATTATTATTTAGTTTGTTTATATCATATTCCTAATGTATTCTGATAACAAATTATTACTCTTTTATATTTTATATCAGGAATGGAATAAATTAGTTCATTATGTCAGTTGGTAGTTAGAATAATTTGCATTTTATAGTAAGATGTCAGAATTCAAGAATCTATCCTTCCTCATGTTGTCGCATGTTGTCGTATTTACGTTATTGTTGTTCGCTTCTAGATTGTTATCTTGTTTCTCTTAACTACAATTGTTTCCCCCGCACTTGCAGTCAATATAAGCAATACTTAACTTAAAATTGAATGGCATGAAAGTCAGCCAATCCCTTTTCGTTACTAAACTAAGTGGATGTGTGCGAACGGGAACTCTACACATTAGAATAAGCTACAAAGGCCAATTCTTAAGAGAAGACACTTGCCTTATACTACGGTTCAGATATTTTGCGTTTATAGAGAAGTCAGTGGTACTAACTTATTGTGGCATTTAAACACAGACGAAAACAAGAACGCATGATCACACACATATCTAAATGTCATCGCCAAGCAAAACTGCAGAAATAATTCGTTTTCATAAGCATATTTCCTTAGATGCTATTTTGTTTTACTGTCAAATAGCGGAGTTCGCGTAAATATCTCACTCACCCTTATTACCTGAGATTTGTACAACAATGTTCAGAGTTTTAAGTAGTTTCCGGTTAAACAATATTTGCAATTGTATTTTTTTTCAAGCGTAAATAGAAGTGCTGCATTCTCAATCATTTCAGGTAATAAGCGTGTATCAAAATTAACAACACAGCAAAAAAAGAGATTGCACATAATTGATCGCAGCCTGTAGCCTGCACTGCTTTTATATGCCGTTTAATTTTGTTTCTATTTTATTATAGTAGGAAGAAATTACCTCATGATTGACATTTCTGTTGCCACATTCCGTCACTCGTCATTCTACGACGGCAGCACTCAAGATAATCATCTTCATCATCATCATCATCATCATCATCATCATCATCTCTTCTTTCTGCTCCTCTTCGCTCTCGATTTCCATTTTATAATGTTCCTATTATTATCAATGAAATCACTGGAGCCACCCAAGTTTATTATAAAACATTTCATCTACTTCTTCTAGAATGCCTTCTTTCCTAGCATTCTCTTGAAAACGCGGTGCTACTGCGTAATTTCCGTTAACTGTTAACTGTTGCAACGCCGATTATGCCATGCTTCTGACGATAATATTTTTTTGTTACTTTTGCCAGCGATAATATGAACCTCTCGCCAGCCGAGTTGCCTACATTAACACGTTCCAAGTGCCAGTTACAAAATAATTTCGCTCCTACTGTAGACAGAAGCATGTTCTCATACTTTGTGTTGATATATATGTTGTAGCGATTAAAACAGTGTTATAATAATGAACCACTGACAATGCTACGTCAATATTGTCAGCAACAGTGTGAGAGCTTGAAGGTGCTGTATTTTAGGAAGAGAGACAAACAAGGAGAAGGGTAAAGTTAAAAATGGTAGATAGCGTTGATGACTGAGCTTCTGCGTGGCTAGCAGATAGCCACGTAGAATTATGGGTAACTAATTCTTTATATAATGTACGGATTTTCAAATATAATAAAATGTAACCCAATTTATATGCAACCCCAATAGTGTTATTTGTGAAATGATCCCTTAACGTTCCTTCATCTGTTCAGATGTTTAGTACTTAATTCGATTTAATAGGAAGAACGTTGACGCAGAATGCGCCCTTCCCCCCGGCCAATGCAGAGTTTTGAATAGTTTTTGCCGCGACAATATGCGGACGAAAGAATAGTTTATCTAAGGATTAGTTAGCCTTGAAATTGAATGTAAAACTCTCAAAATGGCCAAATCTGCCGGAGTTTTACAGTTCTTTCACAACTCCTTCTCGTTTGAGTAGTGCTTTATAAATTTCTCGCTTAACAAGTTGTGAAGCATATTCAGTTTGGGTCAGATTAGTGAAGTTTACCGACCGAGGTAAAATTTCACCTTTCCCTCATAACAAAGTAACTATCCTGCATGAAATAAAATTTAAATTAAAAGGAAATCATATCCTGAGCTTGACTAGCAATGCCTGCATAGAAATTTTGTTGCTTTTAACCCACAACACCTTCTGTAGAACACACCCACTTTCATATGTACTAATGACTAAACACACTTTGACATTCTGTACGTACGTTTTGTGGTCTGGAAAGCACTTGAGCGTGAAATTTTGCACCAGAACTCGAAAAAGTGATTTCACCTAACAATTGCTCAAAAGTTGTCTAATCTGAAATACAAGTCTGTAAAGAGAATGCCTATGCTTTAAACGTCGAGTCAGAAGATATAAAGGAGATACAGCTTCTTCCAAAAAAATAGGAGTTCATAGTGAAGTACATTAAAGTATACACCAGTAATGCAGCAATTCTTTTGACAATATTGCCTCTATTCAACACTCTTGTCAGCCATTGATTCTTGATGGTCTTAGGTACAAGATCAAGTTATCAGCTGTCAAACGAAGGCAATTTGTCTCAGAAATATTTAATCGTGCTTTATGAATACTTTCTACTAGTCGAATTTGTTTTCTATGCGAGTATCGTAGCTTTATAATTACATGGACTTTTTTTGTTAATATGTGTTCAAGCTTTAAGATTATTCATAAATGGTGCCCAAATTAGATAAATAGTCAATTTCTTATGCCTTAAAACACAATGTGGAATTGCACAAAATTGTCATATGTGTTAAGAATAGCTATTAAGTGATAATTTGTCTAGACATGGCGGGAAATAAACGAAAATAATCAACTATAAACTATAAATGAACAATTCAACTTATTCGCAATAAAACAATTCTAAATATTTTGTCATTCAGCTTGCAGATAAACACTTAATACACAGCTTTCGCAAGTGAGCTTGCCCGCTTGTTGCACTATACTCTAAACGGGAGAGAACGCCTTGTCTTTTATTTGTTTTGATGTGGTTTTTCCCACATTCACCCAGTCAGAGATCATGCTCATATATTTTTGTTGTTTTTAAAAGAGTTTAGTGTTCTAAGTTTTGTCACTGTACTTTCAAATTCCACGACTGTTGTGCACATTACAAAAAATATTTTTATATACTGTTCGTTTAGTATTACAAATTGGCGCAGGGAGGGTTAATAGGCTGTTTTCAATAAAGTTCCCTGGCATTACTTCTTCCTCCAGAGAAGCTTTATGGTTACCTCTAAACAAATTTAGACAAATGGGACAATTTCTCGATAAGAAGTGACATATAAAATGGCGTGTGCTGACGGAACTAGACGAAATTGGCAAAAATATTAAAACGTAGTTCTAAAAATTCTCTCAAATGGCTTGCACAGGAAGCACAGGTACCACAAGCCACAATGTTGAAAGGTAAAAAACAGTTACACTTTAAAGCATCTGGGGTCAATATAGTCCGGAAATTGTAGCTACATGAGGATGAGCGCTGTTAAATTTATTTAACTGGATTTTGTGTAGGTTAGGGATAGTGCATTTAGTGAGCGTTTCATATTTTTCCCTGGCTAGCATGCGCTCATTGCGTATCGCAGAACAACATACAGAAACCTTGCATGATGAGAAAGTTTGTGTATGGTGCGTCTGTGACAAGATACGTACGTGCCTTTTTTATGTTATGACAGAGAACACAGAGTCTCATATGTGGTTGTAGCGGTTAAATTTCGTCAGGGGTCGGCGCACTCCGAGCCGCTTCATTTGTCGCCGGAGAAGTTCATGCGCGAAAACTCTGTACGTGCAATGCAGAACTTTATAATACCATACAGTTCATAAAATTTAAATTTGAAAAGGGGGAGACATAGTTACTATTATAAAATTAAACTTTAAAAGTATTAGCTTGTTAGCTCTAAGGTAACGAACTGCATTTGTGAACAATTCCTCCTCCTCCTCCTCCTCCTCCTCCTCTTTCCTCTTCTTCTTCCTCTTCTTCTTCTTCTTCTTATTATTATTATTATTATTATTATTATTATTATTATTATTAGTAGTAGTAGTAGTAGTAGTAGTAGTAGTAGTAGTAGTAGTAGCAGAAGATAGTTTATTATTAAAATTCTAATACACTCATTACAAATATATTTTATGCACGAGTCGTAGACTGTACAAGCTTAAGTATGGCTCACAATAAAAAAGAGGAATACATAATTATAAAAATAATAATATTAATAATAATAATAATAATAATAATAATAATAATAATAATAATAATAATGAATAAATCAATATTAAAAATAGGAAAAACGATATTTACAGATATGTGAAGTATTATTTATAACGATATGTTATTGTGTTTGAACCACAAAATAAATTGCTTATAGCTTCGTGCACCTTGGCTAGGAAAATGTCTGTATTCGACCAATTAGTGTGGTTTGCAAACAGGTATCAGCATGTCATTCGTCTTCTAATTGCCTCAAAAATATTTCTGGAAACGGCATTTTTCTCAGGTGTTCCCATTGGGTACATTCGACCAGAATATACACCTATTCCTCATCCTCTACACAAAATGACCAGATTCTCCTACCAGAACTATCCGTTATTTTTTATCCTTCCAACATAGCAATCTAAACCAGGTCATTCCTGATCTTGCTTTTCTCCCTTAAACGATCATAATCCCTTGTTTACCCTCGGTTGGTTCAATTTCATTCGATAGGCTTAAGGAGACTTTTATGTTACATTCTGCCACGATTTCTTGCCTGCTGATAACCCCTAGCCTTGCTCTAACATTCTTACGTACATTTTTATTATTTTCATTGCCTTATTGCAATATTGAACCTAGACCAATGTTGTTACTTGATTAGTAATGTTGCCCATTACCAAACTCAATCTAGCACGAAATTCAGCGTCGTTCACATTTGACTATTTGGCGCCAATCTATATAAATACGAAACATGGAAAATGCATAAAATATATGAAAATTATAATTGAGAAAATGTGGTAATTTATTGAAATATTAGTTTTATTTTAACTAAGCAATGAGTTAAGATAGATAACGACTTCCTATTTTTGTGTTAATTCTAAAGTTGCATTTTATGATGTTTATATCATGTAAGGAACGATATATTAGTAATTATTTAACGACCATCAAAGTAGATTTATTTCGTTGTTATTAAAATACATTTCGTTGTCACAGAATTAATAATTAAGTCAATAATATATGTCCTTAAGTTTACCAAAACTATACATATTCGATCAAATCAATCTTTTATTCTGGAAATCTGAAGAATAAACATTTTACTGGTGCTTTCACTACAAACCATTCGCATAATATTATGATAGAGGAATATTTCAGGTGAATGGTTTAAAATAAAGGAAGAAAAAACTCAAGCTCAGGAGTTCAAACATCGAAATGTAATTATAAACCGTAGAGGCGTAGGCTGAAACGGCTCTAACGGAAAAAATGTAATGATTGCGCTTTTATTTTTTTTTTCAAAACGAGGCGAAAAGAGAAGCAAACGGCAATTGCAGGTTACAGAGCGGTTTTCTGCGAGGTTGGGGCTCATCACCAGCAGCTATAGCCTCTGTCAGGAATTTTCCGCAGCGTTTAACAGTAAGGCTGTCATATTTGGATACCAAAATTAAACCGAGCGTCGCTTTTCCAAAACACAGTACTTTCGGTACCGGCCGGCAAAAACATACCACTCTTGTAACAAGGGTCGCATTTAAATTCGATACCATGCGCGACCACCGACAAAAGGGCTGCACACCGCGTACTGTTTGCAAACAAACTCATACTGTGGTTTCCAGGGATGCACAGAGCTTTTTGCAATATCACAGAGAGTAAAGGCTGGGGAAGTGTAGCAGAAACCACATCAAGGTGATTTGAGATAAAACTATGGGAGTATTATACAAATTTGGGAAATTTTGGAACACCTTTTACTTGAGCTGTTGACAACAATGAAATAAATATGAGTTTTCATCTTGGCTATTATTTTCATTTGAAGTAGCCAAAGCTGCTAGAGACTCTTTCTCGAATAATTTTTGTTTTACATCTAACTTATCTCAATTTGACAATAAAAAACTTTACTGAAAGTCTTGTATTAGAAATTTTTCATTTTCCAAATGTCTTAAACATGCATATTAATAATTTCTTCTAAAAATGTGTTTAACAAGAAAAGTTAAGCATATTAACATTAATCATGAGCATGATTAATTATGAAGTTTATACTTCTAAATTTAGCTTAGCTTAGCTTTTCATTCAAAAAGTGTAGATAGTAGATAACATTTTTGAAAACCAGACTTCCTTTTACAAATTTTATTTACCTTCTAAATGAAACGACTTCGAAGGATTTGTATCATTTTCAGTAGCTGTAACTTGGTCGGTATGTAATAAGGTGAGTTTTTGAAGAAAAGTTAATGATAAAGTTCGTCTATTCATAATAATGTATACAAATTGATTACAAAAGCAAACAGATAGTGGCAATTAAATACTGTGAGGTTATTTGATAGCACTCAAATAACAGGTCAGCAGAGTGCGACTGATCTGGGATACGTTAGTCATCAAGTCTATAATTCATGTGCAGATAGCAGCTTGTAGTTAGTTTGAGAGAAGCGCAATCAGCGAGTAGTGGTTTATTTGTATGTTACTCGTTACGTTCATTGTGTAAATTATGTGCTTAATTCATGTGCAGATAGCAGCTTGTAGTTAGTTTGAGAGAAGCGCAATCAGCGAGTAGTGGTTTATTTGTATGTTACTCGTTACGTTCATTGTGTAAATTGTGTGCTAACTGTTCTGCGTTAGTTACACCCCTATATAAATATACTCTTGAAGAACGGGGTTTTGTGTACAATGCGATTCTTGCAGAGAATGATGATTTGGATTATTTTTAACATCTCAGGTCATCAGCGCCCCATTCAAATTCAGGGCGTGAAATGGCCGATAAATTTTGCTCTGAGGCCTCCTCTTTCAGGCTTGAGATTCTCTTACATGCCGTAAATTTACGACACGGGACCCACGACTTGACTTGCCTTCCGAAGAAAGCAATACTTAGGATGTTTACGCCCGAAAAAATTCATCGATCCTGCCCGGGATTGAACCCTCTATCTTGGATTTCGGAGGCAAGTATGGTTTGCACTAGACCAGGACGGACTTCTTGCAGGAAAGTGGTAAAGTGACTCGCAAGTAAATATCCTGGAAATCAGATTCAGGTATAAAAAATGTACGCTATTGTAAAAATGTTACGATAAACAAGAACGTGTTTCTTAGTGCTGTGTTCTTATGGAAGAAAAGTTAAATAAATGCAGGAATTTCCTATGCAGATGCCGCTGAGGGATATAACATAAGTTAGTGGCTATTATTATTGGTTTTTAATAAAGTATCTCTTTATGATTTCATTAAAATAAAAATAGTAAGTTAAGGTGCAGTGACTTTTTTCCCTTTTTATGGTTTTGGCGGCGGTACAGAAGCCGTTTCTAACTCAAATAATTTAACTGTAAATTGTGAAAGCGGAAGGGATAAGGTAATGGGGGGCTTCATTACCTTTGTCTTCTGGTCTTTAAAATAATTAAATGGATCTTTTCAGTTTCTTCATTGGCGTTTCAGTTTTCCAAGTCTATATTGCTTCTCTAAAAACGTTTTATTGATCTGTCCTTAACTTTCGCTTTATGGAGTTTTATTGTTCTCTCTCTTTCCATTTTCGCGCTTGCTTGATCCTATACAGAGGTATCCATAAAGTTTCATAATTTTTTTTTAATAGAGTTGAGAGCGCATGAAGTGATCAATGTAAAATACGAGTTTAAGTCGCAAAATGTAGCCTATTTCCTTAAAGATGTTTTAATTTAAGAAGGTGCACTAATGGCGTTCTTGAATATATGAAATGAATTAGTTTGTTACGCAGATTCCTGCAATGTATTGCCTCCGAGGGGCACCATTTTCAACATCCCTTCTATCACAGTATAATCAGGACTGATCGACCTTGATTACAATGCTGTGACATTGACTGAGGCTGAGAAGGTCATTTTTATCTTGAGGAGATTTCATTTATAGGTGGGTAAGGGGAGTTCTGACTACATTCATAAGACCCTCTGCTCTTCAAATAAAAGAGGAATTATCTGAAGGCATTAATTACTTTGTTAGATATGAAAGGGAAAACTTACATAAAATCCTAACATAAGTGTGCTTGTTGCCTATAGGAAGAGGTTAATGCAATAAACCGAATGCATTAAATGGTTTTAAACAGGGACTGATATCATATAGGTGCTATAAGACATCAAGACGGATATGAATTACTTTACATTATAAATAAAGCGCCAGGTATTGTCGGCTGAGTGAGAGGATAAACAAGTTCGGAATGTATCTATCACTAAATGATATTAAGAAAACTTAAATAGTTTATCAAATGAAGTATCATAATGTAAAAGTAATATTTCAAATTGCTGTTTCTACTGCTTATAGGGGATATTATTTATTGGCAATTCAATCTTTTTTATTCTGTAAAACAATAATTAAATAGTACCTACTTTGAATGCCTTTCTGGGTGTGTTGATGCATGAGAGACACTCAAGTGGGGAATATTTGTAGCGAAGATCCGACAAAGAGGGTTGATGACTATAGAGAGGAGAGAAGATGGGGACACAGAGTTAATCATAGCAATTAATGTTATCGTTTTTTGTGTACTATATATTTTGATTGTTAAAAGGACGGTATTAACAAGTATTGCTGTAGCCTATACATTTGAGCACTTTATGATTGCCACAATACAAGTGCGTAACTACTACAACTAAATCCTAACATATAGAAAATCCACAAACGTAAGCAAAACTCTGTAAAATATTTTCCATTGCTGAACGTAAGACTACAGAAGTGCAATTCCAAATTGTAGTATAAATGTATCCTATTCTGGCATTGTTTTAGGTGAATTAATTAAAGGCATGGCGTATCCCACAAAGGGTCCCTAAAATGGATAGTTGTTTAAAACTTATATGGTCGTATAATCCTGTAATTTATATGCCCCATATCAACATATTTCGTATCTACTTATAAACAGACAATCTCTGATAGAACTTACATATTTTTATACATAACCACACGAGAGGAGAGTTACATAAAAATAATGGTACATCATTGTCCCTGATATCATTATCTGCACTATTTGTCCACATATATTATGGCAGAGTTTCTTATGAGCTTCTACAGTCGCTCCGGTTCCTCGATGCACCGAATCAGTTCTCTGCAGTGATTTTCTTGAAGTTATTTGCCCATCTAGCACTGCAGTACTGCCTCAGTTTCTTTTGCCGATTCGAGGGTCCACATGCCAGAAATCTGCGCCCATCTGTTGCCTTGAAGTTTGGCATGTGACTGTCTCATTTCCATTTTAAACTAGTTGTGCATTTGACTACGTCTCTGGTGTTTGCCAGTTGGGATTATCTCTGAGAGATACTGTCCGTCCTGGTGCTGCAGTAGCAACCATACTTGCCTTCTAAACCCAAGATCGCGGGTTCGATCCCGGCCAGGATCGATGGATTTTTTCGGGCGTAAAAGTTCTAAGTATGGCTTCTTTCGGAAGGGAAGTAAAGCCGTGGGTCCCGTATCGGCACGAAAAAGAACCTCAAGCCTGAAAGAAGAGGCCTCTGAGAAAAAATTTGTCGACAGTTTCGCGCCCTGAATTGATGGAACGCTGATGGCCTGAGATGTTAAAGAGCGTCCATAAATAAACCAAACCAACATCTGAAAGATACTCTTTGAACTTCCCCTTGAAACTTCTATTAGCACACTTTTGCATATTTCTTTTGCGTTTCCATAAATTTCAATGTTTGCCAATCACAGAGTAAAGTGCAGAATTTCTATGCCTTTATTTGTGGATAGATTTATTTTCTAATAGAACACTTTCTAATAGAATAGAGCAAATTCCACGCTACGGCCATTCTCCCTGTCTATTCTTTGTACATGTTGTGTTGAAAGTGAACTAATTGATCGAGGTCATCTAGAGACCATCTCCATAATGAAGAGATTACTTACAGTTTATTTGCAGTCTTTATGAACTTTATAAATGCCTTCGAAAACCCATTTGCGTTCTCCAAGCTCTAAGGAACGAGAACTACAAAGTTTATACGATTTAATACTTTTTTTCCACGAACTATAACAATGAGTGCGAACGGTATTCAAGAACAACCATTTCGAACTTAGAACGAGAAGCCACCCACATAAGCGGACACTGTTCCATCAATGCCTTTCTGACGAGAACCAGTTTCGTAAATTAGATTGGGAATTTCAATCTAGGGTTTACAGAAAATATATTTCCCTTCTAAAAATATGGAAAGCACTAAAAGGCATAATTAGAAATATTAAAAAAAGAAATAATTAATTTTGCTCCCAAATAGCACTAGAAAACTTAATTTCATCAGTGGAACGATTAAAAGTTCAAATCTACTGAGAAGATCAGAACTACAGGTATCTAGGCCAAAGTGTTTCCTTCGACAGGAGTTCAGGGAAAAGAATAAACGAAACTGATCAGGCAGATGGGAGAAACGAAGCTTCGAAAACCTCCACCTCTAAAAGAAGAAGAAGAAGAAGAAGAATATTGTGTATGTCTCCCGGAAGAAAGGGCAGAGAAAAATTCTGTGCGTTTCCATAAGGACAAAGCAAGAAACATATATGCAGATGTCAGAAAGCTGATCGTCACCCGAGATAGAGTACAAATGGTAGAAACGGAATTGGATAAGCTACATATACACATGGCCAGACGAGATATATGGGACCAGTTACAAAGAAAAGTGTGTGGATGACCTACAATTCGGTTGCCTTCCTATTGATTGTAAGAACGGGTATGTGGACACGTGTTACCAGGGAGAAAAAGCATAGTTAAAATAGTTTGAAACAACCTTTAATCGTTACTGATTTTTAGTTTAATCCAGGAGCAAGTTTTAGCTACTGTCACAGTGCTGAACCTCGTGTTACCACCTAAAGGCTTGCCAAGTCTTACTCACCTAGTGAGTGTTTACCATAATCACTCTTGCCCTTATGAAATGTTGTATGTTTATTATAGTTCTATATTTTATATCTAATTAGGCTGCATAGAATTTATTTGACATTTTTCCATGCAAAGAATATCATAAGTAATTTCAATTATCGCGTAATTAACAATAAAACCCATTCCTTTTTGGCTGGTAAGCTGGGAGTCACTCTCCCACAACAATATAAAGTGGCAAATGGTCAGTAATTAAAATAATGGGGAAAGTACACAACACATGGCTCAGTAAAAAGAAAAGAGCAACGGAAATTAGACGAAGAAAGAAAACATACAGAAGTGTTAGAAAATGTGCTACAGCAAGGCAAAAGTACAAGAAACCCTTGTATGGGAGAACTTAAAAGAACAAACGAAAAGAATAGAAACGAGGTGTTAAAGAAAAGAAGAAGAGAATGAAGGAATCAATAAATTCCTCCGCGTGCAAGTCGATCCCGGCGTTATGTTCCGCCCAAGGTTCTGACAAGGGCTGGCGACCTGCCACAGACTGCACTGGGAATGCTAATGACAAATATTGGGCTGACGTAGGAAGTCTATTGACTTGACACCCGTGAAGAACCTTTCAGGCAGCTTTCTCAAACTTTTCTCGATTCTCTACCGTAGCGGTTTTTTGCTCCGTTCAAGCGTGCAGTTTTTACTCTCTTCCAAAGAGTGAAGGGGTGTCTCTTATATCATGTGAAGAGGTGTTACCATCCGTGAGAAAAATAACATTATGTCCTTTATTAAATTGGTTTTTAGAGGAAGAGACTTGTATTGACGGTCAAATAGGTTTTAGAAAACAACTTATAGAAAAAGACAGAAAATAATCTACCATATTTGTTTCTCGATATCGACATGAATAAGGCATATGATTAAGGGAAGTTTGGGAAGTTGAAGATTTCTGCCAATCTCATCTAATTTGCCTTCTGAATTGTAGGTCATCTCTTTCTCTCCCTCTCTTTAGCACTGAGCCTCTAATATCAAATTTATTGGAGATATCGTGAATTGCACTTCTGGAAGGAAATAATTACCCATAGAACGTTCAAATATAATAAATTGTGCTTTCAATATATACCAACAGACATAACCTATAAAGTTAAAATGAATGTAATGTTTATGTTATGCATCAATAAATATGATTACTGCCACAACTGTTGCTAGCTAATTTTTATTACCAGGAATGTGCTAAAGAGCGCTCTATGAACGAAACAACGTATTTATAATGCTAGAACTGTATGAATACAAATTTAAAACTCTATTACACGATAGCTTTTTTACTACTGGTATACGAAACAGATCTTTGCACACATTACAAGGAATTTAATATTACGGGCACCCCAAAAAATAAAAATAAATAATATACGCCATTGTAGGACTATGGTGGGGGTGATATATTTATCGTTATGAAATTCTTGGATTATAAATGTATTTTAGGCATGCATCATCACCGTGTATGTTTAACTACTATTCACAGAAAGAGGAAAAAATATACCAAATATAAATTAAAAATGGGGGGAAAAACAATTTACAGATATATATATATATATATATATATATATATATATATATATATATATGCAATAATATGCAAGATGCTTCCACTCATATATATATATATATGAGTGGAAGCATCTTGCATATTATTTATGCTTATACTAGTTATTGCGCTGTAACAATAAAACAAAGCATTTCTATTTAGGCGCAATTGGACTAGGAAAATACGCAAACAGGTCCCAAGATGCTAATCGACCGCTAATTGCTGTAAGAGAATTTTCTGGAAACACCATTTTTCTCAAGTCCTCCCAGTGGGTGCATTCGACCCAAATGTATGCACATATACTCGAAGCTGCCTTTCCATATCTATAAATGTGTTAACTTAGAAAGATCCACTTTAGTTCAGTATGTGAAATCGGAGCAGACTAATAACCCTGAACCGATCAGTTGAGGATACTGTCCGATGAACTTTAAGAGGATATCACTCTTTACTCTTAGAATTCAGTACATTAAGAATATGAACTAGAGGAGATGAAAAAGAAACCATATGCACATGCAATATCATGACATGATACAGTACAGTTAAGAACCGTTGATATAATTGACGATTTCAAACAATTTTATAAGTATTTTGCGGGTATATTTAAACCACATTATCGGACATTTGAGAGAAGCATGACGAATATTAAGACGAACATGTTATACCAATAGCGTTTCATTTTCCACAAAGCCATGGCCGCTATTTTGAGTCCCCACCGAGCTGGTTTCTTTCCAAGTCAGTTCATCACGAAAATTTTGATATGCAAATGAGAGAAGGCTTCTACGTACGTCAGCTGAACGTGGGGCCGTGTGATTTTTAATTAATTCAAAACTTTCTGGCACAGATGCTGCATGGAACCGGCAAGTTACGGGTTCATAACTTCTTGAGTAAACAGCGGAAGTAAGACCCGAACATAGACGATCTCTGTCTTGAAATTTTCCTGTTTTTATAATATACCAAAAACACCAGCATCTAAGGGTAAAAATATTATCATAAACAATAAATAAATAATACCCGGTGTTTTGTAAATCCAAAAAATAGCTTAAATTATAGTGTATTTTGAAAGGTTTTTAATTTATTTCATGACACACCTTATCGTATATGGTGCTACAATCTTTATATATTAAATTCAATTACGAATTAAATTAAATTTTCATTAACGTGCGTTTGAAATATATTGTATAAAATTACGTATCGATAATATAATAACAAGAAAAACATACTGGAAGTCGCTAATACTATAGACAGTTTGCCATTTTGCTCTCTTTCTTAGAAATTGTTCAGAAGATGATCTTTTTTATATTATATTTTATTTTGCTTTTTGTTAAAGTTTTCTTTTTTATTTAATATTTCACTGTACATTTTAGATAATTGCACGCGAATGACTTACAGCTAATGTATGGTCTCATTAATACTTTCTGATCCACCAATCAGAATGGATCATAATCGATAGCTTTAAAACATTGTGTTCAAAAACTAGTTACTGATTTTTTTTTACTCCTACTTTCATATTTTTATTCCTAGAAACTCTGATTCACTTCGATACATGATATAAATGATGCAAAAATAGTAGTAAATGTAATTGTTATCATAGTGTTAAGTTGTATTTTATTTAATTTTGGTCTCTACACGTTCTGCTTGCAATAAAAGCTAATAAAGTTAGGGTATGTTTTCAGAAAGATCAAGTAAGCCACATCACTAAAATGATTATAATAAAAGTACAAAAAATGGCATTGTTCTCGCATTGCAGTTATCTTACCGAACCCTCCTGTAGTTTATAATTTTTCTTAGGTAATTTAATTCAGCTTTTAAACTAATTTTTGCTGTCATTTGACCTTTGGCCTCGAAATAATTATCATGGCAGTAAACATTCCTTAACCTCAATTAAGTTATCGAAAATTTATCAGTATTCATGGTCCGTTTTGCATATTGCTATTGTCGTAGATGTCAGAAAAGGCTTCTTTCCAGCGCCTTTCTACTCTTTTCTGTTTTTCTGTTTTCATTTAACGTTCTCTCTGCTTTTCCTATATGTTGGACATCTTGATTTGTTTTTATTAAACGTTTTGTAAATCATTAAATTTCCATCTTCTATTACTGTTTCTTTGAAGACCATTTGAGCTTAATACAGTACTTATTTGCGTAAAATTTAATATATTATGAATATTGATGTAAAACTTAAGCCTACAGTAAAGTAAGATTTAAATTTATATATGGACAACCACATTTTAAGATTAATAAAGGCAATGAAGTTATAATAGCTAAGATTTTGGGGATTAAATATGGGTTTGTATACTATTAACAATAAATAAATAAATATGTCTGCGTTTATGAACTTCCATGGTTGGAATACTATTGATCTTAATAGCGAATGAATAGAGTTATCACGAATAGATTCAACTTTTTCTAGTGCGAGAAGCGTGAGCAGGCTTAAACACACCGAAAATGATTATGCTAGCTTATATGCTCTGTGAATTTAAACTATGGAAGCAGCTTTGCGATAAATAAGACAGGTCTTCCAGGAAGACGATGAGGATGAAGGTGAATCAGAGACAGAAAGATCAACAGCAACAACAACGTACTATTGAGGCGAACAGTCAAGTTTTTTGAGGACGCGGTTCAGCAATTCAACATCAGTGCAGAAACCATGTCACCTGCATCAACAAGGAAAAATATATAAATTCGATCGCTGGGTGCCACACGAATTGACGGTGGCTTTGAAGTTGACACAAGCTGAGACCTGTATTCTTATCAGCACTAGGATTCCTTTCATAATGGGGTGCTGACATGCGATGAAAAATGTAACCTCTACAACACTACCAGACGCATTCATCACTGGTTAGCATCACACGAATTTATTCTCCGAACAACACAAAATATTATACTCTGCTTTTGGAAGACTTTTCATCGTGAACATCTACCAACCGTCAAACAGTCGACACTTTTTTTTTTGATTGATTTATTTATGGACGCTCTTTAACATCTCAGGTCATCAGCGTACCACTCAACTCAGGGCGTGAAACGGCCGACAAATTTTGCTCAGAGGCTTCTCTTTCAGGTTTGAGGTTCTTTTTCGTGCCGTAAATGTACGACACGGGACCCACGACTTTACTTCCCTTCCGAAGGAAGCCATATTTAGGATTTTTACGCCCGAAAAAATCCATCGGTCCTGGTCGGGTTCGAAAGCGCGTTCTTGGGTGTAGGAGGAAAATATGGTAACCACTACACCACCAGGACAGACTCACACAATCGACACCATTCTGTATTCTAACGTCCATGGAAACTGGAAACTAAGGAGATTATATTCTTGAATTGCAAAGAAGTTGTTTTACATAATACAGCTAAGGTGCCTGGTGAAATCTTTAGTTGGAAGACTCTAGTGTACTCCGCCATTTTGTCCATATATCGCACCATCAGATCATTTTTCCATTCTTGAATAATCGCCTACGAATAGAGCGAGGTGGAACTGCACAATGTGGTTTTTTCTTTTTTCTTTCTTTTCTTTTTCTTTCTTTCTTTCTTTTTTCTTTTTTTTCTTTTTCTTTCTTTCTTTCTTTTTTCTTTTTTCTTTTTTTGTTTTTTTTTCCTTTTCCCCCTCGTCTGAAGGAGTTCTACCACAATGAACATTGCCCTTGGTGCTTCAATATAAATCAGGGCAATTAAACACTATTTAAAAAAAATCACAGTGCAATTCATTGAGCGATTCGGTCCTGGTGGTGTAGTGGTAACCAGACTTGCCTACTAAATCCAAGATCGCGGGTTTATTCCCGGCCAGGGTCAATGGGTTTTTTCGAGCGTAGTTATGAAAGGAAGTATGGCTTCCTTCGGAAGGGAAGTAAAACCGTGCCGTAGATTTACGGCAAGTAAAAGAACTTCAAGCCTGAAAGAAGAGGCCGCTGACCAAAACTATCGATCGTTTCACCCCTGAATTGAATGTGATGCTTATGACCTGAGACGTTAAAGAGCTTCCGTAAATAAACTAAATTAAAAAAAAAAAAACAATATCACATTGACCGAAGATTCTGTACAGTTATTATCACTGTATTTAGTACTAAATATGTTTTGTTCGAAATATGATTCTTTGAAATTTCTGGTTTGAAACCCAAAATACTTTTTCGGTCAGCTTATAAAAATATGGGATTTTGGATAAATGAAATTGTAAATGCTGTACTTGAATACCTGCTACGTCTTACTACTCTTATACATTTTAATATTACATATGTTTTAATTATACATGTATGTGTATACATGAAAGACAATAATTAATTTTTCAATATTTTGAAGATTTCAGCATAGACAATTCTCTGAATTTTCTAAAATCACACTTTATGTTCACTTTTTAAATTACGTATTTTAATATTAAAAACACTTAAAACAATTTAAACCCTTGCATTTCCTGTAACTTGTTTTCAGGACACTACTTCCTAATCCTTGCTTATAAAATGTATTAGTTAGGATTGCTGAGTTGTGAAAGAGGTTCTTGAAATACTCTGAGGAAGCGTAGAAGATTTAAACGTTCTGGAGGGTTGCACACGTTTCGTTTCGTACATCATACAAAATGTAACATTAGTAGCAGCAGTGGGACGCAACTGTGACAGAGAATTATCTAGTTATGTCTGCTTGCTAGACACGGACCTGCACTTCAGTGATTTGGCCGAGTGTTACTGAATAGATTTACATTAAAAGTCTATATAACGTATTCCAGTGACTTGAAGTGTTGAATATAAAAGTACTGCATAGGAAATTTCTCCACTCGCTTAAATAGGTAATAAATATATATTAGTACAGTTATTATGGAAACAGCATTAAATAACAGATAGCCTTGCACTAGGTACTACAGCAGAGACTAGAGATATGTACAGGGTGTCAAACTTAAAACGCGTATAAAAGAAATGAATAGGACTGGGACTGTGTACTCCCAAACCTATGTAGGTTTGTTCTAAGTAATAAAGATGAGTTTGCTGTGAAATCGTAACCAAGATTGATTATGAAGATGTTTAAATTCGTGATATGTCTAGTAACTTTAAATCTTCTTAGCTGTTTACAATAACACCACATTTTGCTTACTGTAAACTGAAAACTGAAAATATTTGTGAATAATATTCCTTCATGGTTTTTTTCTGTCTTTTCTGTGTCTTACCTAAAACCTGAAACAGTTTGAATATTTTTTTCGCTCTTGGATGTAATATGTACGTATGTCCATTCAGTAAACCCGTAATCAGAATAGACAAACGGGTTGCTATAGTAAAAGAAGAAGGTATCTTGTTTTAGCGCAGGTATTTTGTTTCTTTTCATTTCTTAAAGTGTCTTTATACATTTTAGTAAAGTTCAACCTTATATTGAAAACTTTGGAAAGCCGTTTATAAAGAACTGACCTATAACTTGAATTTGTTATGGTAAAATGAAGAAGAAGAAAAATGAATTCAAAATAGTTTTAATTCTTGCGCAATATTTTGTTATGTTTATGGGTAACATTATACATAATGTAGTTTTGATTTGATTTGGTTTATTTATGGACGCTCTTTAACATCTCAAGTTATCAGCGTCCCATTCAATTCAGGGCGTGAAACGGCCTAGAAATTTTGCTCAGAGGCCTCTTCTTTCAGGCTTGAGGTTCTTTTTCGTGCCGTAAATGTACGACACGGGACCCACGGCTTTACTTCCCTTCCGAAGGAAGCCATATTTAGGATTTTTACTCCCGAAAAAATCCATCGATCCTGGCCGGGTTTGAACCCACGATCTTGGGTTTAGAAGGCAAATATGGTTACCACTACACCACCAGGATCGACATATAATTTAGTGTTTTACTAAAGCATGAATATGAGCTTCTTTATTATTATTCTGCACCTGCTTCTATTATACAAGATAAAATAATGGCCGCATTACAATTTGTTGCGTTCACAAAACCACAAAATCGTTCCCCGAACTTGCATTATACAACAGATAGCATTATATGCATCTACACGTGCAAAAAATTAGACAACCGTAGTTTTGTTCTCTATGACTGACACGTAATCCGAACTTCTAATTCTTTCTTTTTAGCTCTTCATAATATATTGGAATTAGACCGTTTAGAATGTGTTTTGAAATGGCCAACGTTGCCAATATTAAATTGTTTATATTTGAAACCCATTATCTCTGAAAGTATAGAAGATATTCCCTGATATTTTGTATTTGATAAACATGTTGTTCTGTAATTGCTATCCTGGAATAAGAACAAGCATAGCATTACGAAATTAACGTTATTTTTATATGAGAATATTAAAACTTGACTCAATAAAGGAATTATTTTGAATTTGGGTATTATTTCATTTCAGTATGTGTAGACTATTCTAAAGCTGAACAAAATTTCAACTTTCATTGTAAAACATTCTATAGTATCTGCTAATTGGCGCTGCAGCCCGGAGTAAGCCTTGGCCTGCCGCAGCGACCTCTGATTCCTCTACCTCCGTCTTTACGACTTCATTGATAGATAGCAGTGTTGCAGATACGCGTGCGATCGGCTGCAGGTCCCCTATCACGCGGCTCCCTAGTTCGAAGATGCCGCCTTTCCGTCAGACAGCTTTCCAATTATCCTCAGTAGCTGGGTGGACCCCGTTTCTAACCTCCTTAACTAGAAAAAAATTCCTAAGCAGATACTAGGAATGGAACCTGGGCCAGTAGGCGGCAGCGTTAACCACTAGACCAACAAAGTGGTCTTCTATAGTATCTAACAGTGAGAATATGAATCTGTTTACTGAGGAACGAGGCTCTGAATTTAAACTTTAAAGTTTTAGAAAAGGAAACTACAGCAGGAATTTATAGTTTCAACAATTTGGTGACATAGACATAACTTACTAATTCCATAGTCCGCGTCCTCTGTTTACTCTTAATATTCGGCTTTACATTATACATGTCTGGAATTCCTTTATTGCAGTTGGTTTTAATAGAAAATAACTGACTTAAGAAATAATTAAATATAGTTCATCTCAAAAGCTATATTTCTTATCCTAGTGTAGTAATTACAGAACAACCAGGACAGTTGATAACTATTTATTATTATATAGAGTTTTATACGTAAAATGCCTGCAGGAGACTTCTTTCTTGTGCCTTATGTTTATTTGCGGTTATTAGGAGTAGGAGACTTGGTTTGCAGTTGAGATGCAAACCAATGTCTCATTAAGTTTGTGGAGTATTTTTTCCAAGGGAGGTGGGAGAATGTGATTGGAGAAGATTCTTGTCCATAATAATAATAATAATAATAATAATAATAATAATAATTATTATTATTATTATTATTATTATGTATATGCATCACACTACTAAACATCTCACGTCAGAGGTGTGTTCTCAAAAGTAGTTTGCCCTCAGTTTTGTACAGCTGATAGTTTTCGAGTTACTAAGTTGAGTAAAATGTTTCAAAATATTAAATGTGTACTAATCAGTCATTTTGTTAGCAGGAAATTGTTGCTGAATGTCGGGCTAGTAAAGTTTCGGGTGAATTCGTGAAATAAATGCTTTTGTGTTAATTGGATGTAAAGAAAATGAACACAGTGCAAAGTTTCCATTCTAAACCATTTTCTTTGCGTTCATTGGAAAATAACATTTAAATGAAAAAAAAATGGGAGACCAAGTTCAAGTATTAATTTGAGTCAAACAGTGATTACAAAACATAGGAAGGGCTTATACTTAGAGTGCTTTCTGTAGAAATATTTTATCCGGTATGTTCCAGAATGGATATTTTTGCTTAAATAGTTGGGTTACTAATATATATTTTTATTGCATTCTCGTTTTCTTTCTGTTGTGTATGTTCATCAATGTGCATGTTAAGATTTTAGAAACTTATAATCTATATTGAGCAGTAGCGGTAGCAGTAGAAAAGTTGTGCACCACAGGTTTATGTCGTAGCAAGTCGGGCTGCAATATTATTATCAAACGCAAATAAATTGGAATATGATGTTTGCATACTTTGTGATAAAATAAATCCTAAAATTAATAATTTAATACAAACGACTTTTAAATTACTTCCTGCAGTCAACGGGTCCCACTATAAGTATATTTATTTTTAAAATTTAACTTGCTCAGAGTGTAGAGTACATTATTTATATTGTTATTGAGCTGTGCCCTTTCAAGTGTTTAATTAAGATATTTAGTAAGTGATACTGTTAGTTTAAAACAGTATTAAATGGCCTAAAATGTTCAACTTTTTAAGAACTAATGCATAACAATTTTAGATAGCTCTTATGTTTTATTATGGAATTACATTTTAAAATGCTAATTTTCTTGAAATTGTGTGTGTGTGTATACTATGAGTGCTTTAGTTACAGGTGATTTAGCACTCACCTAAACTTAAATTCTTAATAATGCAGATTATATATATAATCTCTCCTTTAAAATTCACTTTGCTCCTTTATTCTTTAAGAGTCCATTCCAGCTCTTCTGTGAAATCTGGCGAAAATATTTGCAAAACCTTGTTTCGTCACTTACAACTATCTCAAATACTCTAATGAAATTTTTAAGTTTATTATTTGTGCGGCAAATAATTGTCTTATTTGTTATTAAGCATTTTTGCAGGATATTTGTTCTGAATGGACTGTCCAGTAGCTACCTAATGTTGTTCCTACAGACAAATTTCAAAGACATTTCCATATTGGCATAAGATCTGTAAATGTTCGTGCTTAGTGGCATTTTAGTTTAAATGACCCTCGCCGAAAGCTTGGGTTAAAATCCCTTAGGGCTGACCAACCAGATCTTGGGTTTTTTTTTTTTTTTCTAGGTTTTCACTGCTCGCTTCTGGAATTGACATTTACTTTCCACGAATTTATACTTTCACATTTCATCCCGTTGGTTTTGTTGAAAGATCGAAAGTGTCATGTGAGGGGGGGCTGGCGCTGAAGATGGTGTGATGGGGGCTTGGAAAGATTTTTTGTTCTCCGGTGTGGGAGCGGCCCTTCTGGGGTTGGAATTCCTTGGAGGGGAGCTACGTCGGCGTCGTAGTGATCTATTTAGAAATCATGTTAGGGTCCTGGCCGCCCTTATGTCTACCTCATTTCATTCCTTCCTTCCGTAGATACAAACGGTCAGCCCTTGAGTACGGCTAAAGTACCGGAAATTCCCCTTTTGTGCCTACCAGTCAAAATCTAATCTAATCCAATTCTTTTATTGTGCAGGTAATTTCTTGGTTCAATTTTCAAGAATATATTTACATTTCGTTTATAAACTGAAAATCGTTCTCAAAGTAGAATTTTAGAATTTGAAAAAGTATTATATTTTCCAGTGGTTCAAACATCTGCTTATGTGAATACCTACACAATTTTTATAATTTTGAAATACTTCTTTCCTTTTATAATGTATGGAATAGTACAAAAAACTAAAAACTAAATTATGTAGTGCTGTAATTAAATGTTTACATTGTTGTGCAATATATTTATGGGGTATAAACCATTTAAATTAGCAACATTATTTATAATTACATTATTTATTATGTGCTAATATTCATTGTTGAAAATTAAAAAGGAGAGGATGTCTTGAAATGGGCAGTTGCACGTTGTTCTATACAGTCGCGCAAACTGTGCAAGTAACAGAATTGATCAAACTCCCGTGAATATTATCAGGTATTAGAGTAATTTAAGTTTGTTATCTACTTTCATTACTCATTCACTCGACTGTCCACAACTACAAGATTATGTCTGAAAGATACATTTAAATTGAACTTTTAGCTACATATTCAAATAATGTGGGCAAATTATAATTCACGATACTTGGGAAATATGATTAATATTTACTAAGGAAAGATAAAGCAATAGTTTACATCCCTTGCTTCTTTCAAAATGCCTGCGACTGCGCATGTGCATACATTTTGTTTTTCTCACGTCTCGTGTCTTTCCCTCGTACATCTCACCAAGGTATTCCCATATTCGACAGCAAAAGCTGGAAGTATCTGCGATGCTTGAATGTCAACAGTAGTCGAAAGGTTTGTAGAGCAAATGGCAGCGTATTTGAATATGTGAAACGTTTTTCACCGCATATTCTCCTAGTTGAAAGGGAACGTGAATGACATAATGTATTATTTCAACATCAAACTTCTGTGAATGTGCACGTGCTATTGCATTCTCAAAGCTTCTTGAGCGATATTTCTTGAAAGGTTTGTTATAATGCCTTACATGACACTGACAAATGCTCCGCTCATATTTTCTTGTGTTATGTTCTTCCTCGTCGACCTCACCTACTTCATTCTATTCATTGTAGCTGTTGCACTCTCTCTTTTCCTTTTCTA
This sequence comes from Metallyticus violacea, assembly GCA_030762175.1. Taxonomy (NCBI): domain Eukaryota; kingdom Metazoa; phylum Arthropoda; class Insecta; order Mantodea; family Metallyticidae; genus Metallyticus; species Metallyticus violacea. Next base: position 73,907,438 of record CM060834.1, read on the forward strand.
TTTGTGATGTGCTTGTGAGCTGTGGAATTTGCATTCCTGTTTTAAATTGTCTTGGGCTTCTTGCTTTTCTCAGAAAGTACAGCAACTTACGGCGTTAATGCTTTATTTTCATCTACGTGTTATTTCAGACCTACATTCCGTTTCTTTACCAAGTTGCTTAATGCAATTCGTTTTTTCTTCCAGTTCTTCTGCAATTGAGATTTATCTGCGGTATTTTCCACTTTGCTGCTAATCCCATAAGATTAAATGATGAATATTCATCTTTCTTTTCATTAGTAGGCTGATTGTTTTCTTGTATTTATTTTGAAGGTTTTATATGTGGAAAAAAGTACACTCTACAAATATCAGAACAACATGCATGTATGTAATCGAAGTCAATGTGATTATTTAGTAGTATGGATGGTTGTTTCCCTTAGCTACTCAAATATTCCATTTAGATGACTCATAAACTTTAGTTATAAGCCGTGTATTACTTGCTGCAATTCATAAAATTGGAACAAATTAACAAACATGTTATTAGAAAAATTAAATGCAAATTGTTTAATCAACTGTTCACACCGAAACAAGGTAAGTTACATAGTGCGTAACAACAACATGCAATTGTTTCTTACAGCAGTAGATTTTACTTATGTCGCAAATTGACCTCCAGTACAACAATTAATACAATATTAAAATTAAAAACAAATCACTTTCAATAACGCATGTCTAAAAAGCATTATGCAATACACATATGCTAAGTGCATAGCTTTTCTTCGATTATAACGAGTCATCGACAAGTTCCTCCTCACTCGGGTACTGTGCATCCCACAGGAGAAACTCCTACGTTTTTGAAATTCCCTCCTTCCTTCGGAACCAGTATTTAATATGTAAATCGCCCACAGTTGCTAAGGTTTTGACTTGAGAGCATGTGGTTGCCTTGGGGGGTTAAGTGAACACGATCATGCTGCCACCCGAACTCACTTCCCTAGTAAAATCTCGGCTGTACATTAGCTGTGTAACTACTTCCTGATGGCCCTATAATACACTGCACTTAACTACACTTAAATCGCCCTATACTATTATCAGACAGTTTTTCATTGTTATAGCCTGTTGTAAATCCAAAATCGAGAGCCAGGGTGGATGGATTTTTTCGGGCTTAAAAATCTTAAGTATGGCTTCCTTCAGAAGATATACGTGGATCCCTTGTTATAGAACCTTAAGCATGAAAGAAATGGCCCCTGAGCAAAATTTATCTGCAGGTTCATACGCTGAATTGAATGGGAGGCTGATGACCTGAGATATTAGAGCGTTCGTAAATAAATCAAGCAAAACATTTTCTAACCTGATTGCAGGGCAAACTCGGCTAATTTCGTTACAGTTATTTTAGCTTCTGCATTAATTTTGAAACTACCACATAGATGGCCATGTATGTGCAACACAATGGATGTCTTTGGAGCTGTCTGGTGGTGACAAAAGTGGCTCTTCCGGGAACTTATTCGGTTCCGATATTTCATGTCCGTTATCGTTGATTTCTCTCATAAAGATATTGTTCTATTTTTATTGTTAAAAGAAGCCCGTTTTGTTGTGATTTTTTATTCGAGCAGTTAATAATAATTACAGACATTGTTTTATAATTGATGGAAGAATAACATTTATGAAAGCTTAATATAAATAGCAGAACCTTTAAATATTTTATACTTCAAATGACTTCAGATATATTTACAGTATGTAAAGCACCAGTGAAGAATAAAAAATAAAGAGAAGCTATCAACACAATTAAATATGGGACATATTTGAACACCATCATCCTCAAGGACCAAACCAAGCAAAGAAGGTCTGAAGAGATCACTTTCGTGGTCTAATGGTAACGTTTGTGACTAATAAGCAATAGGTGCTGAGTTCAGTCCTGGTCAGGTGAAGCTGTGTAAGGTTTTTTTTTTTTTAATCCCTAAATGGTTCCTTACCCTTAAAGAACACCAGATAGCTTTAAGGCGCAAAGGACTTCTAGTTCATTTGTGCCATCATTAATGCATTTCATTCATCCCTACAGACTACAGACCTACCCTGCAATACAAACAAAGCTGCAATAAATAAAGTCACAAAATATCTGAAGGAAAACCTCACGATCTCTGCAGCCCATGAGGCTTTTGAAAATGACAACCATGGTGAAAGTTGGATCCAGTGCATTATTTGTAATTAGTGATTTCAGAAAAGTGTTAGGAACTCTCAAAATATTAAAAGAACGTCGAGCGTTTGAGTTTTAATTATTAATCTGATAAACAAAAACAAAATTTATTACACTTTTCTAAAATGTGTTAATTTACTGTCACAAAATTTCAGTATCATATCACGAAATGATATCTACTTTTTTAGAGAGATCGCTATTTACATAATATGTTAACGAACGTGTTTTGAAATATTTTGAACAATAATTAAGAAGCTTAGAATGCAAATTTATTATAATACATTAACACTTTTTTTAATCCAAACCCTTAATACAAAATAATTAGCAGAGTATGCCCTTCTTCATAAAACATTGCATGTAAATTTCTGTATAGTCGTTCAACTTTCGTTGGCTCTTTCCTAATTTAATAAAATAATATTACTATTAAAGTTTATCTTTATTACCAATAGAGTAATGGTCTAGTAAACATAACTTACAAAAACTGAAGTTGAAAATCACATCAAATTTTACAAGATAATGGCTGTAAATTGTTGCTCATATGGCAGTAAAAATTAAACACTCATTCAGAAGGTAATAAATATAATTCTGAGATTTCTAAGATCAGTTAAAGGATTGGCAAGAAAAGATAAATGAAAGTATAAAATACGTACAGTCTCAATGATATATTAACCTATTGGAAAATAAACGGAACACTTAAACTTGCGCTTCAAGATAAGGTTTTGAAATATAAACCCTAAGGTAGAAGTGAGATTGGTCGACGATGAAAAGAATGAATTGATAAATTTAGGTAACCTCAACATGATTTATTCTTAATGCTTGAAGTATATGATGATGTTGATGGCAAATAATGCTTCTGTAACAAATTTTGTGATTTGGTCAAGATTCTCTAATACACCAAAATGCGTTTGTTTTTAATTTCATTTAGAAAAAAAAAAGTGAATTGTAGCAGAGAAGCTTGGTATGTAGTTGGTTAATTTTACCCTAGATGTATTGTTCTTCAGAATCTTTAAATTTCTTGGCCAATTTTTATAAGTCAAAATTCACATTGGTGTTAATTTGGATAAACCAAAATGCACTTTAGCATTATTGCATCAATATTAATATCGCATTTGTTCTGTACACAAATAATTCTATACAAACTTCCATTATATGCAAATATAGCAAACTATTCTCTTGAAGTTTCCCATAAGAATCTGTCCTTTTTATTTTGCGCATTAAAATCAAACGATTTTTAAAAAGTATTTCATTATTAATTATAGTTCAGTATTCCTGTATCGTGACCACCTCCCTGGATAGTAAGTAAGCGTTGCTGAATGGGAGGCCTGGAACGCGGTCCACACCTTTTGTTAGGACCATTGAGAAGCTGCCTGATGGAGAGATGGCGGACGCGGTATGCTGATCACATGTCCCACCATTGCAACATTGCCCTTCTACCTATGATGTCGTGTGACGGAAATAGAGGACGCAGCAGTCACCGAGTTAGATCAAAGATCCTCCTAGGGCTATAGACTTCTGTATCATAATGTATATGCGAGTAAGATCGCATCAAAACTTAAATGAAAGTACAGAGTGAGGCAGAAACAATGCTCCATTTTAGATCGTGCGCTATTGTTGGTCACGGCTTCTTAAAGAGATGAACTGCACTACCTTTGCGTAGTGCAGTTCAAAGCATTTTCTATGCGCCATATTGTATGACCTTGGCCGCTCGCTTCGTTGCACAGTACTACTTGACAACCTGTATGGAATGCAGGTCGAATGAAGATCGTGCATTTGCAATTGAAACGGTTTTCGTATGTGATTGAATCTTAAGAACGCAGCTTTTTATTTGTATAAAAGCTATTAAATATAAAATGTACTGATTTAGATGATCTACAAAATAAGATTAGATATACGATATATATATATACATAATATCTTATATTATATACTTTTTATGATGCGAAAGAAATCATAATATTAACAAATCCACGAACAAGGTTGAACTGGTGGAACATTTTGGCAATTTAAAAATTGTGAATGTGTCTAAAATATCTGATCTATTTCGAGATGCTGAGGATGTTAAACTTTGGCAGGGAGTAAGATATTGCAATATAACTGTGCTTCCTAAATTTTAGATTTTTTTTCACAAGTATATTATTTTCAGTTTACATAATAGAAAATAATTTCATAGAGGATGTCTCTTAAACTACACATAATTGGTGAGAATTCTGAGGATGGAGCAGGCTAGAGCAATTTACTAATGATTCTCACAAAGATGTCGGCAGTCTTCTTTGAAAAAGTTAACATGTTTAAGTATGGTCAGAATCTAGTCAATGGGCTCTGTTAATTTGTTCATAAATGCTACACTTTATCTCGCACCTTCTTGAATTACAAGATATTGTGGAATTATTTTGTTCTATCGATAGTGGTAATATCTGACTAATCGACATTGAGCAGGCTGATACTTAGGTTTCAACTGTTAATCATCCCACCTAGGAACCCGAGGCCCAAACACGTGGATTGCACCCTATGCATTACAATAAATAAATCCATCATACTCTTTCATTTTAATTGAAATAATATGCTGGAAAAATATTATGATTTGGACCAGCCGCATAGTTTAGGGGTTAGAGTTCCTGACTTCTATTCCCAGGGATATCAGTTTCAATTCCCGGATCTGCCATTTAAGCTTAAATAGGATGCTACATTTGGTGGTCATTGGGTAGCTTAGGTACCCATAAGTTAAGGATCGCCACTGAATCATCTTCACCATCATCTCACTGGGACGAAATAGTGGCATTCTATGTGTGTCCCGGCCTAAAAATTCTGCTACAGCTATACTACTACCCCCAAGAGGCAATGCCCAATATTCATGAGAATAAGGGGTTGCATTGAAAATAATAAGGGTCTCTAAGTTTTACAAATTATTGTGACATTTAAGATATCAACTGAAATAGAAGCTCATTTCAGAACTTATTAGAAAATTGACCTTCTAAAAGTTTAAAACTTTTTATGGAAGTTTGGAGTAGCCTAAGATTGATGTTATACAATTATGGCCTACACAGTGAAGATTAAAAAATAAATAATTTGTTATTTTATAATAAAAACTTTTGCTGTTGTAAGAGTAAAAGGGGCAAAAAATCTGGCACGTGGTTGACGCAAAGTATCTAAACTGATCAGCATTTATAAGTACAATGTATTAACGGCTTTAAAATATATTTTCAAGTTTTTTTCTTAAAGATAGGTACAAATGTGAGTAGAAGTAGTTCTATTTTTAGTTATTAATTTTGAGTCTTTATTTACTTTAATGAAGAATTTTTTCTTTAAAATGATATACTAAAACTGCCGAATATTTTAAACATTTCTCCCCTGGTACAATCTTTATGACAAACAGAAAAAGGTTCGCATGGCACAAAATTTAATTGTAACGGCTGTTATTGTGCTCTTCCACCGCTTTAAGATGGGAACTAACGAACCATAGAGTTGCGAAACAAGCGGCAAATTTCTGAAACACTTCAGCTGCGACTTTTGTCTAAATTCGCTCTTTACTCAAATAATCTTGACTCATTATCAAAGAAATTCTAGATGAAACTAAACCTCTATTTTGTATCTTGTGAGGCAACTAGCTTTGAGCTGAAACTGTTAGGTAAACATTTTAGTGCGGTAGTACAAATTGTATTGAGATAGAAAGACTATCATCAACATGAATACTGTTCTTAAGTATATTTTTATTACCCTTTTGTTCTGTATCTCGGCATATTTTGTAAGGTTTTGTTTATTATATGAATAATCATGTTTCCATTAGATAAAATTAAGTCGGAATAAAAGCTTTATTCTATCTTTCAAATTTCTGAACTTTCATTTTCTAGAAAGAACATCAGACCAAATTTTCATCTGAAGTCATTTCTTCATTCCTTTAGCAAATGTTCAGCCCTAAGGAATCGCACACCTAGCCCACAGGTGGTGTAACCAGTTCCGGTTGTCTCTAATCCCCTCCGGTTAGGTTTATAGAACAACCTACCCCCTCTAAGTGCATGGTAGACTGAGCAAACCTTGACAATCTGGACATGACAAAGGAGGGGTCAAATACCAGACCGTTCATCTGTAAAGCAGACGCCTTATCACCAGGCATCGTAATTAGTTCCTTCTCCTAATTCTTCTTAATTAACCAAATGACACCAAATAAGTGTTTTGCTAACATTTTTCTCACTTTTTACATAAATTCATTCGAACTACCTTGTCTTAATTTATTTCCCAAAAGTAAATATTTAGGAGTGAAGCAGGAAATGTATCTCAAAATTTCCAATTTAATTATAATTGATTCTGATGCCTACTATAATAATAATTGCATTTTGTTTTAGGTAATCAAGGGTATTAATATTGCAATTAAAAAGGAGGACACCAATATTATGGTATTAGTGTATGCATGTATAGATATGTCCTGTTACTAGCAAGTAATATTCAAGTTATCTTTCTGTAATACCATGTCTTTGTTATGTTTTCATAAAGGGAAAGGAAATACTGTCTTTGTCGGGGACTGTAGCTTTACCTGAGAAAAAGATCTTTTGTTAAGCATTACTCTTTTAAATCCTCGGACACTCGCCGGCCTCTGTTCGGCGCCAGAGGTAATATCACTGTAAATGGCTAGGATTCAATTGAAAACGGTACTTGCCGTCAAAAGGAAACACAGCGTACAGAGACACGCGTTTTCGTAGAAACCAAGACATTAGCGATTTCAAAGGAGGTCACGTACATGACTAGAAACGTGCTATATCTCGAGAATCTAGTGCAAGGGTAGATGTACTTTTTCCTTAGCTGGGAATAAGAAAAAATCCGTCGAATTAAAGCAAACTTGTAATAGATCATGCGCTAGTGTGATCCAATAATATTCTAGAGGGAACCAAATTCAATAATATTTAAAAGAGTTAAATTTTCGCGAGGGAGGAGCGAGCTGGCATAAGAGATTTAATATTAAGTATAAGAAGTTTAAGTTGTTGTCGGCATTCGCGACAGGAAGCAGTCCTAAATGTAACGGTAAGAGTAGTAACATTATTAACGGTAGTAGCAAGAGTGACAATCGGTCTGTATCTGCTTTATTCAATGTCATAGCAAAGTAGTTAAAATCGTCGCGAAGAGTTAAAGTAAATCGTTCGTTCAATGAGAGACAATCAGGCAGTGCAACATAATAGCAATAATAGTCACCATCGTGTTCAAGTGAACAAATACGCGAGTGAATACAGCGAATTATAATCAACTGAAGCACAGCATTTTCCTGAACTTTCCAAGTTGTCAAATAAATTAAATGTTCAACCAGTGCCGAACTTCATTATTACATGAACAATCCCCTTCCTCCCTAATGACTTTAAGTAATTAAAATAGTCCAAATTCCCCTGAGATCCCTTTCCTTGCATTGGAGTCAGAGAGTTAGGAAGCATCGAACTCCGTGACTCCAAGAGTCGAGGCAAGACAACCAATTGTTTGATTAAAATAACAATCGATCATTCATTCAATTCCTCTGCATTGGAACCACAATAACTTCCGTTCCAGGAGTTTATAAAGAACACTGAATATTTGCTTCTTTTTGTTTTCTCTAATTTAAAAATTGTGCTGTCTTCCTCCCTATAAGCAGCATAACACTTAACCATTGTTATCGTCATCTGTCATCATCCATGTGTTCGCGATTTCTCCTGGTTAAGACAAAAAGGTTGCACTTTCAATAACTCCATTGGGAATGTATATGTCCATACTTGTTATTTGTGAAGCATATATCTGATTGTTACAATTTCTGAATTTTTAATAAATTCATCCTACATGTCCTTTTTAAATATAGTTTTACATTTAACTTTCAAGTTTTTATTTTATATTTTTTGTTTTTCTCAATTTTAATTACATACTATCATATATATTTATTTATAAACGTCCAAACAAAATTCTTATCTGTTATAAGCTATTTTCATAGGTATAACATTGCATAGGGTATTTAATTTACTCTGAGAGGATATCTAAAGGCAGCGGCTGATATTTCAAATTATTTCCTTTTGTATCGCACTCATTTTGATAATCTGTTTACTGTGTCATAAAGTTTTTAGACTTAGTTCTATTAACACAAGACTCTCAAACTACAATCTGCATTTTGTATAAAATTGGTATAACATTCAGCATTAAGGAATTTGTTAATATTTATATTTTAAGCCGATTAAAATACTCTTTTAATTGTTACCTTTCTCACGGCGGTTTCGAAATTAGATCATAGTGAAATTGACGACATAACATGCATATATTTCTGAAATTTATTTGTATAATTAGCTCGGAAACATCAGGCTGGAAAGAAAGTGATATCTGATCCCATTATGCACATGCTCAAATGTATACCAACTTCTTTCATTGTGAGAAAATTAGGTTTACAAATATCAATGTAGTAAAATGTATAAATATTACCTAATAATTAAACATAGATATTTACTTTTTAATTTTATTCCGTCAAAATACATTTAAAATTCTCTTATATTGGTAACATTAGCCAAAATTTTGGTAATGTTTCATGAATGCTCCTGCTAGTGACAAATATAGGAACCATCATTTTTCTCAACAAGGAATTTTTCGGAATTACTGAAATAAATTTAATTTTATATCACTAATTTATTTATGGATATTGTGGGCTGTCTAAAAATAGTGTATAATACACTATTAAAAATTGAAGGTCTAATTTTAAAACTTTATCATAAATAGCTGTATTATGTTGCTTCTGTTATTAAAGCCCAACTTGAATTGCAGTAAACGAGTGATTTATGTTCTCTTCATCAATAATAAGAAAAAAGTCAATGGGAGGGGTGACTCAGTCAGTAACTCTTGGAACAGGTCCCGGTTTCAAATCCTTTAAGGCCACCCAAAACCTTAGATGTGTTCATGGTTTCTCCGGGTTACTTAGGTGAATTCAGGATATTATACAAATTTTCTGTTGTTCCATTTTTATCTATTTCAAACGGTTGGTTCAGTTACAGGGTCCGGTTTCTCCCTTCCTTCTAGAGGTCCTTCTAGAGGAATCAATACCGAGAGCATAGGCACAAACTACCAGCCATTGAAAAAGGCTGAAGTGGCCGAAATGCCTCCTAAACGGAGTTCCGTTTGTAACACTCCAATTAAAATGTTGGGTAAATAAAATGGGGAATGATGTCTAGGAGTGTATCAAATGAAATTTTAGAACTAAACTCACTAATCCCAGTAAATTAAAATAGTTCGACGTCGTAATTGTTAGCTGTTCGTAAGGTGCTTCTACTTAATTAAGAAAATGCCACGGTGAGGACTTTAATGAGAATATTTTAGAGGTTGCACATATCCGGAAAGTATCCAGTAATTTAAATAGCTCGAGAACGAGTACCTGGGGCTCGGTTTTTGCTAGGAGTATTTCCAGGTTGATGTTTCTTACAACGAAAATGAGATCTAATACGTTACATGTGCATGGACTTGTAACTTGTAGTTATTAGTAGAATTATCTTTCAAGAAGGTTTCTGCTATATCTGTACTTTACAACTTCATACTTATAAGTGTACAAGTGATTTTTTTCTAGTTTTGTTCCAAAGAAGTATTAGTCGTGCACTTGTAACTCGTATAGATTTCTCTACAAGTGTAGGAATATTGGTAACTACAAATACTAGGGCAAGATTTAATATATTCTAATAAAAGAATAGAGTAATATGGTGGTAAAGAACTTGAAATTAAATGCCGATAACTCACTGTTAATGCTAAATAATGCAAAATTTTGCTTTAGAACGTCTTCAAAACTGTTATGAAAGCAGGGAAATTCCTATGTTCAACATCTTAATTCAAACTACTTGTCTAAGAACCTTCTTCAATCCCTGAAGCGATTGCTTTGTAGTTTATTAACACCCGGTATAGTGATAAAGGTGCAGCTCTTTGTATATTCTCGCAGCATCTGAGGGGTTATATCATCGAAAGAAAACTAATAGCAATGTGAATTTCAGAGATCGAGTGATCGATCCATCGATATGCATGGGCAATGTTGAGAAATCTAATCCTTCCTCGGTTATAATGTGTGAGCCATTGATGTGATGTCAGCTGTAGAGGAATATCTTCTTAAAAGATTAACAGTTGAAGAAATAACTTCAATACCACACCGTCATGAAGAAACATGCCTATTGAAGTTTAACTACTGTTACAGAAAGCACTCTTCCTTGTTAAGGAAATCAATTATGTTGATTTCCGATAGTCAGCTTAAATTTTTAACACAGCCTTTTATTTATTTGGAGAGTTTAATGAACTGATATCAGAAAGTTTTCCAGAAAAAACGAGTAAGAGAGAGAATGTCTGCGACACACCCAATTGAAATAAGAGTTTGCCCTAATTTTACAAACGGTTATTGCAGAGAGGTTTCCTCAAACCTCGCCAACTAACATTGGGGTACAGCAATGAATGACCAACGTCCTTAAGGCACGGGATCATGAGCGGAAGGTCTGGGATTCTATTTCCACTAGGACGGTCCTCCCTAATTGAGGTGTTTATCAGGTTTTCCTTAGTCCTTTTAAATGGCAAAGTCCGGGGAGGTACCCAAAACTTCGTCCCGGAACCCTGGAATGCTTTCTTTCTTTAAAGCAGTATATGCTTTAAAAATGCATAAATTGAACATGGAACTCTGTGTTTTTAAATTTAGACGCGTTAACCACCTAATAGTAGCTATGAAGGAAACGTTAGTTAGGATATATTTGTGTTTTTATAACAGAAATAGATGGACGGCTTGTTGTACGAAACTGACATTCGCTGCATTACTACTACCACTATCACTATGAAAAAACATTGACATATATTAACATAACTTAATTGTCTTTCATATCGTAAAAGTATTTGAAGTAAAAGTAAATATAACAAACTGTAACAAAAAAGGTGTGTCAAAACTTTTAGGAAACATTTCTCACATATACAGCGTAAAAATATACCCTGAAATTACTTTATTTCTTTGTTAGAGCCATTTTTCTAAGTCTGTTTAAAACAGAACTGTAGGAAACAAAAGCATATATTAATGTTCAAAACGTCCTTTGTTAGTGCGGATACTCCTTAGATTATCTCGTATTGCCTGGCAGTCCTGCAGAATACAAGCATGAAGACTTTCTGCGCCTTTGGCTAATCCATATATCATATGAGCATCTTCAAACCCGCATTTGAATATCTCATTTTATATACCTGAACGAAGTCCTTAAACACACAGAAGTAATACTATGTGCTCGGTATTTCGTCAAACAATGAAGTACGTAGAATAACAAGCGAACTAGTGGTACAGAACGACACAAAAACGGTGAACCTAGGAACTAAGAGTAATTACAACCCCCACACCTTTTAATCAGAAGTAAAAGCAAATATTTACCTACTGTACGTATTAAGTAACTGCTCTATTGTGGGTTATTGCCGCAGGATAGCTATACTCACAGTCTAGCTTGGATATCACAGCGTGTAAGCATGTAAGTTGCAGACAAAGGGCTCTAACCAGGAAATAAAGCATTTCGATATGGTTGTTCATATAACATGTACATACTCTATATGCTAGGAATGTTTCCCCAAAGTTTTGATATACCTTTTTGTTACATCCTGTATTTAAAATATATTAGTCAAAGTAGAAAAGGTAACTAAACTAGCAGTTTTACCCATCTGTTAATGCCAAATGTTAAATACTTTTCATCTAGCTAATTATATTTTTTTATTCAACAGCTTCTCATGTAGGTAAAGTTATATAAATATAAACTGCTCATCTCGTGTTTCAGTTTGAATATTTCTTATGGTTTTTTTATGCATTAAAAGTTCAGCTCTATGCAAAATCCGATAAAATGTTCTGCTATGCAATGAATATTTTACTCCGCTATACAAGGTATCCAACTTAAAAATCAGTGAAAAAAAGTATGCTCCAAAGATAAATAAATTTGTTAAGGTTTGGTTGTTCATGAAACTTACAGTTTATGTAAAAACAGTTAGGTTGCCATGCAGTCGTAACTATGATTGAACTTAACTTAAAACACCAATTAAAAAAAAAAACTCATTTGAGAAAAATGTTAGCATCTTCTGACATCTTAAGGGTAGCAATTTTAATTTTCAGTACAGCTCAATTCGACATCTTTTATAGTATGGCAGATGTTGAACTGGTACTCCAGCACTGCCAAGTGTCCGAGGTCGTTAAGGCGCGGACTCGTAAGCGAGAGATCTGGGGTTCGAATCCCGCCAGGACCGTCGTTCCTGACTGAGGTTTTTCCAGGTTTTCCTCAGTCCTCATAAATGGTAAAAGCCGGGAAGGTACCCTAAACTTAGGCTGCAACTTTTCCTTTCTTAAAAAATCATTTCCCAATATATCTTTTCATCTCGTGTATCCTGTGGTGCCTCAGTAGTAAAAACGAGCGTTAAACATTATTAAAAAAAAACTCTTCAACATATCAGAAGTGAGATTTTGAATAATATAACGGATTAGTACTCTCGCTATTTCCGTTCTAAAACTCTCTAGGTATAATACTAGATGAATAGTTGCTTTACTTTTGCCTTTCTCTGCATTGTAAAGTATAATTTATATGTATTTGGATAGCCCTGCATTGCAAATAAAGATAGGTAGCGCTTCTGCTGGTATTTCTCCCCAACCCCGGCAGTGGCTAATTTACGCACGGGTAATATTTGATGCGGACATAAATTGGTGCCGCTCATGTTTACATAGAATGATGCTGTCGTACCAACAAAAACGAAGGCACGCTTTCGTCACAATTGGAAACAAGTGCAGCTGTATGTGTTCGCAGGCAAGCAAGCGAGGTGAAAGAAAAATATATGTGCTTTATGTCTGCTATGCATTTTATGCGGAGTATTTTTAAAGTTGCTAGCTAAATATGTTTCACACGAAACAGGTTTTAAAGCTAAGAAGCAAGTGGAAGTTCGTCATGGAAAAACGCCCTCTCTTTAATAAAAAATTAGCTTGAAACATATGTACCATAGATGTGAGGAATTAAAGTCATTATTTCAACATCAACTAACCAGTATTTTTAGTAGTTGAAAAGATTATATTTTCTTGCATTAAAATACTAAAATCAATCTCTGCTACGTTTTAGTACCTAGCAGAATAAAATTTATGAAAGTAATATTCCTATACATAGTTGTAATATTATTCAAACACCGTGAGTTTCAGTCAACTTTCTGCTGCCACGTAATGGCCGGCCGACAGCTGACCAAACAATTCCTGGAGCTATCGATCTCTTGTCAGCTGGTTGGAGATGGAACAATTCCTTCGCTAACAAGGTATCAGCATAATCCTGACGCAAGTTAGGGTACATGATGACAGAGGAAGGGGGTTAGAGCTTGTGGCTGCAATGCAGAAACCTGCTACTAAACAAAACTAATCAGATTTCAGACCAGCTGCATTGTATGGTTGATGTAAGGTAACTTCATGTCCATAGTAGCAAAGGTTCCGTCAGTATAGAAAACCTAATGGGATGCGTCACCTCGCAGTAACGAAACAGGGATGAATCTTATTATGGCACTAAGTCGGGTGAAAGTTGCCTGTGCCTATATCTAGTATTTGGATACAGAGGAATTCAATTGAATTAAAACAAACTAGAGTGGAAAGGGAAAGGAGAAATCATGAAAATTTCTTGAAGACACAAAGCTACGCTTTATTTTATTTTATTTTACGTTTAATTCTTTGTTTGCTAAGTAACATTTTAAATTTCTCCTATTTATGATTTAGCAGCTTTCCAAAATAAATACTCGTCCAACATTTTTACGATACCCAGTGATTTCATTTTTCACTGTGCCTCAAAATATAAAATATGCTTATGTTGAGTCAGTTACCTCGAGTATTTTAAATGTATATCTAAAAGTTTTCTATCTAACATATAGGCCTGCCAGTCCTTTTCATGTATTGCATTCTCTACATACATGCTTTGTATTATAAACATAATCCAGCCCCATAATGACTTTAATTTAACTCGCTTTCATAAGCTTATATATAGCAGCATTTTGACTTTATACAAAGGCGAAGTAATTAAACCATGACACTATTATTAATGAACATTTTGTTTTCTCTGATGAAAGGATTTCCATCTGTATAGTAATTGCAGTAGTTTTAGGTTTCCGTAAACTGTTTTCATCTTGAATTGGAAAAAGTTTAATTTAAATAAAAAATTCTTTTAAGTTACACATTTTATGATAAATTTGTATTTTTCTGTGTTAATATAATTAAGGGGTCAATATACTATGATATATTCAGTTTCACATACAGAATTGTCTGAAAAATCATTGGATGAATTTTCTTTAAAAATGTACAGTGTTATACTTGCAGTATATTATAAATAAATAATTTTATTTTGTTAATAAATATTGGAAAATATTGCAGAAAAAAGGGACATTTTATTTGCTCTTTTTCCTTGTGTTTTTAGTATCCTCATTAAGGAGTAAGGGATTGTTGTTGTTATTATTATTATTATTGTTATTTACGTGACTTTTAAGGTAAAATTATGCAAAATTTCAAAACATGTCACTTAAAAATGCATACAAAATTCAACGGTGAATTGACAATGGTTTATGAGAAAACATTATGTATTTTATTTGTTAAAAAAAAATCATAGAAAGTTTACATTGTTTACTTTTAAACAAAAAGATCCAATGGTTTTAAATGTCTTAAAATATAATTAAATATGAAGCTTAGATATATAATTATTACATTATTCTCTTATTTTGATATTTACCAAATTTAATTAAACTAGAAGAAATGTTCTCGTCTTTGGCAACTAGAAAGCAAAGTCAATGGCAGATAGCTAGAAATTACTTTTATAGATTTTGTTCTTTTTTGCGGACGTTTTTCCTTGCAGAAATTCAGCACTTTTCATTTGGATTTGTAAAACTTGCAACTATGTTTGGAGGAAGATATAAATAAGGTTAGGGAAATTAACTAAGAGGATATTCAGGCAGAATGTAGAGAGAAAATATCACTTAGCTTAAGCAACGAATTCAAAATCAGATGGAACAGAGAAATGAATATTCCACGGGTTCTAAAATATATCAGGTCTAGTGTTGAGTAGATAAGGGTATGGAAGGCAACTAAAATAACAGATGAGGCTGGTCAGTGAATATGCTCTTTTAGTGGAGACAAAGAAAACTGGAAGCACATTCTAACGGTCTGCCCAGGTACCGAATAGTGGAGGTTGACTGCATTTGGAGCTAAGTTTGCTAAGTCTAATACGGATGGGTTAGCATGTTGAGACAACTAGAGAAGGAATCTCATTCTTGGCAGTCAATAACTTTTGCGACTGTTGATAAAATTGTGAGAAACGAATAATATTTTTCCAGTTCTTAGTTTTAAGAAATCAGTTCTAAGGGATAAAAGAGTAGGATTCCGAACTAGCCGAAAGAAATTATAGTGCGACATTCTTTTTTTTATGTCATTTAGTCTTGGGTTGACTTCTTCAAGCTATCATTTACTTGGACCATGACTAGAAACATGAAAAACCAAAACTTTTGTAAACGGCGAGCTAGCAATATACTGGCTACGAGTATAGCAGTTGACATGTAGTTCATCCTTGAGAAAATTTGAGCAGTTTTGTAGCATTACTCTGCTAATATAGGCATGGCATGTAGATTTTTTAAACATCTGAGGATTTTAGATTTAAAGACCCCTTAACTTCTATGCAGCGTGTTGCCTGTTTTCTTACAGTAATTCTTTCCATATCATAATAATTTTGAAATAAAAAGCGTGGCGGCATTGCTCCCTTTCCACTAAAAATAATATTTCGCTCATAAAGTTCTCATTTACATGCACAACGTTGTCTTTATTACACCTTGAACGAACCTTTCGGGTTATTTTGGTGAAATAATTTCTCTTAATGAAGGAGGGAAGGAATTTTGTGGTCGTCATGGTAGCTTCTCTGTTCCCCAGGGTATCGTGAAAATAGACCGTGAAGACATTAGGATTCCCTTTGCCTGTCCAGTTCGGGGTGGTCTTCTGATTTTAATGCACGCCCTTTCTCCGCCAACGTGCCATTTCCTCAAGGGCTGTCCAGAGATACTAGTGGCGAGAGTGAACAAGATGAAAATTCCATCGTTTATGTGACTTGCTTCCAAATAAAATATCGAGAAAGAAGAGATACCTTTTGTAAAACATGGTGACTCATTAGTTAATAGCAGGCCACCGATGATTGAGAGCTAAATGCATCTTAACATATTACAAAATAAAACGATGTATCTCTCATACTTGTAGCTTTTCATTCTTAGCACATCAGAACTATCTGACAAATTTTCAACCTGTTAATACAGAAACGAGTTTTAAATGTGAATCTTAATTTTATTTTTCAACATAATCTTCCTTATGGTCAAAAAATTTATTCCAGCAATGTGCTGGTTCTGAAGTGATTTTTTTTCCCCGGAGGGTCTGCAAAATATTCCCTACAGCTGCAGTCTCCTTTTTATTTGATAAAAGAACGCTGACCAACAGGGAAGAGATTAAACTTTTGGAACTGATGAAATCTGAGGGAGCTAAATTTGGAAGTCAAGGCAGATGTTTCTACAATTCATACTTTTTGAGCTCTAGTAATGGGAAAATGAGTAATTTTCCCATTACTAAAATAAGTTTGTGAGCAGCTGCGTTAATTTGATGAAAAAGGTTTGTTATTAAATTTTCGATTTTATGTAATTGTTTGAAAAATAGGAATAGTACTCTTCGATTATGGTTTTACAATATTTAATATAAATACCGTTAGCGTCCCAAGAGCCAATACTATAACCTTTCGTGCAGATTGAACCAATTTTGTCTTCTTTGGCGCTGAACAACCGGCTTCTCTGCATTGTTTTGAATGCCGTTTCAAGCGTAGAGTATGTTGCTGGATTGAAGTCTCATCCATGGTTATAAGTTGACAAACAAAACCAGTTCTGGTGTTATTAAAACGGAGCAAACACTGTTATGACATTTGAATGTGAACACGTTTTTGATCTGCTATTAGCAAACGCGGCGCCCTTCTTGCCATTCTTCATTCTTTTTCTGTGCCTACAACCTCAGAATATTTATGTAGATAAACTCACTGCTCATCTAAAAACTACATGTATTTCTTCAGTAAATTCGGCTGTTTTACTTTCTGAATTCATTCACGAGGGTCAACTTTAAGACTAGTAAGACCATAATTATATTCATCAGCTCGTTGTTGTTGAGAATTTCCATTGGTGTTAAACCATCTTTTATGTTGCATTTTATCAATGAACTATACTGAATGTTATCCATTTTTTGCTTTGAAAAAATTGTATAAAATAAACTACTAGAAACGATGAAATCAGTGCTTAATATAAACGAATGTCTCGCCAATTACATGACCACTTATGGTAAAGGCCAAAAACTTTTCAGATTGCCCTCGTACTTAAAAAGTATAATCAATGTTATTGTTAACTTTCGAGACCATCATCTGTATCCAACTAGTACAAGAGTGTAGCTGCAAGGTTAAATCTTCAGAGTTAGTGCTTTAGGCTGCATGCTGAAGTAACAAACTTAGCTGCTTTTTTTAATTACTTTTGATGTTGCGTTACAGACAGTGAACACACATGAAACGATAAATTACAAAAAAAATGTTTTAACAAAATGTCTGCAGGATTAGAAGGAATTAATATATAATTAATAATTAAGGGGAGATAGTTCCTTAAATTATTAAATGAATATTTTCCAATTCCATATAATTCGATAATAGCAAGTATAACCTCCATATTTAAAAAGATGAAATGAAATAATCGTTCAAACTATAGAGGAAATAGCACATTTAATTCTACACATAATTTTATACAGGAAATAAATTAAATTCGATAGCAGAAACATTACTAATGGAACAACAGATCATGTTTCAAACTGGTAGATTATGCACAAATACTATTTTTAAAAGTAAAGAGTATAATTTATGTACTTATATAAGATAGACAAAATTATGGGAAATAATGGAAAAGCAATGGAAATAATGGAAAATTACCGTACTCGTCTAATAAAGTACATAACAGTTTCTATACGGGCGGAACATAATGCATCAAGGTGCAAGACAAAGGCATGCGTGATCACCCACTCTTTTTAAAATCTATTTGGACAAATCCTAAAAGTATGGAAGTACGAATCACCACTTAGAATTAGAAAGCGAGGGACAGATTTTATAATAATTTAGCTTAGACCTTATCATAGTACATTATTCATAAGATAGACTTTCAAGGCAAAGCATATATTATATATAATTAGAATGAAATATAATCTTAAAAGCTTAGCTTGAAAAGTGAAGATCATATCTTTCCAAAGAAAATAATTTTAGAAAATAAATGTTTAGATTAAGTACAAAATATAAACTGTTTCTGTTCCAGTCTCTTTTAACATGCATGCAGATAAATATTAAACTGCATTAAACACTTCAATAGCACGAAAGGATACATAATTAAAGTTCTAGCAATTGACTCTCCTGCGCCGGTTTTTAAATAAAGGTAGATTTCCCTGCAGTACAATAAGCTGTTGGCACAAAGTAGAGCATAGGATTTCATTGGTTTACATCAATGTACTACAGCGAAATATACCTTCATTTAAAATACTACATAGGAAAGTCACCAGGGTTAAACTTAGCGGTTCCCATGCCTGCTGCTGTATGGCAAAGGAAAAGAAGAAAAAGAGACTACGGACGTAAACTTAAGGTTCGGAACGTCAAAAACAGAATGGAGCCGGAACTGAACAGAAGGCCTGATTCATTCAAGACAGAAGAAGATCTTGGAGGAAGGAACAAAATGTTTCAGGTCCAAGTTTAAGGTACTTTCCAGGGATTTTATAAAAGCTGAAAAAAGAAAGGAAAAAAAAAGGTCAAGTTCTGTTGGGATTCAAACCGCAAGAAGTCGTGTCGTAGTGACCTTCATTTGTCTGTACTCAATTGTAGAAAATAATTTGTACTTATTTACTATCAGAATTGTTATACAGTTATAATACTAGTAAAAGTAGTAGGAATGCGTGAGCTTTAAGTTATATCCGGAGACTGGCAATAATGATTATCAATATACTCGTATACGGCAAGTTGTGGTAAAGCTGCGATTTTGCTGTCTGTAGACTGACGTTTTATTATCTGTTGGTCGAAGTTAGAAGGTGTTGCTTGGTGTCTAGATGTAAGTGACAGATACGGATATAATGGATCGTGTCTGCTACTCCTTTTGGAAAGTTTCTTAGTGCCAGCTGTTTGCCGAGATAATACTGGGCGATAAACCGATAGTATCAAGTCATATGGGGTGGCAGATATAGATGATGAGCATTTTGGTAATTTTAAGATATTATAAGTTTTTCCATCTTAAGATAAAAAAACCAAAGGTTCTTTATTAGACCTTATTATAGTCTTGAACTATATTTAAAATTTTTCCATTGTAACATGTGCATTTCTTAAGCAAGTTACAGTGTTTTTAATTCTATTTTATGCCATGTATTCTGAGTGTCTTGGCTTCGAGTTTAAATACGGTTTGCAATAGTAAATTACACTATTAGGCATTCTGCAGTGTGAGACTTTGTTCATCATTTCGTTCCATGAAATTAAAATGGGTAGTATAGCCTTAAAACTTTGTAAACCCGGTCCATCTCTCAGTACAACTCAGCGTCAACTGAGCGGTCATTTGGGACCAGTTGGAAATGGACGTCACCTCCATTCATAAATGCAGAATATTGCCTTTTGCTCAAAACAATTTTGAGAAATCTCTGATTAAACGTTTTTATACGAGGCAACCACGTCTGTCTTTTCTCAGAATTAAGCAAAAGAGTGTCATTTTCAATATGTTTTCAGAGCTGGCCGTCAAGGAAATTTTCAAGTTGTTTGTAAATATTAGCTCGTCGCTGAGTTTGAGGGGCTCTAAGTTCAAATATATGAATTTATTCGACGGCGTATGATGGTGATGCGGCTTTGAAAACGCTAAGTGCTGAAAATTTATTGGTAACAGCGAGCGATTGACGTCAAGCACTGCATGTAGAACCCGACATTTTGTAACTGAATACCGCCCTGAGCGAAATCTTCTGAATCAATTTGATGCTGTTCTGGCTCTAAATACATCTTCATCTTCTACTTCACAGATTTCTTTAGTTACTGACACCAACATTGTCCAAAAGAATGTAAGAAGGAAAGAAACTTTATAACCAAGACTATATTAGTGATGATAAGGAGCTTAAATATTTTATTTTATATTTTATTCTTCCTTATCAAGAGTAGACTATTTCTAACTCTAATCTATTGTATGTTTTGTTTTTATCTTCCCATTTTGGCTACAAAATACATTTTTGGATCAAAATACATTTTTTTATGTATTTTGATCCAAATTTCTTCAGACTTGCAACCTACGTGAAAGATGATCGTTCCTACAAGAAATTATTTTACCTACAAGGCGACCCAATGAATCAACTTGCGAATGTTTTGCCTAAAGACGAAAGGGGCGCTCGTTGCCATCTGAAAATGGCCACCATCGTCCGCTCATTTTTGCCTATCCTTCCCCCGCTGTAGATGACGTTGAGCAATGCTGACTATTTTCTGGCGAATATTTTGTATCAATTATTCCAGGTTATGTGATTTAGTCTTTAAGTGGTATTTTTAATTTACCCCTGAGATAAAATTCATAAGGGATTAGGTTGGGAACTGAGGGGCCACAAATCCTTGCTAATACCTCTATTCATTATGAAACACCCTTTGAATTTCTCTCATTAAAATATTCGCAGTATGAGCTGTGGCAGAGTCTTTTTTAAGAGAAATAATGCATTCTGTCGGTTAATTCTTTAAAAAAAACGAAGGAATTTTATTCAAGTATGCCACACTTATTTTATATAGATAGTTTTAACTCCTAACAATTTGGTAGCTCTTTCACAAAGCCGTAGGAAATGTCTACTTGTTATGAAGGTTGTCTACATCTTGAAGGAAATTAACCAAAGTTAACCGTTGGAACCATGGTAACCGTGATAACCATTCTTTGGATGGCACAGTGTTTCTTAGACTGAACACTACTCTTGAACTGCATTTTATTTTAAAGATTATACTTTGCCGTATGACCTGGAAATTTTACACTCATCTTCAAATTCTTCAAATCGTCTTTAAATTTGACGAATTAACTCAGCTAACAGATATGAATCTTAAATAAATTAATGTTACGCGTAGAAAATATACTGAACATAATTCATTTTGTGGTTAAATACAAATCAAAGCACACCATTCGCAATAAATATCAAATCCACACCAACGCCAGAAACTAGTGTGACTTTTTTCACACAACAGCGGGGAAAACACCGCAAGTTGGTACATAGTTAATGGAATCGCTGTGTAATTGTGTATAGATATGTAATTCTTCCTTAAAATTCTTCTAATTTGAGAACGTTCTTCTTTCATCTCTCAGAGATTTAATTCTTTCATATTTTTATTTTGTCAATGCCATTGCAAAGAACTTCCCGATTAATCAAGGTTTGATAACTGAAAACCAATATAAAACATATTTTTTTTTTAGATTTTATAGAACTTTAGTAAGTGTAAAACTTAGACATAAGATATTTGATAATGTATTTGAAATTTCCTGGTAATATGCGTATTTTTAAATATGTTATCAGCATTAATGCTCACACTGTACGTAAAGAATTTTTTTCTTCCGGATACTAAAGAAATGTCAGGATTATACGAATCGTGCAAAAATATACTAAGAGGGCCAAAGACTAGATGTATTCTTTTGAATACAGGTTCAACTTTCTGTTTGATCTGCACTTCGTTATTTGTCCTCTTTCATGTTTACCGCAGATTTTCTTTTTCTTATTTGGGGCGGAAATAAAGTAGGGGCAATGGAAAGGAAAAGGCACACTTTTTCCGCCGGATTTCAGTTTATACATTTGGCCGAGAAACTCGTGGGATTTACAGCTAATCACAGAGGAAACATTTTTTGTTTCTCCGGCCGGAGCTCTGCTGGCTTATGCCAAAGTTGTTTCCGTTTTGAAATGTTATCGATGATCAAAGTGAACAGGAAATATAACTAGAAGTTGTGCACAACCACCTCAACGCATTTGGCTTTCAAATATTGAAGAAACGAAACACAAGATGAAAGAAAAATCTCTACTAACGGCAGTTATGTGTGCAAAATAGAAAACTTACAAATGAAATGCAAACGATCTACAACGGGCCGTTGAAATGCTTTGTTGCGGTATATTCACTTCGCCGCATGATTCATTAAAGTAAAAGCAACAATATTTGATATGAGTAACGACTTTCATACTTCGATCGCTTATACTTCATTTTAAAACTTTCACAATAACAAACAAAAGATGAAGTGTGCAGTAGTAAAAATACTTGCTAAAAGTAGTTGATAGAAATGATAGATGGTTTACGTTATGGGCATAACATTGATTGCTGTAAGATGCTGTTTCTTACACATTCCTCCTGATTTTCTTCTACAGTACTTAAAGAGCTATGTCATTTATCCAGAGGTTGTTTAGTGTTTAAACTTTTTTTAGTATTAGCAGGATTATAGGAAATGTTCATACAATTCTGCCTTTGTTGATATATATATTCACAGAGGTTGAAAATAGATATAGAACTTGTCTTGCATGTCTTTATTTTACTCTTACCTAATTGTGTGAGGCTGTTCATTCTCGGGTATTTGAAATGTCGTCCAGCACATAGTTCATTATATTTAGGAGTCTATGTGTAATTTTCATTTATGCACATTTCAACAGCTCTCTATTTACCTCACTATTTCCAGGGATACATTCTTTGTTTTGTTAATTTAAGTTTTGAAATATGTATTCTGTTCGAAGCGTTGTTTAGCATGTGCTTTATTATTAATCACAGTTTGTGAAGGGGCTAATTACACATAAAACTGTGTTTAATAGCATGGGGTAAAATTTATAATTTCATTTTGTTTCATTAGGTGTATCTTTTACTGATGCATATTTTAAGAAATTACATAAAACATACAATTGTAGTTTTAATTTTATTGCTATCGTTTTATTATCAATTATTATTTTGCACGCTTCCATGTATATTAGCGAAAAATGCTTCTCTGAGTGGCAGAAGGAAATTAGAAAATAAACCAAATGCCAACAATATAGGCACTAGCCCCAATTGTGGACTGCTAAATAGCAAAAGGAGTAAAATATCTACATGTTCTTCCAATGAAATTCGAAGGGTATATCTTAACTGAGATAAAAAGGTTTCATTATTCTGAATACAACTGTAGTTTATGAACAGAGTAGCAGATATCGACAGGAAGAGGGAGAACGACTTCTAGAGTCATCAAAAGGTCTAATGTACCAGGGGAAGAAATAGATTCCGAAGCGAGTGTCCTGAATACCAGAGGGAAAAGATCTCCGCAGTGCTCGTACGCTCGCTTTGTTGTCAACACAAAGAAATGACATTTGAATGTAGCACCGTATGTAGCAGGAACAAGATGACGTCAAAAATTCTCAAGCAGCGACAAATAAAAACACGTGACTAGACATTAGCGAAGTAGCATAAATCGGCAATCCTCACGTTTTTGTAACTGAAAATATCTTCGGCATTAATCATATGTAGCTCACAATTAGAAAACATTATTTAAAAAGTATGTTTCGGTACAGTAGTACTTAAATTTTTTGATGCTGTTACAAAAAGTAAGAAATTATAGATGTTATCCTCAACAACAAACTGCGGCCTTCGTCCTCCCAGTTTTCCCAGGGAGTTAGTGAAGCATTAACAACATTTATTCTTGAAAGTATAGATGCAAAATATAAATTACAATAAAATGAAAGATAACATACATTTACAATGTAAAATAAATTACATTTAATTTGATAGGACTATTTGACCCGATTGAAGCTTTCAAATAACCAAGCCAAAAGCGTGAGCCAAACAGAATATTCATATATACCGCCATAATTTCCGTAGTAACGGCACGCATCTTTCGAGAACATTCTGCGTAGGCTGGGGCTCGCCCGTCGCACAAGTTCATAGGTTTCCGGACTATTGAAGAATATTTTACCATATTGAGGCCTTTTGCTGTGTTAAAATATTCTCTGCATTCATTTACCTAAAAATAAGTACAGCAGCCATTTAGTAAACGTGAAATTGTAAATCCGTGAAAATATAACGTAGATGTATTATAGCTTGTAAATGCAGCACTGTCACTCTCAGTGAGGAGTTAAAATTTTTTAACAATGCTATAATGTTAGCATATATTGTTAGCTGTTATTAATATTAATGCTTATTGCGTTATTTTAGGAAATTAACATTATTGTTATGATTGTTACTTTGTGAAATATTTAAATGCATATATTTACTTTTTCGTTTATTTAAATTGTAAACCAGTGTTAAAACTTTCAGTAAAATTTTAAGGATCCGAAAGAACGAGAGATATTTAAACAGGCTGGCGGTCAGCAATCAATTTTAAATAAGGGGCCTTAATTCTTTGGTCTAGAACAAACAACTTTTATCTTGTTTTTTAGTGGATTATGTCATATAAATTCACTGAATTCAAAACTGTTTCAGTTTCGCTCTAACGGGATAGATTTTTTTAAATAAAATCATATCAAATGTAATAATGCTCTTACATTTCTTATGAAATGTTATTAAGTTTTTTTTAGGTTTCAATTTAACTTAAATGTTAATATGTTGAAAAAAGAGAGCTATCGTCATTACTTATAAAGT
Organism: Metallyticus violacea; assembly: GCA_030762175.1. NCBI lineage: Eukaryota > Metazoa > Arthropoda > Insecta > Mantodea > Metallyticidae > Metallyticus > Metallyticus violacea. The sequence continues at coordinate 73,932,230 of CM060834.1, forward strand.
TTCAAACTTTTTTGTCATTAGAGAGGAAAACTTTATTATTTTCGAAGTTCTGATATCCTTCACTAGTATCCCTTTTCCTACACCAACAGTAATCAGTTAACTTTGATACATCCCAATGGCCTTGATAGTCTTTAAGAAACTGCTCACCTTGTTCTTCACTCACTGCACCAAATTTCATAGGGAGGTAATTAATATGGTTGTTGAGAAAGTGCACTACACCCTAGATTTATAAAATGTAACATTTCCTCCACAATGTATTTATAGTTCTCAGATTTTTTGCTGTCAAGAAAGTTTTCTGTCACTTTTCTCATCCTGCATAAGCTCAAAAATCTGGGGGATCCATCGAAAATACCTGCTGCTATCTTAGCTTCAGTTTTCTATGGCAACTTTGTAACAAGAAAGTTGAAACAATCACTATCCTTATTCAGAGCAGTAACAATTTGCTTCCCAAAGTCTAATTTAATTGGAGTTGGGGAAGGACATTAGAAGGAGAAACCAGTGGTTCATACTTCAGATTTGTTTCTCCTGGAGTTAAATTTCTCCTTTGTGACTAATTTTTGCTTGTCCAATAGTCTCATTTAACCCAATGCCCCATTCAAAAGGTGAACCATTATTATCTTGTTTAAATCTCTCGGATTTTTCATTTTATCGTTTGCTAAATGAACATACAATCAAATTTGTTATTTTCTATAAATCAATTTTCTGAAAAAAATGTAGTTCGATGTAACAAAACTAAGACTGGTATGAGAGATTCAGAAAATATGAATAGTTTTTATTCGTCAAAAATTGAGTAGACCAGTATATAAACGGAATATGCAAATGGGAAGAAGATATTTAATTAGCATTGGGAATTAAACCATCAGTCGTTGTGGAATGATGTACTTATAAAGAAAGATAACTTTAAAATAACAGAGGAAAAAGAAACAGGATAATCTTCAGGTACTTTTACAAGGAAGTAAATACGTTTCACAACCAAATCACAAAAATAGTAGGACAATGACCCGGCCACTCTCAACTAGCTACAGAGAAACGTAGGAGATATTTGTGCTCATGGGTAGTAGAGATAACCTTTTCTCGTATGGAAACAGCATTTAAGACCAAAATTCTGAGTATTTTTTTATTTATGGACGCTCTTTAACATTTCAGGTCATCAGCGTAAACTCTGAGTAATAGAGAGAAAATGACGCCTATAGGCTCCATGTGACTGTAAAAGTAAAAATCTTTATTAGAAATAACAATAACAGAGGAAAGCAATACTTAAGAAACGCCATTCAAATTTTGTATTCTAAAGCGGATGCTATTGCGTTAGTAATAAAGTAAAACAACGGTACGAGAAGAAAAATGAGATTCTAATAAATGTAAATAAACAGTATAGAGGTCTAACAGTTACAACTTAATATTGCAACTTTGCAAAGATATGAACAGTACTATAGCAAGGTTTCAGCTCATATAAATATTAAGAAACATTCTTTATTAGTGACCACTCTTATCTGCAGTGAACATGCAAGTGGTAGGTGATATTGCTAATAAACCAAAGGGATTAGATAAACACAGTTGCAGAATAATGTAATTACAAATAACATTTACTAAAAAATACTTACTTTGCTTTAGTGTCATATATAAATAAAAAAGCAAGCATTAAAACAACAGAACAAATGATTTAGGGGCTACTTTGCCTATGTAATTTTAACACTCCACAAATTTACTATAGTGCATCCGAAGGTGAAATGTAGGCAAAATATAATCGCCTTCGGGTCTAGATCCGGTACCAGAATGGAGCACTCTCGACTCATCCGGATTGAAATGTGAATCCGGTTACCGGAAATATCTGACAACTCGAACTCCCTGGAACTGCCATTGTAGAGAGAAGAAAGTTAATAACACGTTAAGCTGTTAGTATAAGGTGAATGACGGCCTTCAGTCAAGCAGATTATCAAACCCATGCAGTGTGCGTGCGCCCCGCTAAGAAAAAGAGAAAATAATAAGATACTATACAGGAGGGTTAGTGAAGGCAAATTGAAGGATAATACCGAGGATGCCAAAAGTATACACACTTTCACAGTAGATATCTATTTAATATATTTCAAAGTTGAGCCTATAAACAACAGTAATGTGTAGTATGATGTTCTGTCAACAAATGTGACTCACATACATTATGATAACGTTGTTACATGACAGATAAATCAATAATGAACAAACGAAGCCTAGATTATCGTAAATCAACAATGAACAAATGAAGCAAAATATTATCGTATGATGTTCTGTAAATATATGTGACATATTACGTTATGCTAGTATTGCTACAACAAACAAGAGCCAAGATTATCGTTTGAACAGCGGAAAGCAATTTTGTAGTGGTGTTGGAAAACCGAGAATGCTGTTGAAGCTCAAAGGCAATAGATACGTGTGTACATAACAGAATCGCCAACGCGAGTAGCAATTGCACGCATTCGAGACAAATTTAAGACTCGTGGAACCGTATAGGTGGTGTGTCTACCTCTTCAAGTCTGTGCTAGTATGATGCTGAACTGTTACTTAGTCGTGAAATAGCCGGTAATTTTGTTCAAACTTATAACATAGTTTCACCTCTATTCCGGAGGACTTACCCTCGAGATTATTACGGCCGGATTTCAACCTCAAACGTTGAATCCAGAGGAGAGCGCGTTACCTCTAGAGCATCGAGGTCGAGGCGGAAAATAGCGAAAATTTTCAATACTTCAGCTCTGCTCAAGGGCTGGGCGCCCCAGTATAAATAAGAGCAGGGAATTACGTGTTCAATTCCCATTAGGCATGTCATCCTGAACATGTGTTTTCGGGGTTATCCTGATTACTTAGACGAATGCTGGGATGGGCAGTTACATTCCCCGAATTATCCGCTCTCCCATTTCCTTTCCTCTCCTTTCATTCCGTTGGTTTTGCTTCAGGGTCGAAAGTGTCAAGTCGAGGTGGCTTACTCTTCTTTGGAAAGGTCTGGTGTGGAAACGGACCTTCTGAGGGGCTTGAGATCCTTTGGGGCGAGGGAATCTACTGGCGTTGGAAAGCTCTATCTGGAAACTTGTTAGGCACCGGATCTACGTTCGCGCCGTTACAGCACTTGGTTCCCATGTCTGGGTGCCTTATCTCTTCTTCTCGGGAGTGATCCAAGACACAAGAGCGTCGTGAGCCATTTCCCTACCAGGCACAGGGGCAGACGTTTCTAAAGCGCAAGCCATCACGACACCGCACCAGCCCACCTTGCCTTGTAACAGAACGAACGGGATGACATAATATGAAAGAATGGAATTTGAACCCGTAATATCCCGAATGTTAGTCCCAAGCATTTCCGCCACACCTCTTGGTAAAAAACACTGCTTTGTAACAACGTTTTCATTTTTTTGATGTACTTCTAATGTTCCAGAATGCCAACATTATGTTTAATTAAAATGCTGAAAGCAGAAACCTGTATGGGGATCACTAGTGTATGAAGGTTAAAATACAACGCAATACAAATACTAAGAGCACATCATTAGCTTATTCATCGCGTTAACACTTTCCCACGTGGTAGTTTTCTGTACGTGTGACGTGTTCCTAAACATCAGGTCTCAAGTTGAATCCCAAAGTCCCTGCTGCGTTTCGAAATGCTCTACCATCAGGTAATGAGATTTTAAAACCTTGGCTACTTGAAATGCACGTCGAATGTTTGAACTGCTGGTGGACAATGAACTTGGTGTGGGATGAGGAAGAGGTCGCAAGGCCCCACAGAGAGGTCCATCGCGGTGAATGCGCAATGAGTTAAAGTGGTAGAGTGAGTAGGGGAAAACCTCCCACTGGTTTCTTTGAGAACGCTGAGTGGAAGTGAAACAAACTGCTCAGGAAAGTAATTCAGTGAAAGGAGAGCAGAAAGAAGATTGTTGAAAACTGGAGGGGGAACTCTTAGGCGTTACATTCTTGTACCGAACGGACCCTCTTACATTCAGTACGTGTGGAGAGTACACATAACACACAAGGAGCTGCATTTATGCACACAAAAGCTGCGTACAATTCCGTTATCAATACTTATATTTTATTTTATTTGTTTGAAAGTACTTTACAGATAGGAAATGATAAATCGTATTTCTTAATGGAAAAGTCACTAACATTTTTATAACTCACCCAAAAACCGTTTTGAAATTTTGATTTCTAATGAAAATGCAGCTTTTCTAATTTGATTTGTTTTATTTACGGAGGCTATTTAACCTCTCAGGTCATCAGCGTCCCATTCAATTCAGGGCATGAAACGGCCGACAAATTTTGCTCAGAGACCTCTTCTTTCGGGCTTGAGGTTCTTTTTCGTGTCGTAAATGTACGACATGGGACCCACGGCTTTACTTCCCTTCCGAAGGAAACCTTACTTAGGATGTTTACGCCTCCATCGCATCCATCGATCCTGGCCGAGTTTGAGCCCGGGATCTTGGGTTTAAAAGGCAAGTATGGTTACCACTACACCACCACGACCGACGACTTTTCTAAGAAAAGTATTGAAGTTATTATATAATATTTATTGTTGTATTTTAAAACATTATGTAAAACTCATTGCGCCATTTTTAAAATGCATTATTAGTAAAAAATTATTGCTTTTTTTTCAAATAGGTATCACACAATGACGTTTAGCATTAAATTAATCAATAATAATGAATGGATTCGAAATAAGTTACCTTTTAATGCTAATTTAATTTATCAAGTTGACAAAATGAACTCCTTATGTAAGTCTATTAAACATACCTGTAGGAACAACATTAAACCGTTGTTTATTTTTTGATTATTTTACGTCGGAGGTAACTAAAAGCATTTTTATAATGAAATAACTATAAGATTGATGCTAGGTATTAAAGTTACTTGCCTTCTTAAAACCAGAGAAATTGTATATAAATTTATAAATAACTGTCAGTATCTCCAAGGACAAACATTAGTATTGGGAAATGCTGCACAGTTTTTCAAGCAGAAGTATTTGCTATTCTGAACTGTGCTTTTAGAGGACTAGTGAAAGATTTACCATGGTAAACGAATTCCCATCCTCTCAGAAAGTCAAAGTGCTTTAAATGTACTTACCTCCCACCAGGTTAAAGCTAAACTGGTATGGGAATGCCGCAACAAGTTTGAACTACAGAGGGTGTGTCGGTGCATCGGGACGTGTATGGGAATGAAAATAATAATGAATGGATTCGAAATAAGTTACCTTTTAATGCTAATTTAATTTATCAATTTGACAAAATGAACTCCTTATGCAAGTCTATTAAACATACCTGCAGGAACAACATTAAACCGTTGTTTATTTTTTGATTATTTTACGTCGTTTATGTTGTCCTTAAGCCGTGGGTGAAATCAGCTCACGTCCTGCCAAAACCGCCGTAAAAACATGGATAAGGGAAAAACACCAACTTAGGTGACGAACCTATTCTCGACAACGATAAGCTAGAAAATCAGTTCTAGGTCCAAGTGTTCCCTTATCTCTACTGAAATTGATTGCAAGAGGTATAAGGTATAAGGAAAGTAGTTACGTTAAATCTGAACATGGTCACTTCAAGAAACTTCTATAAAGATGAACCCACTTGTAGAATGTGGAAACAGGATGAGGAATCTGTCTCGCGCTTTATGTGTGGGTGTCTATTCTTGGTAAGAAAGAGATTTACTCTTTCTATAACCAGGGAAGACCTGGGAACTGACGCTAACATTGGAACAAAGATACAGCGACTTGTTCAAGGAATAGATTTTGGGAAACAGTGAAGACTGACGCCAAACTCCATTAAACTCCAGTTATTTCATCTTATCTAATAATTCCTATAATTTAATAATTTTGTCCCATTAGCGCCATTGACTCAAGTAAGAAATTATGCTGAAAGGCATAATGATTGTATAATAAATTCTTTAGATATAGTGGATTTTAAAGTGCCTAACAAAGGCAGTACATGAGATAAACTGTGATCAAGAATGAATGCAAACTAATGCTAAAAGATTAAGTATCTCATCAGGCATATGCTTTAAAGTAAACAGCAGGCGTTGCGTTTTATTACTTCTAAGTTTAAAGTCAATGAGCCGCGTCAAGTAATGTAATCTCCATAACCTGATTTAAATCATGTAGGTCTCTCATTGTAGAAAATGCTCGTATGGTGCGCGAATAAAATTGAGTTACAATTAAGGTTATGAGGCAACCATTTACCATAATATAAAAAAGCAACGGAGTCCTTGAGACACTCCAGTGTCCTTACTGATTATACGGAAATTTCACCATTGGTACATGCACTTGAAATTAATTTGACAAATATAATCTATTTCCAGCTCTTAAGTGTAATAATGCAGCTTAGAACAAATCTTTGTGTAAGATAGACGATACCGTTACTGAAGCACTATCGTAACTTTCATACCTTTAAATTAAACTGTAGAACTACATCTAAAGTTGACAAACTGGATCAGAAATCACATCATAATATGACTTGTGAGCACAAAAAAGAAACAACGTGGAGTTTAAGCTTATAAAACGCTGCCTCATCTGTCAAACTGATTGAGTAACTGGTTCAGTTCTATTCTTCATCTTCATTGTCATTGCCTGTGTGTGGTTCTTGCTTGTCATAATTATAAAAAAAATGTATCAGATTCGCTTAAAGTTTCTCTAGTGCCTCATCAGCTAAAACATTTAACTTTGTATACCAAGTCATACTGTTTTGTGAAATGAAAACAGAACTGCTCTTTGTTCCAATATTATTTTTAAATTTACAATAATATCGTATCCTCTTTGGCATGAAAATGCGTATTTTAATACAATTGTAAAAGAAGTTGGATATTTTAAATATTGGTCAAGTGTAATCAATAATCAGTATTTTAAACGTTATAAAGATAAACAATTGACCTACTCATCCTCTAAATGAATAGACGAAAATTGTACTACAATTACACATTTATCGTTAAAGATTAATAATTATAATGAAATAACAACAAAAATAATAATACTTTTAATGCAAAGCAGGTTAGCCACATCAATTCAATGTGAAGACAAACTCGTTAACATATTTAGTCACACTCTCCTTGTAAATATTTCATGTTCAGTGACAGTGCACCACCTTTCTTCTACTTTTACGCAGGGTAGACCAAAAATGTGTTTCTTTGCATATTATGGTTAACATTTTTATAATATATTCCTTTCAAATTTGATCATATCATTCCTTAAATTGATAATTTTTCTTAAATGTCATGTTCACGATTAAAATATTGAATTTTATCACAAACTTGCGGCATTTCTGCGCTGTGGCTAACCTGTGAAGGGATTTTACGCTATGTTACATTCATTGTTTACTACAGTTTGAAGAAAATGCACTTGCTCTATTCGAGTGAAGACAAATTTTATTGAATTAGCCTAGATCACAAACAATGTTTAAGAAAGATTCTGTAAATCCAGGAAGAAAACACAAATATGTTATAAATAATAACTATTCTTCATTTACAAGTTTTAGTGTTCGTAAAATTAGTGATGAAAGTTTCAAATTAGATTTGACACCAAAAATTCTTGCAGAAATACTAAGCATATTTCCAGTTCCTAAAGAAGAAAAATCTTCACAAATAATAGATCTGACGCAAATACCAAATTTGATAAAGAACAAAATTAATCTTAAATAACGATCCATTCCTCTGAATAGTTTTCTAAAATGTAAAAACTGCATTGAAGAAAATACCACGAAGTTGTGTGAAGAGTGTAGACATAAATAAAGTTAACTGATAAATAAACATTGAACTTTATAAACTGTGACACAACGCATCAGTTTAACACGTCTATTCAAATACCAAATGAATATAAATGCAAGTATTCAGGGAGATTGATTGATGATGGAAATGTATGGCGAAACATGTGGAAAATCTTCAATGAAATTGATACAAAAACAATGAAGAAAGCAGATAGACAACCTGACATGGTCATTAAACAGTTAAAGACAAAAAATATGTGATAAATAATGAATAAATCCGAATATGGGCCAGAATTTACTGTACATTTTTAATTCATTGGATTTTTGAACATCATCTTCCTTTTACTCAGAAATACTCGTACATTTATTGATAGGTGGATAATACTGTGCTACTTTTTAATTTTGTAACTCAAATACTTACAAAATAATATACATTTGTTTTTGGAATTGAACAAACAATGTTTTATAAAATGTGATCAAATTCTGGTAAGAAAATACAAAACGGAATAGAAACCATCACAATGGGATCGGTACTTTTATAGAAAAAGGTACATAATTAACATTACGAAGATAGATATCACATCCCCTTAAACTGCCATGGGTGGCCGAGGTAGTTAAGGCTCGGTCTCGTGAACGGGAGGTCTAATGTACGATTCCCATCAGGACCCTCCTTCCTGACTTGAGATTTTTTCCAGGTTTTCCTCAGTCCTCATTAATGGTAAATGCTGGAGAGGTACCCTAAACTTAGGCCTGAAACTTTTCTTCCTTTAAAAAAATTCTTTCCCAATTTATCATTTTATTTCGTATATCATCAATATCAATCAATTTTCAATCCACCGCCTGTGGTGTCTCAGTGTAAAAAGGGCTTTATACACTATTAAAATCCCCCTTAAAAGTCAAAGAATGAAGTTAATCTCTTTTTTCCTTATAAATCCATAATTAATTCCAGTCCAGTAAGACAAAAGAAAGTAAATAATTTTGTTCTATAAGACAGACGAAATGTTCTGTTATAAATTGGGATAAGGAGGAAGACCATTAGATGCAATATTTTACAGTACTTTTCAATGATTCAGTGATATTTAAAGAATAGAAATGGAAAAAAATGTCAGCATAAGCCTAACGCTCTTGGCCTGAGATGAAGAGCGTCCGTAAATAAACAAAACTAACAACTTTTATTAGACAAAATATTTAATATGCATATAATATTTTTGATGCAATGTTTTGTGTAATGGTTCAATATTCTGACCCATTGTCGGACAAATACACCTAAGAGTAAACAAAACTAAGCTGTGATGCTTGGAACTTGGAATGGCTTGAAACTTCCCCCGACGAACAGAAATTACAACACAGAGCTTATTGCTATGCTAATCACTTTCTATTCATTTTAAATTGCATTCCGAGAACCTTTTAGGCACCTTATTATTTAATGCAATTTGTGTTATTCCGCCTGGAGGCAATGAGAGAGGCAACTAGCACAACAGGGCTGTAGGAGAAGTTGTCAAGTAGTCCCGGCTCTCTTTCCTTTCTACTTGCGCAGAGAGAGTATATTAAGCAATAACACCATTCAGTTAAAAGGAGAGCAAAGGCATGTTTGTGAAAGAAAAGTTCTACTCATTTAATATGAGCATTTATATGAAGCCCCCAAAATTTATTCATTTGTGATAAAGCATATTCAGTTTATTTTGCGTATTTCTTAGAAGGTCACACAGATAAGCATTCTTTACGCGCGACGGGTGGCCGAGGTCATTAAGGCGCGGACTCGTGAGCGGGAGGTCTAGGATTCGAATCCCGACGGGACCATCCTACCTGACTGAGGTTTTACCAGATTTTCTCAGTCCTCATAAATGGCAAATGCCGGGAAGGTATTCTAAACTTAGACTGGAACGCTTCCTTCCTTAAATAACATACCTTTCCCAATATATCATTTCATCTCATGTATCAACAGTGTCCAACGCCTGTGGTGCCTCAGCAGTAAAAAAGGGCGTTAAACACCATTCAAAAAAGCGTGTTCTGTACTCGGGCTAAAGTCATTTCTTCTTCTAATGCTAAGTTTCTAATGTTTGTCTCAAAACTGCACGTTAGATCAGGTCTGGTTAAGGTGATATTGTTATAACTGGGCATATTATAACTTGTGTTCATTAATACAAGCTGTAAATATTTGAATATTAAATGTTAAATAGATGGTTTAAAAAATAAAAAAGTTAATTATTTACACTTTGAAATTAAATGGCAGGTTTCTTGCTTTTTCATATCGTGTGTGGGATATATAAAACAAATATTCTTAAAATAGATTGGAGAACCTGAATGTTTTAGGACACCGTTTCATATACTCATATTTTGCTATTTGACTTTAAATTATGAAAAGGTCCTTTTGGCAACCCGTTTTAATTCTTCATCTCTTTGGAGAAGACTTGATTCATTATGAACATAATATAACCTTACATTCAAAGCTAATAGCCACCATTAGGGAGACTGCCATCAACATTCAACCAGTATGGTGCCAATATTTTCTGACCCCGTCTTTACGTGAAAAGCATGTCTGTGAATATAAACTTAAGTGGATTATCTTTTTTACGATCATTTTCTTTTTTATACCGCGTCCTCGTTATTTTGCAATATTATCACCCTCTTCCAACTAGCAAGTTAAAAATAATTTTCGGATCAATTTTTGCCCGGACGAACTGCATTAAAAATACATGAATATTAATCGAAAAATTACCATAAGATTAGCACCGAGTGTCATGAGGGAGAAGCTATCCCCAGAACCTTCCAACAAATGCCACTTGCTTGGCAGAGTTAGTTTTCTCTTTTCCAAGTAACATGAAAGAGGTGCAGAACGTTCGACAATATTGTTAATATCGCTTTAGAAATGAAATAATTCAGAAAAACGATTTTTGCTTACTCACCTTTATTGAAAACGTGTGTGTCAATTTAAGGAGCAAATATGAGTTCAGAAACACAAGTTATCTACATAATTAATTTACTCGAATCCTGCAGAAGCAAAATATAATAAAATCTAACCAAATAATAATATTCGAGATGGCATAAACTACTCAATATTATAATCACTAATATTCATGATAATTACATTATTTTAAAATATTTCAAATACCTATATTCTGTTGTGAACCAGCTCACCTTGAGCTCATCAAATGTTAATAACCTACAGGGAAATTTTGTTATAATCTACATATGAATGAAATGTTTATCTATATTAGGGCATATAAACCATTATTTAATGATATATCAACTTTTCTTTTACGCTAATTCAGGTACTAGCGAGCATGTAATGATTGTTTTAAATAAAATGTGAACTTTAGAATGGGTATTGTCTAATTATCCAAATGCATTTGACTAGAGAGCAATAATTTTTCCATAGCAATTACATTCATAATTTTAAAATATTACTATATATTTTATGGTTTCTTTCTGCGTGTTTGCGCATGTGTGTGTAATGTTTTACGAGCTGTAATAATTGTAATTGTAAACGCAACCTACAACAACATGTATTTAAATTCTGGTTGTGAAAAATACAACTTTATGAATAAATATAATTATTGGTTTTTGGTTCTTTTCTAATGTTTTATATGCGAAAGTTAACCAAAAAGAAGAACTATTTTGTTCTATTTAATTTAAATAAGCTTTTAATGTAAGACATTTGAATTTGAAGCGATTCCTTAAACCTTATTTTACAATCCATAGAATAGACCTTGTCAAATCAACAGGGGGCAGGACCGCATCGTTCCCGAAAATGTCTGATATTGGTGTTCGTATATGATACTGTGAAAGAATTACTAAATGCATAAGCTGGTACGCAGATTGATATTCAACAAAGATTGAAGAATGTGTATGTGGATGTTTGACGTGGGTTCATCAGTAAGGGAAATCCCATTGCTGAGAAAAAGCAGAGCGACCTTCGCCATTGCAGAGACTCCACAAAACATGCAACGGGCTAATGCTCAGAACAGTAATTTTTACCAGATGGAATACTGCTCTTGTTAAAAGGCGAACAAAAACCATTGAAATTAACATACATTATATTGAAAAGTCAGAAATTAGCTATGTCTAAACGTTGTTTCAATTTCAGAAAAAATTCATGGAGTTACGTTACTTTCTAATTGACTGTGGTATGTATATAGTATATAAATGAAAAATAATATAACATATAACACTATTAACAATGTAACTAAATTAAGAATAATTAGAAAAGGATAAAACACTAAGAAAAAGTCACAAATTTGTACAATAAGTAAGAAAGCCAACGAGCCCTGTATAGTTAGCTAATTGCTTAGAATGGTACTTACATTTGTTTAACCAAAATTTATAACATTACCGTGGATAAATGTCATAGTATAAGAAGTTTTAAATAAAAAAGCTTAATAATAGAAATGAATAATAGATAATAGTAAAGAAGTTAAAAGCAAAACACGCAAAAGCAAATTTAAGTTATTAAACCAAATTAAAACCAACACCAAAGGTGCAAATAATATAAATTAACAATAATATAACACTATTAGCGATGTAATCTAAATTAACAAAATTATAAAACCAGAAAAGGATAAGACACTTAGAAAAATTTACAGATTCACAATCGCACAATGTAACTAATTAACAATAATCTGTGACTTTGCAAATCTGTGACTTTTTCTTAGTGTTTTATTCTTTTCTGGTCTTCTAATTATTGTTAGTTTATATATATATATATATATATATATATATATGAGGGTCATGTAAAAACTCCCATGAAACTTTGTATGAAACGACGCAAAAATTCATCAATTCATTATGGTTTGTACTGATTTGTAACAAACTTTCTGACAGACTTGACGCACAATTTGGCAGCCCTCTGAGTGCACAACTGTGGCTTCTGCCATAAAATTTAAAAAAAAAAACAAACCGCTAAATGAAGGGATTAAACATTTTTATTTGAAGAAGTAAACAGGCACGAATATAAAAGTATTTTTGTGAATAAATTAATTAAACTTTGCCTACATTCATGCAAATGAAGCGCGCTACCAATTTACGTCACTACGAATGATGTATTAGAATGTTCAAATGAAGGCGTACGAGATAATTGAGACGGTATCTCAACCGAATGATTGTACAGTATCCTGCATGAGAAAATGCATAAGAACAAAATATTATGCTTGATGGTGATGCGATTACAGATTACTGAGCAAAAGTCCACCCAAAAAATATTCCAGTGCAGTTTTAAGCGACGATTAATCACACCCGGAGAACTTTCTTCGTCGATTGAAATAAGGATGACATTGACATCCCTTGTTACATCCCTTAAGGACTGATAAAACTGCACCAGTAAAGAAGGTTGTTCATTTTTGGGAGATGAGTTGACGTGAGAGGATTCCCGTAGAATAATCCTGCAAGACACTTGGAACAGGATAAAAGAACACAAACAAACAAAAATATATCATAGCATTTGAACTGTTTGAAAGAGAATTTAAAGGGAATCACCAAGATTATCACCTGAAGAACTTTTCGTCCCAAACATCGACAATCCCAGTGGTATACAAAGGCTGCAAGAAGAATAGATGCAAGAATTAAGAAGAAATTACCTTTTTGGAAAAAAAGTTTTCTTTTTAATATACTTTTCTTTCATAATTATACAATTATTTTGTTGATTTTATAATTTGTTTTTATTATTCATAAAATGTGATTTCTCAGCTCTGCAAAATTCTAATTTGTTTCGACAACGACCTCTTCATTTAACGCTTTTTTTTTCTTTATCCATTTCTTCATGTTTTGGAACAGAAAGTAGTTCAATTGAGCCAAATTCGGAGAGTAAAGGGATTAGGAAGAGTTTAATTCAAAGAATTATTAATTCACAGCCGTAAACCTGTTATCGTGATTGAATAGAACCTTAATCTTCGCCAAATGATGAGTATTCTTTTTTATTCAATTGCTTCAGTTGCGCAGCGAAATATTCACCAGATATGGTTTTGCCTTTTCGAATCAGTCAATTAGAATTAGGCCATGGCCACCCCAGAACACAGTCGCCTTCACCTTTCCTGCTGAAGGGGTTGATTTGAATTTCTCTGAAGCGCTTTCTCCGGTGCAATTCTCTGATTTAGACTGCTCCTTTGTTTCCGGCATGTAGTGATGGATCCAAGTTGACTGTCACATACCGTCTCCGAATATCACTTGACTTTCTTTTAAAAAGCTCCAAATTCTGCGCGGAGTCAATCATCAATTAAGCAAACACCTCACCTTATCATTTGCAAATGATTATGAAAACATTATGCACGCAATCTACAGAAATGCTCACAACTTCAGCAAACCTCCGCACCTTGCTCAGTTCCAGTGGATTTTTTCCCATTGATTTCGACCTCAACAGGACGCCCGGAACGATCTGCATCTCTTGTGCTGATATCTAAACTCTTTCTGAGCGAAGTTTCTGATTCGCTGTAACGTTCGTCCAGCTTCGTTCTAGTTTCTGCGAACTTTTGTCCCTTTCAAAATGCAATATTTTATTAATATGCGAAATAGTTTCTACATTTGAACGCTTAATTACAAATATAAGTGTGAAACACTGACTAAGGTTTGTAACTGTTTAAAACCATATAAACCATCCCCCGTCACCACATTGCCAAGGTAATATTGTAAACAATGTAGTGCTGCCCCCCTTTGTGTTTGTACGGACTTATTGAATAGACCTTATAAATGTACGAACTGACCCCTATTTAATTCGTTACCTATTAGCTTCCGTGATTTATTCCTTTTTGCAATCTTAAAAAGTTTGCTCAGTGGGAATAAAATTCGTCGAACGAGAACGTCATTTACTTTTCTATCACTACAATGCTCTGACCACTACAATGAATGAAACATTTAGAAACTCTCTGATTCTCGATACAGAATAGGTTGAAAAAAATAGACATTGTCAAAATGGTTTTTAGCCTGCTTTTGTACTAAATTCTCAAACGATTCTCGTATACTTGTGCATATACTAGTGATATATCTATGAGAAGTGAAAAGAAAGTAACAAATATTTATTTTTACGTACAAACTTTGTCACTTTTATCATAAGCTATTTATAGAGCTCGAAATGTAAAATTGTTTCAACTAATTTTACTTCAAGGTCGTATATAATATTTGTTCATTTTAGTAGTTAATATTCTTTCAAAGAATATTTGAATTCAGTTATGAAAAATAGTTCTGCTTGCCTATATTACAGAAACTTTTATTCAAAGTAAAATAAAATAATTATTTACCACTCGGAACTATCATCCTAATTAACATTCTTAATTCTTTTATTCACGACATCATAACTATAAATTAGTGAGAAAACACTGGCTATTCTTTCCACCGCATCTTCAATCATTTTAGTCAATATTCCCTGATGCCATCTCTTTCTTCAAATCGAGAGGTTCACGAAGCCGTAGTGGGTTACAATGAATACCAGGTAAATGTTGGCCCTTAAGAGTCGAGTAGTTCTTCGCTGATTCAGTTGATGGTGCTTCTTCCTTGGAAGTATTGATCTCTGCATTTATGCTCTTGAAATTGGAAGCACGCTGCAGAAATCCAAGTAACGGGTCGTTAAAATAGGATAAGGAACTAGAATTAGATCTAAAGTTATACCTTGAAATGTGCGAATTCCGAATTGTTATTATTTACTATACTATACAATACAATTTGAAGCAACAAATAATAACTATTTTGAAAATATGTTTTACGGTACACTGCCATTGATTAAAAGTAACACTGATTGCGTCATGTTTGTTCAGACAGTGTTACTTTCAAAGAAGTGATTAACGATTATGCAACGGGAAAGCTATGGAAGGAAAAAAGTATCCATCCCAGCATTCCCCTAAGCGACATAAGAAAACCACGAAAAACCCAATTTCGTAATGATGAGGGTCATAATCATAACCTTCGGTTCTGAATGCAAGTCTCAAGCGCTATATACTCAGCCACCCTGTCCAGTATATATGGACCAGTAGAATAAGAAATTTTTTCACTTGCTCAAATATAATTTCATTACTTAATATTTTAAAAAAGAGTCATAGTATTTGGCTTATGAACTTTTATTTTCCAATGTTGGTACAATTTCCATAAATTTTTTGGTGTGCTATTCCAAAAAGTATGTAGAATTCTGGACCTGAAGAACTTTGCATAAATCTAAAAAAATAGTTGATTTATCCTTGAAAAGCTCAAATAATACTGTACCAGCTGTTTTTTTTGAAAATGACTTTCATGCTCCTTTGCATTGATAGTTAAGAGAGAATTAATTCAATCTTTGATTCTATTTGTTACTTAATCTTTCATAGCTTTGTTGAAGTACGCATGCAACTTTTTCATTGACAATGAGTGTAGCAATGAAAACTGATAGAACGGTGTGAAAATTTTTATTTAAAAACAATTTACGTTATTAAAGGGAAAGTAAAAGTGTTGAAAAAATGTTCAAAGCATTGTTTTTGTCGGGAACCCTTTGAAGAGCGTTGTTAATTTTTTGCTGCTATAATTATTACTGAAAGCTTTTAACGGCGCTACCTTATAATTACGTGGACAGCGTATTCATTTGAAGATTGAAACTCATCGTATAAAAAAGACCCAATAATACTGCTTACACGGTGTATACTGTGAATACATTCAAGAATTGTTTTAATTATAGACACTGTTTAATACAATCAAAGTATAATTGTTCTACAAAAATAAAACTAAAAATAATTTGCAGTTTAAGCAATAGAAAAATGTTTTCGTTCGCGGCTCGAAACTTAAAAGTTCGTACACCCCTTCCTCTACATAAGGAGTTTTAATTTGGAAATAATGTTCAGTATCTAAAACAGATTAAAGTATACATTACCTATATTGATATTACAAATATATGTACTCGCTGTTCTAGACTACTTATTGCACGGTAGAACGATGATAAAGTAAATCCACTCATTTCAACACAAAATACAATCATTAGAGGTACCAAAGCAGATGTGTAATAGGAAAATGAGCTTTTATAAGGTACTTTGACTGTTTGCACAATATCCACTATTTTACATAATTTTATGTAAATGCAATAATGCACCTTATCCATTGGATTGGCACCATAAACAAACAAAGCAAACGGTAGCACCGTACCAACCCTTCAATATAGTCGGAGCTAAGTGCAATAGCAATTAAAGTAATGCTTTACAATCCAACATTCTTTACTTTGTAGCTATAAACTCTTATATAAAGCAATAGCTAAATTACTATATGTGTAAATGTAAAATGTAAAATTATTTGTAGCTGAACTAAGTCTCAAAACTTAAATTTTTCAAGCGAGCAATGCTCGCAGGCTCGCGCATCCTTCTGAATGGAAGCGGGGCAGCCATTCAGCGACACACATTTCTCCCTGTCCCAGATCATGCCCCGTTGTTTATGCGATTCTCAGTTTTAGCTACACTTACTATATTGGAGCATAAAGCAAGAGAGGAACCTTAATAGGCAGCGGGGTTGTAACTGAAAAGTCGCCCTGAGTGATATGGAACGCAGGCACAATTTGTGCTCATGCGCTATAGTTCTAACATTACATTTTTTTACCAAAACACAAAATATCACATTAAAATATTAATAAAAATTAGAACTTAAATAATTTAAATACTCGTTAACACTAACTTAGAAATACTTTATTAAATTGAAATATTTGAAACAGTTATATTGATGCTTTCTGGTAACCTTATCTATTAAACATTAAAAAAGTATATATACACGGTTTATTATACTTGTAGTTTACATAGAATGTTAACTACTAAATTGTTCAGAACAATGTATTAGTTACGGTTGAAAAAATGATCCTTTAGAAGCAAAGAGACTAGAGGAGCATCCTATTTATTCATTATTCAGGTTGTTGCAGGGAACTGAATAAAACCCTCATAAGTAAAATTTCATTTCTTTCCCAATCCTTTATATATAGCCAGGAGAAATAGACGATTATTTAAGAATCGTAGCTTAGCATGTATAGAAATAACATTCTAGAGCGATTCAAGGAAAATCTAACTATCATAAAGAAATCATTTCAACTGAGAAGTTATTTTTCCCTCCCTCCATTTACGAAACGGGAAATGAAGTGAACACGAAGTATCTATGAACACATTTGCTAGTAAACAATTCCTTAGGGATGGGAAAAGGGATAAAAATACTAGAAAAGTACATTATACCACCTACCTAAACTTGCAAATAATATATCTTTTAATTTTTCAAAAATAAAGGATAAGTATAATTAGATGTTTTAATTAGTGACAATTTAAACTAATTGAGGAATGAAAAAAATGAAGAAACATAAAGAGAAAAGCATATGTGCGGCGGTCATGCTGCCTTTCATACGATATAAAAATAATTTCAAAGTAATTTAAATTAGTGGGACAAATATCACTGTACATGCCCTACATATTAAGCCAGCAGTTTTATATATTTCGAAGAGCTAAACATGAACGTGCTAAATAAAGTATTATTTGAAAGAGTTATCACTGTGTTTTATGTAGCATAGTAATATTACCATAAATACCAGTAATAGTTAACTTCTGTCTTCGATGCCATTTGTGTAACTGCTCAAGTTCTTCTCTAGCGAGCATCCAACAGCAGTCAGTCAGCATAAAAGTGAACTACTTTCCCTGATCTTTTCTCCATCCTTGTAATTTCCTAATGGAAACGTTCACCATGTCGTAGATATCGGCAAAGAAACTTGGGAGGAATGGAGCAAGTGTATCTTTAGAAACATATTGCAGTCAAGAGACGGGATGTCTCCAACCGTTTCGTCGGTCCTGGTGGTGTATTGGTTACCATACTTGCCTCCTAAACCCAAGATCGCGGGTTCGAACCCGGCCAGGACCGATGGATTTTTTCGAAAATCCTAAGTATGGCTTCCTTCGGAAGGGAAGTAAAGCCGTGGGTCCCGTGTCGTACATTTACGGCACGATAAAGAACCTCAAACCTGAAAGAGAGGCCTCTGAGCAAAATTAGTCGGCCGTTTCACACCCTGGTTTGAATGGGACGCTGATGACCTGAGACGTTAAAGAGCGTCCATAAATCAATAAAAAAAAATCCAACAGTTTCTGGTATTTTTACACCGATATTTTGGAGGAAGTTAGTTGGGTTTCAAGCATTTTGTCTCTTAATGTCGAGCAATTTGATAGTAAACAATTCTCGGATCTTAGAACCCACAAAAATACCAGCTATCATTTTGGAATAGTGCATTATGAGTTTATTAGTTACATTTGGTAAGGCAATCCAGTATAATTTATGACTTTTACCAAGTTTGATATTTAGAGGTCTATGTCATTGATGATTGTTGCACATTCTTCACAGATATCCGTATAGCATAACTCTTCACATAATGCAAAATGTTTGCTTCACTATTGCTTTTATATATAAACAGCACTACTTGGCAGATTTCAGCTGGAGACCTATCAAGAAAAATCCAAATGCCTTCTTGGTGTCCAGCAGCTATTTTGGGTTTTCATATACACGTTATCATAGAAGCGCCGTATGATTTTGAGGAATGGGCAACCCAAATTAGGAGAAAAGGTTAGGTAAAAGCAGCAGCTGATTTAACAACCGCCAATAGCAATGCGTACCATTTGAATCGCAGGGCGAGGAAACATAAGGGAGGGAAGAAAAATTAAGAAACGCTTGAGGGACATTAATAGGCAGCTGACTCTTTCGGAGTGTGCAGAAACTTTTGCTGGAGATACAATCGGAACTGAAAATCGGGTGAGGGTTGAAGCGTTACATCCACACACTCGCCAATCAGGAGTTTCAGACAGAGAGGGTACCAGTATCATCCCTATGCGTGCGGAAAAAGAATCTTGGGAACATATTCTGGCGTACTGCAAGGGGACGGTAGAATGGAAGAAGAAATATCTGCTGGTCCCGTTTGTTAACGGGAGGAGAGGTCAGTGGCAATACTCATTTGTCACACTATATTTTAAATATTTATACCTACTCGTATATGTGTGGGGTTGTAAGTTGTTTATTTTGTACTGTTTTCTTTTCTGTTTATTTTATTCATATATTTAAAAACACTTTCCGACTTCCTTTTTCATTCATTTTTTTTTATTTTGAATGTACGCATGTATATGCCAAGAAGACAAGTGAACGTGATATAACTTGTCTTTTGCCATAGAAGAACTCTAGCAGTTCGAAATATAGCGATTGCAAATCTGTGACTTTTTCTTAGTGTTTTATCTTTTTCTGCTTTCTTTATTGTTAATTTAGTTACATTGTTAATAATGTTACATTATTTTTCATATATAGTTTGTCTCTTTAAACTTATACGTGAATGGGTCAGTGTTGTAACAAATATATTTTGTAAATAAATACACTTCTACTATTACTATTACTACTACTACTACTACTACTACTACTACTACTACTACTACTACTACTCTACTACTACTACTACTACTACTACTACTACTACTACTACTACTACTCTGCTGCTGCTGCTGCTGCTGCTGCTGCTGCTGCTACGAATATAATGTTGAGAATTGGCTACAGGTAATTCGTATAAGTAATGATTTTTTTCCTTCTTTTTTTTAGTAACTGTCATTGCCTAAACAGTTCACTATATAATATACTATATATTAATACCTTTGCTTTGATTAAATATTTATTGGATGATGAAAATATTAGAGAAAATTAAAGGGAAGAAAGTACATAAGATTTCATTTTGTCCCGTCCCTATTTTTCAAAATATATGTTTTATAGGGGGTTTATTGTATTTCATGTCCTGAACATAATTTTATATTTGAGTTTATTGATATGTATTGTTTTTAGGACCGGATTTAAATAATTTCATATCTCTGAAACCTGTGTAATACGCTACAATTATGGCTTGCATGGCATGCAAGTACATGGAGTATAGCTTGAAATAGTTTACGACGATTTTGAGACCCCTTTATGTAGACTGTAAGCGTGTTTGGAACAGATAGGAGGTGGTTTCGGGTCTCTAGGTAGGGGTCAGGTATCGTCGATATAAGGCTAGAAATGATGATGGGAGTGCGAAACGAAGTCATCGGACATTTATTTTCAGCATAGTTTATTAATGTTATGAGTTCGGCTTCTCTGTTGCTGATTGCATTACACAACAGTAAAATTTACATCCTAGATTTTAATGTATTTGTATAACGTAACGACGATACTCAAATCTGTTTTGCGATATCACATGAACTTTCGGAAATGTTCCATCAATCCTAACTTTAGGAAGCGGTGGAAGCAAATGTTAGTTTTTTAAACTAATGACTTAATCCTGATACTCGTTTCGCTCTAATTTCATAATGTTTCCATTAGTTCGACTGTGCCATTTACACAGCTTTCAACAAAGTTTTGTGAAAGCATTCTGTGTTCCTATAGTAACCCAATTACTTTAAGATCTAACAAGTTTTACACTCGTATTTATTTCATAAATATTACGTTTCCTATTAAAGATGAAAGTTTAGTTTAACTATATGCCGTAAGTGCGTAACTTACGTATAAATATAAATTACCGATTATGTTCAACCAAACTCTCATCTTTAAAAAATGTAATATTTCTGAAAGAAATGCGAGTGGGAAATATGTGAAGATTACTTATCATAGTACAGAATAGTTTCAGTTAATTTTGTTGAAATCTGTGTGAATGAGACAGTTTGACTAATAGAAACATCATGACAGAAACAGTAGACTTTTCCTGTATATGAAAGAAAAACTTCCGGTAATTACTTAAACTTTGGTTAATAATAATAATTTCATAAGATATTATTATATATCATCGTTTCATTGGTCCATTTTAAGATGATTTCACAAGAGTGAAATAGTCATAGGAACATCTGCATAATTTAAATATTGGCTTCAATATATATAAAATTAAACATGACAATGCATAAATTAGCATATAGAATAAGAGTAGAATAATGATATATAATTATATTAATTTATCATTATGATATATAATATCATTAGATATTATTATTATTAACCTACAAACTCACGAGCAAAATTTTAAGACAATGAAAACAAATGAATAGATTCAAGATTGTCTGTAGTCGAAATTTAAAGGTTAAAAACTACAATGAAGGCATGTAATGGCATCTTTGAGATGTAATATATCATTGAAACTATATTTCTTCTACTTCCACTTAAAATTCTTTCCTGCAAATCTGGATGCCGGGAGTTATGGGCGTGGAAACGTTTCCATTATGACATTCCGCCTGTTCTTAGTAGTTAAAACAGGCGTCAAACACTATTTTAAAAAAATCACTTTTGTCATACTAAAACGATACAGAGGAAAATGGTCACAAAGCCTTTTAACTAATTAAAGATATTCGTGATGCGTTTTGTAAAAGGAATTCTTACAGATCTTTTTTATTGAAAACGTGTATCAAAGCAATCATTTTTTGTTGTTTTTGTTTTGTTGTTTATGTATTTTGCAATATACCGGATAAAAGTGTGATTATTGCTATAGGTAGTTCTGCTGTTATTCTGTATGCTAATTTATGCATTTTCATGTTTAATTGTATATATAGTGAAGTCAATATTTAAATTATGCAGATGTTTCGATGACTATTTCACTAATGTGAAATCATCTTAAAATCAACCAATGAAACGAAAGAAAATTTTGAATTCTGACAAATCACAGCCGGATTACGGAATGAATTATCGAAAAAAATATCAAATCCGTTTTATCATGGGATGTGAATTTGCCTTATGGTCAGTGTAGCCAACTCTATAAACTTTATACCTCCACTATATAATTCCTGAGCACGCATCACTGACCACTTTTACCAGAGGCGGTGGGGAGCTATCGATAGCAACAAAAGCATGGAAAATCGACAATCATAACACAAAATGGAGAGTACTTCAAAGCGTTTTGGTGATGCGTCAAATGTGCAAATTGGTTTTATCACTAGGAATTCCAAACCACAGAATACAAGGAAAAATAGAGACACTGTGTGTTTTTTTTTTTTTTGTTCCTCAGTTGGTATTAGAAAAACGAATGGTAGCGATTGCAGTAGTCAACTTTTGGCCATTTCAATCTCACGGTTTTTGAATAGAATATTTGTAAGTATAACATTTTATGTAATTGC
The DNA here is from genome assembly GCA_030762175.1 of Metallyticus violacea. Taxonomy (NCBI): domain Eukaryota; kingdom Metazoa; phylum Arthropoda; class Insecta; order Mantodea; family Metallyticidae; genus Metallyticus; species Metallyticus violacea. The sequence continues at coordinate 73,954,974 of CM060834.1, forward strand.
TAATAATCTGTGCGCGAATTTCAAATATATATGTATTACTTTTATTCTTATTCTATTCATGAAATAGTCCTAAACCCGTATTTTGCTCTTCTCTATTGGCATTACTGACACTCGCCATTCTTCTGTCGCAAGATTGCTTGAAATAGTTAAGTACAAATATAAAATTATTACAATTTTGTAAGCCAAGTTTAGAGGAATATATTTAAATTCTTATTTTATGCGTGAAATAGTCCTAATACATATCACTGGAGGGTCCGAGTTTTCCAGATACATTAATTCACTGAGTTCGTGAATTTGTCAATAATCTCAGATCCTCTCGTGATATTACTTATAATAAATTTGAATTCCAATTTTCAGAAAAAACGATATATGGTAGGGAACTTTGGGTTTCTTATCGGAATTCAGCAATACCAAATATACGACATCAGTTTTAAGTTCAAATCAAAAGGTTAAATTTTGTTATTCAGTGTTGTCTGTAATGAAAAATCTTCTGCCTCTTAACGGGCGCTGCACAAGGTTAGCTAAGTGATGGTGCTGCCACCTCTGTGCCTTTATTTTAGAACTATGAGTAACCTTACTATAGGATTACTGAGGATTACTAGATAGAAACATTTAATCAAGATACCTACTTTTTAATTTAGCATTAAGGATGTCATTCGACAATGGAATGATACTTAACTCAACTTTTAGAGTATGAAATGTAATTTTTAACGTCATTTTCAGATGAGCCGGCCTTGTTTACAGATCCCGAAGACAAAATCATTTAATTATTTAGGATACAGTATGTCTCCTTGTAGAAAGGAAGATTTTAATACCAAAATTAATAAGTTTTATAAATTGTGTGGTTCCATTCAAAAGATAAAACAAACATATGCACGCAAGTAAAGTTTAACAAGATGAAGGATGTTCTCATACTAACTTATCGTAGTGAAAACTGAGCAATAAAAAGTCCCAAAATTCAAGAATTGAAGTGGTGGAGATAAAGTTTCTACTTGCAGCAACAGGATTGTCTATTTTACCTATAAACAATAAAGTGTAAATATCACAAAAGGCTTTAGGTATATTTAATTTAACTTAGAGGATAAATAACTTGGCAGATAATTAGTGTGCAAATATGCAATGAAAGCCAAATGACAACATTCTCAAAATGTTATTGAATTATGGATCAAAAAGTACAAGAAACATCAGTAATTCAATGGCTAGATGTGGAAACAGTGTAACGCCTATCCATTGATGGAAAAGAGAAAATGAGATGAGGTTTTCATTACCTTATTCTGTACCATGATTAATGCCTATCCATTGATGGAAAAGAGAAAATGAGATGAGGTTTTCATTACCTTATTCTGTACCATGGTATCACGTATGTAATTCTCACTTTTTTTCCCGCCTAAGCCTACTTTCTAGATCAGGCGTTTTCAAACTGGTTTACCCGTAATAAAAGTCTGTTCTCGTACCGGTTATAAAATAACGCTCACTGGTTTTCTAAGTATGTTTCTTAAACTTGTTTTTAAAGTGGATAATCTTGCATATATGAATGAGAAAATATAATGAGCTCACACTCTTCTGAAAGTATTATATTTCTTAAATAGCAGTGCACTGGGAAAGCAAGCCGTAGCAGTTTTCGCAACCACTTCCAGTCACTTTGATGGACCTCTGTAGGTATCAATTGTCTTGAAGAGGGGGGGAGTGATCTCGGTTTTTATTAAATAGCAGTTTTATGACCGTCGCCTGCCACTTGTGCGAACATTTTGTCAGCAGGTACTGGTGTTTTGTGTACGCCGATGCCACATTATCTGAGTCACAAGAAAAGGAGCTCAACACGCACAGCCACCACAATCTGTACATAATATTAAAGGTTTAATTGACCCCCGGATGTGTTAAATGCTGTCCCATGACAGCACTTTAGGAGCTTTACTTTGAAGTCAATTGTCAAATTTCATTTCTGGGAAGATTTTTTGAGAAAGTGTACAATATTAATCATTCCGATAATAGAAGTTCTGTTGAGAGGCAGAGTATTTTCTTGTATAAAATAGAAAATGGCAAAAGGAGGAGGCACTTCAGTATTTAAGTTGGCTGACATGTTCGCTGTTGTTTTGTTTCGTTATGTATGTGACAAGAATGCGTTTATAGGTGAGAAGATACCTCCATTACCTTCCTCATTGATACAAAGTTAAGAAAAAATAGTGAAAGGAAAAGAAAGAAAGATGGCCGGGAGTGTAGATTTCCTGTGGTGAATATTGACGACAATACAAGAATGACTGGTCTCCTCACAGGACTCGTACGTTAAAATACTAAATTTCTGTAACTAAGCATACACTGACATTTTATTAAAACATTTTATACTCATGGAATTATATGACGGTTTTACCTGCTGTTTCTGCATTGGCTGGTGTTGGTTGGGCCGGGGGTTTAGGTTCAGGTGCGATAAACAACATAAGCCAGAGCACACGTCAAGCCTATAGTATTCTTAGGCTTTCACGGCCGGTGTTATAGTTAAAACAGTTAAAATCTCCCGGGCTGTTTTGCTGTGGTCCATGGTTTAAATTACTACCATACCTTTCACCAACTTCTTCGGTTGGTATCTTGAGTGGACGATGAACAACATCTAGCTGTTAACAAGACGACAGTATTGATCCGTCTCTGTCTAGCTTTGGAGGTCGAATGTGGTAAAGTTTACATAGGCATGACAGGAATACCGATTAAAAAACGATTGAAGGAACATCAGCGACATCTGCGTCATAATCAATCAGAACGATCTGCAGTAGCAGAACATGCCATAAATGAATACCATGGTATATACTTTAATAAAACAGAAGTGCTTGCAAAAACACAAGGCTTTTTCAATCTAGTCAGGAGGGAAGCATTGGAAATACAACAGCATCCAAACAACTTTAATAGAGATGGCGGATATCACCAAAGTAGCAAACGGTTCTTAAAAACAAACAATTACCACCCCTCCATCCTTCCCCCTCCACTTCCGCCGCACACATAATATCGATCGTCCTCTAAAGCCAGACGGAGACGGATCAATACTGGCGTCTTGTTAACAGTTAGGTGTTGTTCATCGTCCACTGAAGATGGCAACCGAACTAATTGGTGAAAGGTATGGTAGTAATTTAAACCATGGACCACGGCAAAACAGCCCGGGAGATTTTAACTGTTTTAACTAATACGTCAAGTCTATTTTTATGCTAGCTTTTCACTTGAAACAAAGGAAACTCCTCTTTTTCACACGAAAATAAAGTGTAAAATGCCTTTTTTTATTCATTTGGTTTATTTAAAAACGCTCTTTTCATTAGCGCCCCATTCAATGGCCGATAAGTTTTGCTCAGAGGTCTCTTCTTTTAGAATAGAGATTCTTTTAAGTGCTGCAAATATACGACATGGAACCAACGGCTTTACTTCCCTTCCAGCAAGCCATACTTAGAATATTTACTCTCTAAAATATCCACGGACAATGGCCAGGTTTATACCTGCAATCTTGGATCCATGAAGATGGTAAATGATATGAGCAACTTAGTGCTCGATCCGATATTTACCTCTTATTGATATACAAAAAGTTTAAATATATAATTGAATATAAAAATGTAGTTATAATGCCAATGTCACAGTTGATATTACACACTGTTCTCTTAGTTTTACTGACAACCTGTTTGAGCTTTCAAAGTAATAAAGTGGATATCGAATCCAATTGAATTTACGAAACTTTCTAAAATGTAACTTTAAAGCTCATTATTGACAGCGGAGAGATGAACCAAAAAAATCAGAAGGTTAAGAAATGTCATTCTCACTTATAAAAGTTTGGAAGGCGGCAAAATTGTTGCACCAGATTTTTCCCCCCTTGGCTTGGCTTTGTCATAATCTTGGAACACACTGATGCTTGCTCCTTGAAGGGACGGATGAAGTTACTTTGGTTACATGTCTGTCTAACAAGTCAATATGACAAACAAACTCTCATCTGTAAACAAAGGTATGTACCCATTCTTTCAATCACTCAAAATCAATAAAAACTTCTTTTGTAGCTCGAAAAGACATAGAAAATTTACTCCTTGGAACTGAGGCTCTTTAAGTTCGTTGTTTATTTTGTTGAAAAGCACAGAAAAAGCCTCGCATTTAGTAAAGTTGAAAACTTTACCTGCAAAGATTAAAATTGTTTTAATACCCCTCGGCATGATCCTAGCAGCCAATGCTTACCTGTGAATAAAGTATTGTATCCAAATCACACTTGATACCACTTCACGAATATCCATAAAGCAACGCTGTGCCTTCCACTCCCCTCAGAAGTTATTCCCAAACAGTTATTAATCACATATGAATTAAAAACTTCGAAAGTATATTCTGATGTTATGTGCATGGTTAAGTTATCACAGAAAAAATCCATTGACGATATTCTGATCTAATGAAACAAATGAGATTAGATCAATTAACAATATCCATTGAATGATCAGTCCGCAATGAAAAACATATTATTGCCTCATATTCTCGTAATCAAATGATATTCTACGTCACAAGCCATTTCGTCAATACGACTTTAGACATGTAAATTATATTTAACGGGTCTTTTTCAGTTAACTCATTCTTAGCTACAGAAAAGATCAGTTGCCAACATACAGAATGTGGTTTTCTGCTTTAACATTACAACAACATGATTCTAAAACCTTCAAATAGAGTAAATCTACTTTAAACAACAAATTTTCCCATTTTTAATAGTGTTTAACGCCCTTTTTTACTACTGAGGTACCACAGGCGGTGGACACTGATGATACTTGAAATGAAATGGTAAATTTTAAAAAGGATTTTTTATGGAAGGAAACGTTCCAGGCCTAATTTAGGGTAGCTCCCCGACATTTGCCATTTATTAGTATTGAGGAAAACCTGGAAAAAAACATCAGTCACGAACGACGGTCCTGGCGGGATTCGAACCCCAGACCTCCCGCTCACGAGTCCGCGCCTTAACGACCTCGGCCACACGTGGTGATTTTTCGCAGTTTAAATAGTATCAACGTAAGAGCGAAAATATTCCCTCTCTTTTATTTTTAACAAAATATTCGGATTGGGTGAAAAAAAAATTAGAGGACTTCGTGACCCATCAATCGCCCCCCTTGGGATCCCCAGTGGGTCGAGATTCATGAGTTCAGAAACGTTTCTAGAGAACGGTACCTATTGCTGAGTGGCGCCATCCTATCTACATTTTCCTTATTGTTCACATGTAGTTGCTCGCCTGCTCTGGTTAAGAGAATTGTCCTTTGGCTTATGGTTTGGACGAAGGACGAGCCACTGTTCTGTGCCTTCATATTTCTATTCTTCGTATTGGTATCGTGTTATTCTGATATACTAAACACTAATCTTTCTTTCATTTAATTATATGAACCAGTCGTCAACTTTATAATGTTGCTTACCTATGCACTCTTTTGGATACTTCTGTATTCCATGTTTCAGTAAATTTATAATTCAGATAACTGTTATAGCTGCTTTTAATTTTTTTTAAAAAATTTAAAGATTGAAGATGTTACAATGATCTAGTTTTACAACTTGTAACGGTAACATCAGTGTTCAATTCCTCTGTTTTAGCTATTTTAACTATTGAGTTTCTCAGTTTAATTGTAGCGTTTATATATCATGAACATTTGTTTACGATCTATGTATTTTTAAATTTTATATGTCTTTGTCCTTTTTATGTATGTACTATATTGCTCAATTTTTAAAATTGGTATTATTGCTCTTTAAAGTTGCAAAAATAGCATGAGAACGATTTGTAGAAGCGCATTCAAGTGAATGTATTTAATATGTTTTCTTTCTCTCTGATTATTTGTATAAGACTTTCCATTATCGAATCCTGGGGGCGCTTATCATTAGTAAGCTTCATAAGAAAGAAAATTGTTGAAAGGGGTAGCGCTAATCGGATAGTGCTAATGGCCGTTGCAGTTCTATCTACAGATTGCTTGTAGGCGAGCGATCATAAACCTGCGATGTAATTTGCAGTAAGCAACGATTCAGTAGCTCCTGGGGGTGATAGACTAATGGAGTATGATGCAATATGTTGTAATCAGTAAATGGAAATACAGCGTTGTCAAATTATATCTGTACCTATGTCACATACACTGAATATCTCACAAGCACGAACCAGTTGATAGCTTTTACAGCCATTTTTGTATTCAGCATCTGAAAGTTAGTAAAAATTCGTTCTTTTCATTGAAGACAGAAAATTGTATGTTGGCCATTTTACCCAAAATTCCTTAGCGTAGACCACAGACTTTCGAAGGCTGTATTTAATGCATTATTGTTAAACAATTGATGCCTATGAAGGTAATAGTAGTGGTAGTAGTGGTACTGGTATTAGGTGGTGTCTCTTTATTGTTATAACATTCTATATGCACATTACAAATATATTTTATGCATGGATCATAGATCGTACATGCTTAAGTATGATACACAATTTGAAAGAGGAACAAATAATAATAATAATAATAATAATAATAATAATAAAACAATATTAATAAGAAATATGTTAACATTAGAAATGGGACGAACAAACAAATATATCCATTGAAAAATATTACCTATTATTTATAATTACACTAGTTGCTACGTTCTAACCAGAAAATAAATTGCTTCTAACTTCTCGTGCTTAGTTAGGAAAATTCCTATATTCAACCAGTTAGTGTGGTTCGCAAACAGGTTCCAGCATGCCAATCGTCCTCTAATTGCCTTAAAAAGTTTTCAGGAAACAACTTTTTCCTCAGATGTTTCTAGTGCGTACATTCTGTCAGAATATGTACTCATTCCTTATCTACTCCACAAAATAGACAGATTCTGCCAGAATTGTCCGTTATTTCTTACTCTTCCAATTCATAGTCTAAACCTCCTGATCTAGACTTTCTTCCTAAAATGAGCACATACACCTCTTTACTCCAGGTTAGTTTAATTTCATTTGATAGGCTGAAGAAGATTTCCTGTTACATTCTATCTCGATTTCCTGCATGTTGATATCCTCTAGCCTTGTTCTATCCTTCCTTCATACAATATTATTACTTACATTGCCTCATTGCATATTAAACTCGGGCTAATTCCACCGAGTCCTCTTTCCACCTCTGAACATTCGTGTTATATTTTGCATCTGGCGTCATGTATTTGAATTTATTATAAAAGCATAACATTTTATCAATTTTTATTCTTTTGCTACTTATAACAAAAGCGAAAGTCATTTCATATATCGGTCCTGGGGTTATAGTGGTTACCATACTTGCCTCCTACACCCAAGGTCGCGGGTTCGAACCCGGCCAGAACCGATGGATTTTTTCATACGTAAAAATCCTAAGTATGACTTCCTTCGGAAGAAAAGTAAAGCCGTGGGTCCCGTGTCGTACATTTACGGCACGAAAAAGAACCTCAAGCCTGAAAGAGAGGCCTCTGAGCAAAATTTGTCCGCCGTTTCACGCCCTGAGTTGAATGGGTCGCTGATGACCTGAGATGTTAAAGAGCGTCCATATATAAATCAATCAAAAAAATTCTGATTTATTTCCTTGAAGGTTTTTCATTTAAAATTTTATTATCTTGCATGCATAACGAAATCAAATGAAATCAAGACAATTAGCAATATAATTATGCACTTTACACACACAGTGTCCCAGAATCGGTATTATTTTCGGATTAAGAAACTCAAATTACCCGTAAGAGTTCGGTAAAAGCAGCAGTTAGTAAATATCTGATTAATGGGAACTTAACTATAGATATTTCGTACATATATTTTTTGATAATCGTCCCATTTGTTTTACTGTCTTTGCTTAAACATTTACTCATGTGAAGCAACACTAAATTCTGCAGTTCAAAACCACTAACACAAAAAATATTATACTTAATATACATGCACAAGTAGAGGATTTAAACATTTATTGATAAAATTGTATTTTATTTGGTTTTTAGAAAGGGGAATACGTACATATCCTCTAAGTTTGTCCATCCCAGGAGGTAAGTGGTATTTGTGGCGGATGATGCGGAGTCTGTGCACATTTTCTCTGGAGTATTCGGTTTCCCTTGCCATTTTCCTTGCCACACTTCCTTCTGGTATATCTGTAAGACTTTCTGGAATAAAAATATGTTTATTTGTAATAATAAATTAAAATGTTGAAAAACAGATTGCATAAACGTTTCTTCTTTTTTTGTTTTAGACATTCTTGTGTATTATAATAACTCTTTCACAATATTATGAATTCTAGTGCAAACATTTGCTATGGACAAAATTTTCTGTCATATTTTTTTTTCTTTGTTTTTAATTCCTTTTCATAAAGGTTTTTGTCAACAGTGTTAGGTACGTTTGATTTTTCTGTGAATTATAATTAAATTATTATTATTATTATTTTATTATTATACAATGTTCTTTGAGTCATTGTAAACATTGAAAATAACAAACTCAGATTAGACTATATGAATAAGCAAAATCTTGTAAAAATTTCTTCTAAAATCCATTACTCATTAGGCCTAAGGCCTGTTCTAGGTCCTGAAGGGCCATATGAACCACTCAAAAAAATGTTAGTTACACTTAACAGTTAAAGATGTCAGAAGGCGATTAGCCCATAGCTTCAAATTACTTCATTTCATATATGTAAATTATTCAAGCTGTAAGCTTTGCTTTTGCTAGACCTCCTTTAACTGTGTGATTAAGATACAGCTCAAAGAGTCTTGTTTATGTAGCACTTAAAAGTGAAAGATTGAAACTGTAGCAAAGGAAAACAGGGATCATGAGTATATATATATATATATATATATATATATATATATATATAAAACAGTCAATTTGAACTGCTATCAAGCACTCATAAACAGAATGGTAGCAAAACTACATTTTGCCATAATTGAAAAAATTAAAGGGAAATCTTCATCTGGATATCTCAGACTCCATTGGTGTTTTTTTTTTTTTTTTGAGTAGTGTTTAACGCCCGTTTTTACTACTGAGGCACCACAGGCGGTGGACACTGATGATGAGATGAAATGATAAATTGGGAAAGGATATTTTTTTTAAGGAAGGAAGCGTTCCAGGCCTAAGTTTAGGTACCTCCCCGGCATTTGCCAGTTATGAAGACTGAGGAAAACCTGGAAAAAACCCCAGTCAGGGAGGATGGTCCTGGCGGGATTCGAACCGCAGACCTCCCGCTCATGAGTCCGTGCCTCAACGACCTCGGCCACCCTTGGCGGTTCCATTGGTGTTCTAGCGGTTTAAAATTAAATACAAGTTCAATAAAAAGTGTCCAAATAGGTTTTCGGTTAGGTGTATTTTAATATTATTCAGTATTTATTTCTGTAATGTGAAGTTTGCCTTTAACTTCAAAATTAAATGTTGTGGGAAAAATTATGGCCACTAAAGCAAAATTTTGAGATATTTCCTGTTAAAGTTAAATAAATAATCACAAGTATTATGTTAAAATAATATTAAGGAAAGGAATTCGGAGTTCAGTTTGATTGATCAGTTTTCACTATCGGGTAGTCTGGTAGCACTTTGTGCTTTGGTATACGTTTCACACGCGTTTACCTTCAGTATTAACAAAATTATTGTTACTCCATCTTCACCTCATCCTCATCTCAGTCTTCATCATCTGGCGTAATGTAGTGCGACAATTTCTCAAATGTACGACCCTACCGCCATTTAACGGCATATAAAAGAACTCCAATTATTAGGGCATTAGCAACCACCATTTTATCCATTCTGCAAAATGCAACCTATATGGCAGGTGTGGCATCAAAGTACAAGAGAGTATAACTTGAAAAATGTACGGCTATTCAGGGACCCCTGTATATAGAGTGAGCCACTTAAGAACTACTACTTCAAATATCGAGTTCCCCCCCCCCCCCCAAGATTTAAGGCTACATAAATGCCCATAAACCCAGCCTATATAGAATTCATACTGATCAGAAAAAGTTACTATTTTCAGTACTATGCCATCTTTTTAAAGGATCGGTATCTATAAATATAACAGAAATTAAACTAAATAAAATTAGGTAATAACAGCGTTTACTGCACATTTTCAATACAAATAGTTTACTACAAGTAATCGATTTTTAAAAGTTTTATTCATTTAAAACAAGTGAACAGCAATCTGGAAATAAAGAATTTTCAGATTTATCGTTTACTCCTAAATGAGTTATTTGAAGCTGTCGCAATCTTGTGTTAGGAAGTAATTTACCAGGATGAGCCAACTACGCCACAAGACTTATAGCAGAAGTATGCAATGTTATTTCTTCTGAAATGCTTAAAAATGTACAGCAATTCATGTATTAAGCACTGGAAATTTGTTTTGCAGCGAATGGTCACCATTTGAACACAGATGTAGACCAGATCCATTTCCTATGTTTATGATAATAACATGGTGAGATGGTGGTGTATTGGTAATCATACTTGCGTTCTAAACCCAAGATCGCAGGCTCAATCCCGCCCAGGATCGATGAATTTTTTTCGTGGGTAAAAAAGGGAAGTAAAACCAAGGGTCCCAAGTCCTAGATTTACGGCACGTAAAAGAACCTGAAGCCTAAAAGAAGAGACCTCTGAGCAAAATTTATCACCCTTCTCACGCTCTGAATTTAATGAGACGCTGATGACCGGAGAAGTTAAAGAGCGCCCGTAAATAAATCCAATCAACAATGGTAAAATAGTTTCATATAATACAACTGAATGAAAACAAAAGACTGAGAAACAGCTCTAAAGCCTTGTTTAATTCCAGCATTATTTTTTTCGTTTATTTATTGGTATTATCACGTAATTTTTAAATTATGAACCTGAATATTGTAGGTGTAGTTTCTAGAAATGAATGAAATGAGAATAGTTTTAATAGTTTTAACGCCCATTTCAACTATTGAGGTGGCCACTGTTGATAAATGAGATAAAGGCGACTGGGAAGCTCATTTTAAAAACAATTGTGCTATATTAATTATTAATAGTGTTAAGACTGATATTAAATCGTATGTATATGCCTTTAATTAGACTTTACTTATATGTCAGCGTACTAAACTTAATTTACGCCCTCTTTCATTTCGGCAGTATGTTAGTTCTGTGATCAGGACTCCAGAACTTCTAAGTGTACAGTTTGTGAACGCACACCAATGAAAACATGAAACTTTGTTCTTCATGTTGGTACTACTGGCATGCGGATGCTCCATCTTCGCTTGTTTGTTTACTAGTGTTGATTGTGTGCCACAAGTGTGTATTTTCGTGACACAAGCAAGAAAATGGATAGGATAAAGAAGTTTGGAAAGCGTAAACCCTACGGTAATCAGCGTATAAACAGTAAGACAATAAAATATTAATACTTGCATGCATAAAAAGGATAAAGTTTTGCAGAAAGTGAGGTTTCCTTGGACGCTGCATTCACCCCTACTAAAGCAGGCCTACAATAAGCAACGCCTCCAGCTTTTCTAGCGAAATTTTATTTGGTAACAGTTCCATTAGTTCATCCAATACATATACCGCGGTTCAGGTGTAATAAGACAACATACAGGTAAAACTTGAAACGTGCCTGAAAAACAGTTTTTAATAAAGAACGCCATGTCGCAGCCATAAAGATAAAAACAGCATAATTTGATAGTTATAACTGTGCTGTTGAAGCACTTGGATTTGTACTAGCTATTAACCTCCTCCCACATTCCCCACCCACTGTCTAAGGCGGTGCGTTACTTACATAGCATGCTCCGACTAGTGACATCCAGTGCGGATATAAGATTTGGCAATATAACTGGGCTTCTAGTGGAATTTTAGCGATCATTGGGAAAAATGGAATTTGCAATTGATTCCTGCACACACTCGCACTAACCTTGGCATAAACTCGAGTAAATCCTACAAACCAGTGGACCCATTATTTTGCTGCGTCTCGCTACGTCCTAACGAGCTATGTTCGCCTCCTTTGTGTAAATATAAATTGATTGCGGATTGTGTGATACTATGTTAGCAGGCAAATTATTGTAATGGTGGCAAATCTCCTTTAACTCCAGCAGAACCTACGAAGTGTCCCCTAGCGGAAGAAAACATAAGCAACAATTCATGATAAACGAAGTGAGTGCAACTAAAACTAAGTACTGGATGAACTATTCGGAATCATTACCTTTTATTTGCAAAGGCATTATTGAATGAGGATTTAACAACAGCTAATGTGAATGCAGGACATGACGAAAAGATTTCTTTAAGTTTTCAAGTATATTAGTCTTCATGTACTGTCTTCTGCCTTCTTATGTAAATTTTGTGAGAATAATGACTGTCATTATGTATGAAAAATCTGAGAGAAGAAAGGATCTTGTCAGTGTGTTTATACTTGCATGTGAAATATGTGTAGAGTGAATATCAATTTTCCAACTCTGATAATCAATTAATAATTGCACATGGCATGCGGTATATTGGAAAAGGATGTAGTTCAGGTCAGACACTCTGCACACTTCTAAATATACCAGCCTCTCTAAAGAATTCAGTGCCATAATGAAAACCATACCAGAAGCCTTGGAAACATTTGCGAAAATCTGTATGAAGAAGCTATAGCAGAAAATAAAGGTAATCATGAGATTTCTTGCAGTGGAAGCTGGCAAAAGAGGAGTATATCACTTGATTGTGTGGTTACAGCTACAAGTGTGGACACTTGCAAGATTTATATGTGGAGTGCCTCACTTAATACTGTATGAAATGGAAAAGAAATGGAAAAGATGAAAACCATGTAAATTGTGGCATAACCTCTACTGGCACTAGTGGTGGGATCTAAGTTAAAGATGCTCTAAAAGGTCATTCCAAAGGGAAGTGTAACATACATAAAGTATTTTGCTACCACTACTTTATTTAAGCCTTTGCGATCTCTAACTTTATCTTATAAAAGCTATTGTTCGCTTGCGATTGTTGACATATTGCTCAAATTAATATTACTTATTACGATCAATGGTCAACCTTCCAGGGTACTACTCCTGGGATCCCGGATTCGATTCCGGATTTTTCATGGGAATTTTCCTCGAGTCCAAATTGTGCGATTCTTTCTCGCCTGCTCAATGTGGTACAGGAGTTAATGGATAGTTCCTTTCATCCAGAAGCAGTCTTATTTTCAAACGTGCTTAGAGGCAATATCGTTTATAACATCGTATGGAAGTTTAACAATAATGCGGAATAATACACAAGACGCACAATGGAAGTGAAGTACTATTTATTTTGCTATTAAACTACACTGATAATAACTTAGTAATAATAAAAGTTCGCCATTATTTCAATTTAACATATCACAAATATACAAACTATTTAGGTGATTTATGTAATTTTGAAACCTGTTTCACATTGTGAAATATCATTTACACACCTCAGATAAAGCTACTTTATGAGTATTTTTTTCAATTCAAATGAGAACTCAGAATTATAATTTTGTAGGTATTTGTGGATTGTACTTAAAAGAAAGAATTATTTAGAGTTACAAGTCACACGTCAAACTAAGAACATTATTTTTATTGCCATTATCATGATCAGCATAGTGTTCGCCAATATATGACGTTTACTAAAAGAACGTTCTTAAAATTGGTGATTTAGCGAAATATATTCATTAAATTTTTTGAATAAAAGCTTATCAGAAAAGTAGAAGAGTTTTGACAAAATAAAAGCTGAGCCGAACCGCCTCTACTGTCTTGTGGTCAGCGTGTCTGCCTGCAATTCCAAGGTCACAGTTTCTTAACCCTTAAGACCAGTGCCAGGATAAAATTTTCCCGGTGTTTTTTAGTCCCAGGTAACTTAAAGAGCTATGTTCTACAGGCTTATTCAGGCAATAATTTCATAAAATATTCATTAAAACACCCCAGTAGACCTTCATTGTTATGAGTAACGCTAAATTGTAACAAAAGAAAAAAAGACCAGTGCCACACTTAAGCTGAGAATACTATCTAAAGCAGCTATCTCTTCATTTCATTGTGAAACATTATAAGATAAAATTGTATTTCAAATCAAAATTTGTTAAATAAAAGCAATTTCTTAGTGGCTATAAATGCATATTTTAACCTTTATTGCCTTTAAAACTGCATCGACGTGGTTGAATTTACAAGGCGTAGTCCTAAAGCCTATTTCGGATCCTGGTGTACCATATGAACCATTTGAGTTTAATTTAGTAGCGCCAACAAATGTCAAAAGGATAGATGATCAGCTCGTCGCTTCAAATGCCATCGAGTGAGATGCTAAGATGTTACATGAAAGTGAAATGACTGGTAACTTGTTCAGAGATCGTTTTTCAGGTATGGGGTTATTTAACGTGCCGTAAATCTACGTCATTGGACCTATGGCTATAAGTCCCTCGTTCAAGATTTTTATGTCCGGAACACCTTCTACTTTGGCCGGAATGACCCCTAGACCAAGGATATCAATGCACTGCCCTTAATTTTTAAAACAACAGTTTATGCGATGACAAGCATAGAATTTATACATTTCATGAATTTTTCTTTAGGTGGCATAGTATTAATTTTGTTCAATGCCACTCCTGTTTCCTTGAACTTAGGTATTTCCCTCCCCTGGTGAAACGATGTTATATATGCTTATGAGGGCTGGGCTAACCGTAATGGAAACAAACTATGTCGAGCCAATGGAATGATTATGATCATAGTGAGCGGTCCTTAAGCCTAATAATACCTAACCTAACCACAACTTGGACTCAAGGAAAATTCTCATGGCATATCCGGAATCGAATCCGGGATCCCAGGAGTAGTACCCAGAAAGGTTGACCATTGATCGTAATAAGTAATATTAATTTGAGCAATATGTCAACAATCGCAAGCGAACAATAGCTTTTATAAGATAAAGATTAATGCATTTTATTATTATTATTATTATTATTATTATTATTATTATTATTATTATACTAAAACTGATCTGTTTCGTAGCAGCGATTAAATGAATAACTTACAAAGCGAGTTTCTTTTAAATTTTAGATATCTATTTTAATGTTCATATGAGATTTATTTTGGAATATGTTGCCAGTAGTAGATTCTGTGGAGTTTCTACTATTCGTTTTTTTTTTTTGATTGATTTATTTATGGACGCTCTTTAACATCTCAGGTCATCAGCGTCCCATTCAACTCAGGGCGTGAAACGGCCGACAAATTTTGCTCAGAGGCCTCTCTTTCAGGCTTGAGGTTCTTTTTCGTGCCGTAAATGTACGACAGGGGACCCACGGCTTTACTTCCCTTCCGAAGGAAGTCATACTTACGATTTTTACGTCCGAAAAAATCCATCGGTCCTGGCCGGGTTCGAACCCGCGTTTTGGGTTTAGGATTGTACTATTCGTGTATTCTCAAGCTGTCTGTATAAATTTTAATGAAATAAAATGCCTAAATAAAAACATTTCCTGTATGAGCAATGAATTAGTTAATGTACAACTTTTACGACTAACTATTGAATAGTCTGTCAGGCATTGTTTAAAATAGTAAATTCCAATATATGCAATATGCAGTAACTCTATTCTCAGTAGCTATTTAATTTAAGAATGGTTTATCTGAATTTATGAAGAGACTTCTCCCTTTCAGGTAAAATGTGAAATGGTACCATTTGAAAGAGCATCGAAATACAGAAAAATATAAATACAAATATTCTCAACTGTATATTTACATTGTATTGTGCTCTGTAACTAATGGAAACACCTCCAAATGCTGGCAATTATATTCCTAAAGCTGATTAAAAGTTAACATTAAAAATAAGAGCTATTTTACATAACTATTTCAGGGCTATTTCCTGTTTTAGTACCTAAAAGTTTCCATTTTTATTCATTCAACTATACATTATAGTGTGCAAATATGCAAGTGAAATAATATTTCAAGTAGTGTTAAAAGGGAAGCCTTTAATATGAACGCTATCAGTGATTTTGTTCTGAATCGGTGATACGAACAAAATCATATAAAAATGAATTGATGGGTGTTTCTACCAGCATTGCTGATGATAAATGCGTTCAGAAATTCTGATCTCGCTCTACATCTCAAACTTTGTGCGCTGTGATTTGCTTACGTGGTTGAAAAAGTAGAGCTACAACTCCAAAGCTGCAAACACTGTTACTAATAAATCACAAGATATAGATGACAAAGCAGTTTACCGCACAAGTTTCTTATCTATAGCTATGTTTTATTACTGAAAGCATTAACCGAAAAGAGATCTTAATCCATATTTTTGTACATACACTTTAACAGTCATGTACAGAATTCTTATGTGTCTCATTTATTATTATTTTACATCAAAGTGGTCTTTTGTGGGTCGCGCAGTGAAAGAGGACACATCATAATTCCATTAGTGGGTCGTTGGTCCTGGCGGTGTAGTGGTAATCATACTTGCCTTCTAAACCTAAGATCGCGGGTTCAAACCTGGGTAAGATCGATGGATTTTTTTGGAGGGGGCGTAGAAATCCTGAGTATGGCTTCCACCCGAAGGGAAGTAAATCCGTGGGTCCCAGACGTAGATTTACGACATGTAAAAGAACCTCTAGCCTGAAATAAGAGGCCTCTGAGCAAAATTTATCAGCTGTTTCACACCCTGAGTTGAATGGGACGCTGATGACTTGAGATGTTAAAAAGCGTCCGTAAATAAAACAATTCAACAAACTAGTGAAGTTTGACTGAAGTTTTTTGAAGAATTTCGTATATAATAACACATATATAAAGGCGAAGATGCAAGGTTTTCTATTACTTACTTTGAATTGATTTGCCTGTGGTGCTACTTTGTGATTGCTATCAACTCTTTGAAAGTTCTAATTTCTAACGTTTCAATAAGAAACTTTAAAATATCGGGGTTCTGTAGGATACTTTCTTTTCATATGCCGGGGCAGATATCTTTCCAAAGCGTAAGCCATCCCTACAGCCCACCTCGCCCTGGCATTTTCAACCCTGAAAGAGAACCAACGGAATTAAATAATATGACATGGGATACCTAAAAACTTGGACTGGCAAAGACATATAATAATTCCAATACATAAAAAATAAACCGCATTAAATTGTGAGGATTACACAGCTCTATGCCTGACACCTGTACCTCTAAAGATCTACTTAGAATAATAGAGAAAAAATTAAGAAGGGAAGCAAAGGGAAAACTAGAAGAGGAACAAAGCGATTTTAGAGAACACCAAACCAGGTCATATTTTTGTAATGAGACAATTAATGGATCAAAATGGAAGATTTTCTCACCCTTTCTCGTTGTATACCCTCTTTTATAAACCACAATCTTTGATTTCTTTTTATTTAATTTCAATCTCTATTCGTTACAAAAAGTATTTACTACTTCAATTGCCTTTCTCTGTCTCCCACTACATATGGATGCAATTACTAAATCATCTGCAAAAAGCAACCTTGGTATTGGGTATGTGATAAGAATGATAGAGCATAGATTGTAGAGGAGAATATATGAAACAAGGCCTGAAGGAGGGAGAAGTAGAAGAAGATCAAGATAGCACTGGAAACAATGCGTGGAGAGATTGGCACAAAGTTATGGGAAGTCAATAAGAGAACTGCGAGAAATGGCAGAAGATAGAGGAGAATTTAGAAAGTAGCTGAAGAAACCCGACGCCTAAGAGATAGAGAAAGCATAAGAAGAAATGGGAAAGGGGAAAATTCGGGGAATCCATCACAACATTTACTTTAATGACCAGAATAAACCAACCGGGGGGGGGGGGGCTAATCAGCATGGCCGGTTCAACGGGAATTGAAACCGAGAATTCCTAGATGCGAATCTTAAACGTTAACACGTAAGTACCTTCTACTTCTGAAATTAACTAGCTCCTTGGCTACCACAAGATTTAATGCACCCCCAATTGCCGGGTATAAAAGCCCTGATTTCCGAAATCGCGTGCTTTCTAACCACGAGGTTGTGAAGGCAGTCAGTATGCGCATTTACTTGAAAAGCCGTGCACTATAGTAGGGGAGAAATTAATTTGACACTTGGGCCGTGTTTATGCCTACGAATCAGCTGGCTAAAGGCTTTCCAATCACGTGCGTAATAAAAATACATTACAGTCAAATACATGACATCGAAGTTGCAAAACTTACGTGATTAGAAGGTTTAAAATTACCCAATAGCAACGCGTTTGCAAGTGCGCACACCTATCTAATTTTTCGTATGCAAGTATTTTACTAAGACTAGTGATTATGCTTTGTTTCATCCATCAAACAAAAGTGTTTCTGTGCGATTTTTTTTATCAACAATGCACATTTTCCTACGCGTACCCATCGTTTTCTTACACGTTATTCTTTCGTGCCAATACTTGCAAGTTCAGTTTATGATTTCTGCCACTAGATGACACTAATCCTGCTGTAGTTAAAGCAAATTTGCTACCATTACAATAAATTTGAAAATATAACCTTGAAAAATATTTAATATAGAATGTTCAATTATTTAAGGACATATGAATATGTAAAACTATGTCCTATACAATGATAATTGTGGAGTGTAAAATAAGTTTTAAACAATAGAGGAGCAGGATGAAGATCTTGGAGTGCAGCCGCTGAAAACTGATAGCGAGTGACGAGATGTGATACAGCGTACTCGTGGCAATAGAAACGTCAATCACAAAGTAATTTCTCTCCTAGTATATCTATAATTGTGAATATTTCGATTTAAAATGACACCTTCAGGCATAACACACTTCTTAATCTGTAAGAAGTAGAGCAATTCTTTGTCAGTAGAGAGAGACTTAACACATCTAAAATGTTTTACCTCCAGAAACCTTCTGAAGAGCTGGCAGTCATTCCTTTGCAGCGGCGTATAGGAGCAAATTTAAACAAATGTGTTTGATGCATTAAGTGAATTTCAGAGATGTGCTATGTAGAATGCACAATTAGTGTTGTGTGTTTATCACATTGAATGTTCGCAGCTAAAAGGTTTCCGCTGTTATTTTGTTCCAGTAATTGTTACTATAGCAACGCAGGTTTTGGAGCAGTTGAGGTTGGTGAAATTCTGTTTCACAGTTTTTCGCTTTAGAAAACCATATAAAAGCACAAATGGGACTCGGTTTCTCCGCACCATATAGCTTCAAAACACTGATTTGGTTAAACACAGAATTCTGTTCGTTCAATCATGAATTAATAGTTCAATTACCGGCAGATACCGCATACTACGCAAGTTGATATTGTAAAAAAGATATATAAGGTATAAAATGTGAGCATTTCTTTTAAGGAGATTATGAAAGGCCTATTTTTGTAATGTTAAATTTACCTATATCACTTCGCATTTTATCAAGGACCTATTAAAGCTAATGAAATAAAATTTTTACAGCATACGGATGCATATAATTGAAATGTGCTTATCTATTTTCAATACTATATCATGCATGGTTTTGAAGCAAATTAAAAAGTATTTTAAGCTGTTTGCTTCCCCCCCTATTTTTAGCATTTTTTATGTTGTCACGTTTTATCCTAGATCTACCATAATAGAACTATAAATGGTAAACATTTTAAAATAATATCTTATACAGCTCCTAACAATGGGAAACTTATGCAAAACAGTGGTTTTTTCATAATTTCAGCCAAAGAAATTGTTTTTAACAAAAACTAACTTTTTGAGGGAAACATCAGCTAAAATCCTCCAACCCTGTAAAACAACAAAAGATGATGTAATTGAAACAAACGCTTCAATTTATGAAACACAACTTTTATATCATTCAAGACAAACCACAGTCTCTAAATCAAATAGTTTTTGAGGAATAGAATTTTAATTGAACAAGTATTTGCGAAATAAAAAAATGGCTTCTGTAGTGAAATAATTAAAAAAAAGTATTAGAAAGATTTACAACCAAGGAACATTAATGAAAATCATATCAAAATAAATAGAAAATGCCGAATATTAAAATGGTACAAAAAACAAAAATATGATTTCTATCGCCCCCCCCTTTTCCCTATGAACCTTATGACTGCTGATGAGAGGTGTTTGTTTACCATTAGAGATTGAGCTAAACTGTTTTACGGATTTTAAAAGACTAACGTCTAACCCCTTTATAAGTCAACAACTCCGAAGGAATTATAACACTACTGGTGAACCTTAATAATCGCCATATCAAGCATTGAACAATTCATTCAGGATGTCCAACTCTTGAAAATACGCCCTAATTGTGACTCCACTGTTTAAACTGGGAATTGAGAGATTGAAGCTTACAGCATTCTCACACCAGTTAAGTTCGAGTTCGCTTTAAGCTTGTAATCTTTCCTTTTTAATATACCTAAATTTACAGTGAGATTATTTGAATTATGGGCCACCTCAGCCTACTACTCACTGGAATATTGCAGCTACTGTAACCGGAAAAGAGAAGATAGAGTCTTCGCACGTAAAATTAGAAAATTTATTTTGATATTTGTATTTTTATGACAGCACTAACCTGTGATATAGCAGATGTTGAAAGTGGCAGCACATGAACTACTGTACATAGGAAATTTCTTTACTTCAACTAATATTTCTTACATTAGAATACTGCGGTTGTAAACAGATTTCTTGTCATAAGAAATCCTATCTCTCTGTAACTTTTTAACAAGTTGGTGAACGAACAGTTTCTACAGTTGGAAATTGACTTCCAGGATATTTTCATGCAAATGATCTCTTCTCCTGCCAGAATCTGTTTTCACATATGTAGGCTATCGTACATAAAACCTTTTCTTCAGGAGTATAAGAATTACATAGTGGCATAACAAAAGTAAGCACAACCACTCTCTGACACAGCCTCCCTGAAACTTAGTACCAGCTTTTACTTATATTGCATCATAGGCGTTGACGATTGTCCTCTCCCAGTATGGAGTCGCGTTCTATCCCTCTGTAACTGTGCATATATTATCTATGTGAATTTGGCAACATTTCAAAAGTTCAAATCGGTTTCCGGAAGGGGTACAGTTTCGTAGATGGAACGTTTATTTTAGAAACACTTAGAGCGAGACAAATGTCACTAAAACGGGGAAACTGCATTGCGCTTTTGTAGATTTTCAGAAGGCCTTTGATTCCATCAACCACGAGGCATGGTACAACTTGCTGGTCAAGAAAATGTTGGGGAAAATGATACGAGTATTACAGGAGGTTTGTGACTGTGGAATTCTGCAGAAAGCAAGACAGGGATAGAATATCGGAGAGTTTTCGAAGCGATAGGGGAGTGAGACAGGGCTGCATTTTGTCACCTTTACTATTTAATCTGTTTTTAGACTATTTAATGGATATAATGGTACAGGAGAGTATAGAGCTATCCGTACTAGGTGATTTTCAGGTGTCGATATGCAGATGACATGCACGGTACTCTGTTCAATGACGATTAACGGATTGCAGCGGGGACTCTACAGACTGCAGACTTATTGCGAAGAATCGCTACTAACAGTTAACGTATATAAAACGAAAATAATGCCTTTCAAGAACAGAGCGGTTTATAGTAGGAAGATACTTGGACGTACGGAGGACATATCTTAGTTAACATTAAAGGTGTATCTAGAACTTTTACAATGAATGAACAGTGGACGAAGCACATTGACACTGGAAACACAAGGCGGGAATGAAGACCACAGAGACTGTGCGTGTACACAGCAGAATTCCGGAACTGCCAATAGGTTTACTGGAAACTCTTTACGGGCTCTGGTCAGATCCACGGAAATCTGGGGGTAGGAGCAAACGGAAAATCCGAATCAGGTGAGAACGTATTTTTTGAAAGGATTTTGGGGGCAAGGAGTGGTACGTCGGACTGGAATTAAAAGGGAAATTGGGGTTCATAGTGAGACGACAGAATGTAAAATTAGTGCGGTGAAATATTGGCTGAAAATTATTCTGGGAGATCAATCTTTAATTAGAGCAATCTGCTTCAAGGAGCAGCTTAGATTGAGAAAGAATAAGACATGTGCCTTCGAAGGGAGAAAGGGATTAGAAACCATCGGGTTGGGAAATATTTGGGATAGCAGGCCAAGGTAACAGGAGACCTGTATGTAGGAAGGTAAGGTACCGCCTGAAGGATATAAACAGGCAGCTTACAATGTGGGGAGAAGTTCTTGTTAGAAGTACAAACGGGGATAAAATCTGGATGGGGGATGGAGCTGTACATCAGAACAGGGGCCGGACTCGCCTGGTTTTGACTTGGAGATGGCGGCAGATCAGAATCTCAGGTGAAAATGGACTAAGAAATTTTCCTTTATGTGGAGAGGGAGAATCATGGTCACATATCCTAGTGAACTGTAGCAGCACTGAGGTGTTGAGACAAAAGTTTCCGCCGCCTTCCTATACTGGCTCTGTCAGAGGGCAAGGATGAGGAGCAGGTAGGCAAACTCATGTTAAAGGTGAAACAGCTCAGGTCTGAAAAGACTGAAAGCCGGGGGAAGTGGGGGCGGAGGGAACTACGGAATTAAAAAATAAATTTTTATACATATTGTGTTTACTTATTCTACTGACAAGGGAGGGGAATATAACTCTAATATTGAGATTATTATTATTATTATTATTATTATTATTATTATTATTATTATTATTATTATTATTATTATTATTATTAATATCATTATTTTAACTGGGCTAAGCAATGGAGGGATGATTTATTTACTTATTAATTTAAGTAGTGTACTTTTTGTGTATTATGAAAGGTACCGTGCGAAAGTTGCAAAGTTGTTAGTATGTGTATTAATTTGAATAAAATATAAAATACACTCATTCATACACATTTCTAAGATTAAGACAGACTGAGAATCGAGGCTAAAGTCTGTAAACCTAACCAGTTTAGCATTTTCCTAAAGGCAGCATTTGAATTTATCGATTTTTGTAATTTCGGTCTAAGATTTTACAATAAAATTTAAAATAGTTTTCATATTATGGACTTCTTGGTATTACAACACATTTTATTGTTTATAAGATCTATAAACATGATTCTTGTGTATGGAAACATGTACCATAAAATATAAGTATGTACTATAAAGCATGTTTGTTATTAGAGAGTTTTTTTTAATTAGTGTTTAACGCCCGTTTTCACTACTGAGGCACCATAGGCGGTGGACACTGATGATACATGACATGAAATGGCGTTCCCGACCTATGTTTAGGGTACCTCCCCGGCATTTTCCATTTATGAGGACTGAGGAAAAAACCTCAGTCAGGGAGCACGGTCCTGGCGGGATTCGAACCCCAGACCTCCAGCTCACGAGTTCGTGCCTTAACGACCTCGGCCACTCGTGGTGGTTATATATTATTAGAGAGTGACCAGCTATGTAATTTAATGGTCAGAATTCCTGGCTATTACTGCTGGGGTCTCGGGCTCGATTCCCGGATACGATGGAGATTTTTCGTTTGTAAGGAAGATTGCCCATGGCGCTATTGGTCTGGTTAGGTTAAGTCTCTCTAGTTTTAAGGATCTACTGGTGCACCTCAATCATATCATCATCAGCATCATGATCGTCGTCGTCGTCCCCTTGGGTCGACGTAAGCAGGACAACATAGTCATACCGGGAAAAAATGTCTATGTTCAAGGATATGGAACAGGAATTGGAAATAATATACATGGTGTCCCAGAAATGTCGTACATTTTAAGTTATACTCTTACATTTTCATGGCATGCATGTCACATTGGCTTCATCTTTCAGGGGGTTCATGTATGCATAAAATTAGACGTTATTTACGTTTCTTTCCTTTGATTTGCTCTCTTTAATATTTTCTTTACTGGCTAAGCAGCAAATCGAATATTCAATCGACGCACAATTATTAACACATGCTCATTTATTTCAATTAAGTCATTCTAAACCTCCCGAATTTACTATCGCTTCACCTAGGTAAAATATTGAATGACAGACGCATAACAAAGGGAGCCATGCCATTTTCAAATAAAATAAATATAAAATACTGTAAACCGTTCTCAGTATCCAAGTATTGATGATGTTAAATTTCCACACCTTTGCAGCGTAATGTATGCTTTTTCCAGAATTATACAGCGCTTCTGGATCCCGTATATTTATTTGTTTATTTATTTATATTTTATAGAGACTATTTCACCAATCTGTCATAAAATCGACCAATTAAATGAAACGAAAGTTTGAATTTTGATCAATCACAGCCCGATATCGCAGTGAAATTATCGTAAAGTTTAGCAAATTCGTTTACCATGCGAAGTGCATTTGTATTCTGGTCAGTGTAGCCAACTCTATACCCCATTATAATTCCTGAGCATCATATAAATTAATCAAGAACATCATTCTGCAATACTCAATAAAATGCGGAATTCTGTTACTACATCTTTATCTACTAATTCTCACATTTCCTTTGTATCCAATGAAATTGCAGCCCGTTCATTCAAATTTGATAAACGTGTTTTCAATAATTGTATGTTTAACTAATTTAATGTGTATTCACTCAAACATTGTTTTTGCGTATTCAGCCAAACAGGCTGGAATAATTTTGTAAATTATGTAACAATACGTGACTAATTAACCATAAATTTTAATAAGCACGTTGTTCAAAATGGTAAAATGTTATGTCCGTTTTGTTTTCCACGGTTGGTATTAGTAAATCGAAGGCAGCGGTTGTAACAGTCGACTTTCGTCTATTTCAGTCTCATTGTTTCTGATTAGGTAGCTATTCGTAAGTAAGTATAATATTTTATACAAGTGTTAATATTCTGTGCACGAATTTCAAAAATATACTTATTCTTATTCTATTCATGAAAAAGCTCTAAATCCATATTTGGCTCTTCTTATTGGCATTATTGACCATCGACATTCGTCTGTTTTAAGATGGTTGAAAAGCTAGGTTTTCATAATAGTGATACATATATCAGCATTACACCTTTTAAGCAAAGTCTAAGTAAATTATATTTTACAGTTTATTTTATTCGTGAAACAGTCTTAATAATTAGTCGTAATAAATTTCACTCGAGGGTCTGAGCTATCCAGATAAATTCACTCACTACGTTTACGATCGGCAATTTCAGACCCTCTTGCGATATTACTTGTAATAATCTGTTCAAATTCTCAAAATTATAAAATTTTCCAAATATCATTCAGTAGCTCACTAACTGGTATGGTAGAATTTTATTTATAAATAAATATTACCAGCATAGAACATTAAAGTCGGCACTGGTGGTATCGTGGTGAACCATATTTGCCTTCTAAAGCCAAGATCGCGGGTTCAAACCCGGCCAGGATCGATGGATTTTTTTCGGGCGTAAAAATCCGAAGTATGGCTTCCTTCGGAAGGGAAGTAAAGCCGTGGGTCCCGTGTCGTACATTTACGGCACGAAAAAGAACCTCCAGCCTGAAAGATGAGGTCTCTGAGCAAAATTTGTAGGCCGTTTCACCCCCTGATAAGAATGGGACGCTGATGACCTGAAATTAAAATAATTAATAAATATTATAAATTAAATAAATAAAAAATATGGAACATTAAAAGTAAGTAATGGAAACCCCATTGTGTCTGAATAAATAATTTAGTTATGTTTCTTTTACTCTCGATTTTTAATACAGTAAGTAGAACTCCTAAAGAGGCCTTTGAATAACTTCGAACCCACTATTTCTGTCAAAGCAGTTTCAATATAGACTGCAGGATCCTTTTCTCGTATTTGAGTTCCGCAGAAAGTCCGTGATAATACATAACACAGAACATATTCGCTAAAGATGTTGTGACTGCTAATGCAGGAATTGTGCAACTCGAGAGCGAGTCAATACGAACAGTTCTCTCTTCACTTGTTCTTGATGAATGTGCCGTGGAAAGCCTGCCCGTTCCCAATTCAAACGCCAAGCTCTGTGTTACATATTCATGCGGCAGCACTTTGAAGAAAATGTCGCGGCGCGGGACCGCGTCTATGTCATCGCCACCCGGCACAGTTCGTGCGGAATGCTACGTGAGAATGGGAAAGCCATCCGGATATCTCGACCGTCACAGGTGTGAGTGTCTTTATGCCTTAATACAAAAGAAGGTGAAAGATTAAATGGTTTCTGAAAATGTTTCTTTAGAACTACACGAAAGGAAAAGTTTGCTTCCTTTCCAGCAGGAATAAGATTTCTTTTTCGCGCTTTTATAAGTCCGTAACGTATAGAGATAGATGCTGTGAGCAAACCAACGTTATAGACTTTTGAAAAGTGGGGAAAAGATGGATGAATACATCTTTCGTGATATGATTACTTACATTTAATTGGAATATTTCAAAACCCACAATTTAGGAAAAATTAACTTAAATGATTTAACGTCATGGAATTTGTGGACTTGCGGTTTCAGCAGATGGCCGCCATCTTTCATACATCGCGCGAATCAACTGAGTAACTGCAACAAAATGTTCATGTGTCATTTGTCGCAATGGCGATCATAATTTGCTACCAAGGCCTAATACCTTGCCCCCTTTTTCTCTTAGATTTGTAAAATCCAAACTTATTAGTGCAAAAATAAGCATTTTGAGTTGAAAGCAGAAATTCAAACAGTTATTGAAAATGTATTAATAATTATATAAAAATGTGATTTAAAATATCTAAGACGATACTATTCAATCTTAGGGGAAGTTTATGAGATATTTTATTCCATTAATCGCAGTGTTTACGCTTTAAAATTTTGTAATAACTGGGTCAATTAAAGGTTTACTTTAATTATCACTGCTTTATTTTTGAGACATTCTGTACACCAAGCCATTTCACACCACATCAACATAATGTCTATGTTGCAACCAAACTTGAACCAAAGTTACCGTGAACTGGCATTTCGGATAATTGTATCTTAGTAACCGCGAGGCCAGAGTCTAACTTGGGAGATATGATAAAGTTCTAAAGTTTCAACAGAGCTGTGGTAAGTCACAAGGCCAAGTGACCATTAGTCCCTAAGATAGATGACCGCTTACAGTAGCCCAGCTTTGATCCAAGTTCAAATATATCTAAATTTTGAGTTTTTCTTCTTTCTGGAAAAAAAAAAAAATTAGTGTGACTTGTGTTATCGGTATTTCCTTTAATTCCCTTTCCGAGTAGGTGAGACGAGGTTTTTGTAATATTAATAGCTCCAAAGAGTATTTCAGGATTTTTTTCTATCTGAACATTTGTGCATAGCTACCCATATATTCTGAATTCTGCCACTGCAGTAATGATTACATTCTGTTTCTATGTCTGTTTCACGTCTCATTTATTCTCGAATAGTGATTGGTGATTACTATTATAACAAAATAAGATTATATTCTTACAGAGAAAGAGAGAAGCTTTATATCAGGAAAAGTGATTTATTACTCTCGGATAATTTGGTTATACCGAAGTACCAAATAATGAAAAGCTCAGTAGAGATAGAGAGAACTAATTTCGTGTAACAATAACTCTTGTGGGTTGCTGCAAATTGGAAATTTATATCTGTACGATCTAAATTAAATCTACATATTTGCTTTAAATCTGTTATAACTTTCCCTAATGAACTTAGTAAAAATAAATCAATGCTTAGGTATTTTTTTCAATCACAAACAACATTAAAGTATTTATCCACTAAACAGAATAGCATCAGATCATTTACTTTGAACAACAAACTGCATTCAGAATATCAGAAACGAAATCTTAATTGAATTACCTTTTATTTGAAATTAAAAATGAAAGAATATAAGAAATGCTTAGATTAAAGTAGACTTTAACTGTATAACCGTAACGCTGAAGCCACAATGAGCTGTCACTGGATAATAATGATGATGATTGTATCCGATAGAGATAGCAGAGTGTCATGTTTTCGCTTTTGATATGCTATTTCCATTATAAAGGGACTGAAATTGAAAGAGCAGATATTTCAATTTTATATCTACCTTAATTCAATATAAATACATAAGCAATTAATTCATTTTATATTCATTATTCAATATATACAAACATTATTTGTACAACATCGTTGGCATAGGTTTTTGGACCGTACATGTTATTCATTACTAAGTCACATGGAAAAAATTGCACTTCAAATCAAATACATATAATGAACACAAACACTAAACATTTATAAATATATGTGAACACACACACACACACATTCAGAGCCCGTCTACACCAACAAAGCGCAGCTAATTCCACGCACTTTGTATAGAAAGAAACAAAACTTTGGCCAGTTGTCTTACTGTGCAGATCCTAACATGCTAACCCCTATTCATCTATCAAATGTAGTCCATACATACATGCTTCGAAAATAAAGTTATTATTGTTTCATTTCTCGTTTCAATATTAAAATTATCAAATATTCTTGTTTTGTTTTCATTTAAATAAAAATTCAATTATTTAGAGGTTGTAATATTAGGTAAAATGTATCATACTTTAAAACCCACGTTGGCTCAAATTCAGGCTGTTGTTGAATACTTAAATCAGATATATGGACCTCTGATATTCAATGCCAATTGTACCTTTAGGAGCTTTAAGCGTCTAATTTCTTTTTAGTAATATCGCAATAACAGCTTTAAAGTATTGCTCAGAGATATGGAATAATAAGGTGATTCACTTCAGGTTATTCGTACGCCTTACACTTATGGAAATATGAATTTTACCGTACGCACAATATCAATAGAGTCGAAGTGAATTCCTTATTAATGTAAGGCAGCCTAATACTCACGACGCTACTTTTGGTAGTGCCTAATCTGACGTCATATATGTAAGTGATCGTTTAATTTTACTTTAAGATTTTTGAAACATTATAAGTCTAGCATATTTTTCGTCACAATTAATTGTAGCAGACATTAGTCGTTGGTAATACTGTTCATATCAGTCATTTTACTATCAATAATACAATTATTCGTGAGAGCCTTTTATCTTCAAATTTTTTAAAAGTATTTTCTTTATATCGCTTGCAATTACGAGATATACAGTGCTTTAAAATTTCGTCCGTGAGAGCGCTGCTCGCGTGGTGACTGGAAGAACAATGTCAGTCGGCTGAGTAGATATACATAGCCGTTCAATCCAAGCTCATAGCTCTCTCTCTAATGAAAGTTACGATTACATTACCCATCTATATTTGTCATAGATGTTACAAATGATGTCATTGTGTCACCATATATTTATCATTCTTTTTAAGAAAGTTTCCTTTCATACGCATTCGTTTTTCTTGTGAAATTTCTTCAGTTTTTCTTTTTATCTCTTCTTTCGGGTTTATAAACTGTTGCACATAGTTCCGGTCCAGTCCCTTAGTGTTTGGTAGCATATGGTAATTGCCTGGTCATTATCCCCTATCCTAAAAAAAGCCTGTATTAAAGCTAACGAGAAATCAGTTACAATCTCTGTAATGCAGTCTTATTGAAAAAATCTTTAATTATTTTTCGAATAATGGGTTGATAACACTATCTCTGTATATCTGCGTATTCACGGTATTTTCATAAAATGCAGACCCTATTTGACTCTAAGCATTCACTATGCAACATGCATCAGTTTGTTGTTCATGCAATGATATTTCATATACAAGTTCGTTTTTTTTTCTGGGCTGCAGTATTTGTTGTTATGTGCCGTTACATGTTCATATAAATGGAACCATGCTTCTGCGTTCGTAAACATATTTAAATTTAAGGTCAGTAAAGTCATTCCTTTTTATATAAAACCTAGTTGCAGAAGTTATTCTACTTACAATGGGTGTTCAATAAAGAATGATAATAACATACTTTACTATTATATCATTTTCATGACTATTCTCAAAGTACTGCAGCTGTTCTAATTTACAAAATGAGACCCACGGTTTTACATTTCTTCTGAAGAAAGCCATATTTTACGCCCGGAAAAATCCATCAATCGGCCGGATTTGAACTCGCAATCATGGGCCTCCAAGAGACAAGTGTGGTTACTATTAAACTACCAGGATCGACACGCCAGTAACAGATAGAACGCCTCCTAAATAGAAAATCTTAGGCAGAGTGAAAAAATTCTGTTTCTCTAGAGCAATTCACGTCTACTGCACCTCGGGTGTGGGAGCAGTTAATTGAGATGGGATGTATTTAAACATTGTTTAAAAACTCTTGTTTACTGAAAGGCAGCTGGGGAATTTCCGACCCGCCTTGTTTATACTTGCGTCCCACTGTGGGCTTTGTTGACATGGTGCAAACATGGACACTGGATCAGGAAATAATAGGGAAAATAGAAAATTCTTTGATTGAAAATTTAATTTACTTTTCAGCATTTTTCTCACTGAAAATGAGCCAGCTTTGATACAGAACTGAAAGACGATAGCTGTTTAGCGTTTGATAGTAAAAGCGATTATACTTGTAATTAAATACACAGTACAAACTCCTGGTTTCCAAAAGACTGTGGGTTGTCATTCATATAGTACTCTAAATACAAAGTTATTGCACTTTTGTATGTTTTTTCCTTCCTCTTCAACAAGATGATCTTATGGCCTGTTCCAACATCATCTATCCGGCAGGTTCTTTCCTTCTCAAGTCTCCATTTACCAACAGGATTATAATTGAGGGCTTTTTTCAGGAAGTCTGCGGTTCTCCATGATTGTATAAGTTTATATCAGTTCTGCTTTTGTTGCTATATGCGTTCACAGACGTTAAGTAAATGTGACGTTTTGCGCGTGTCTTCATTTTATCTACTAATGTGAAAAACACTCGGTAATTCTAATTCACATTCTAATTTTCTCTTACTTTTTCGGTGTAGTGACCAATGCTCTCATCCATGAATCTGTTCCCCACATATTCTGAAATGTATTTAACTTAATAACT
The DNA here is from genome assembly GCA_030762175.1 of Metallyticus violacea. Lineage (NCBI taxonomy): Eukaryota > Metazoa > Arthropoda > Insecta > Mantodea > Metallyticidae > Metallyticus > Metallyticus violacea. The sequence continues at coordinate 73,985,561 of CM060834.1, forward strand.
ACATCTTGATGGTTTAAATAGGTGACCTTGCAGCCCAAGAAGTTAAAAGAAGACAATTCAACTATAATTTGTCCGTTAATTACAATTTTGCATCCAGCATATTCCAATCTAGTCCGCTAGGGTATTTTTTCAAGAAATTTCAAGATTATATTTTTTCTAATGTTTCTTCATAAATGTCTGAAGATTGTGGGCTAAACTAAATGACTTTCTGTTTCATCAAAAATGAAACGTCATAATCGTCAACAAACACCATAGTGTTTAAGGGGAGTATTAAAAGGAAGGGAGTCAAAAATCATATTTTTGTTTCATATGCCATTTTAATGTTTTGAATGTTCTGTTTGTTTTGATACGATTTTCATTAATGTGCCTTAGTTATAAGTATTTTAATAAAAATTTAATTATTTCACCGAGAAACTTTTTTTTTCTCCGCGAGCACTTATTTAATTAAAATTCTATATCTCAGGAACTATTTGCTCTAGAAGGCTGTGAATTGTTTTGAATGATATAAAAAGCTTTATTTAATAAATTGACAATATTTGTCTCCATAATATCATCCTATGTTGTTTTACATTGTTGGATGGTTTTAGCTGGTGTTTCCCTCAAAAAGATAGTTTTACTGTAAAAACGTGCAATTATTGAAAAACTTCATTTTTTGTATAATTTTTCCCATTTTTAAGAATCTACATAAACTATTACTTTGAAATTTTACCACTTATTCATTATATTATTTTTAATAGTGTTTAACGCCCGTTTTTACTACCGAGGGGATGAACACTAATGATACATACAATGAAATGATATATTGGGAAATGCTTTTTTTTTTAAGGAAGGAAACTTTTCAGGCTTAAGTTTAGGGTACCTCCCCGGCATTTGCCAGTTATGAGGACTGAGGAAAACCCGGAAAAAGCCTTAATCAAGGAGGACGGTCCTGACGGGATTCGAACCCCAGACCTTTCTCTCACGAGTCCGCGCCTTAACAACCTCGGCCATCCGTGGCGGTGTGATATTATTGTGATGATGTTAATCTATTATGTCAGAGCTAGAACAACACGTGGCAATGTAAAATAACATGTAGGGAAAAAATAGAATAGTTGAAAATATTTTATGAATTGTTTCAAAGTCATGGTATAGTATTGAAAATAGACCAGCAAATTTAAATTAAGTACGTTTCATTTCATTAGCTTTAGTACTTCTTGAAAAATAGGAACTAAAGTTAGGATAAATTTAACATTACAAGGACATATTTCCCTTAAGAATAAATTACTTATTCCAAGTTCATATCATTTTCATTCATCCATGGCTGTGACAATATAAATATTAAATAAAGGCGACGATAACGGGCAGCATTGTTTAACAACCAGATTGACCTCAGCCTTCTTGCCTGTCCTGTTTCCAATATTAATTTGTATTCCTATATTTCTTAATTATCTTTATTAAATGGTTGAAGAGAGTTTTAGCGTACATCACATCCAGTGGTTTATTACGTTGGGCTCCTAACGAAAGCTTTCTCGTAGTCAACAAGCATACATGTCGATTCATTTTTAATTATTTATTATTTTTTTTTGATGATTTACTGCACTACATAAATACAATCACAATAAACCTACATTATTCTCGTCTTAGATTAGTTTGCTTATTATACTCGACGTTCTAATAATTATTTAGGCATATAATTTATAGACTATATTTAGTAAGGTAATTTCTCCATAGCTATTACAGTTTCATTATGCTATTTTCTATAAAATCGGAATTATAACGACTTTTTCCACTCATCAGTTATGCAGCGGTATTTTTTTTATCATACACATATAATGGGGGTGTTTAATTAAAACACGTAAAATATGTGGAGGGAAAGATTTAAAATAAAGTACATTAATTTGTGTGGGTGTATCAAATCTCAGGGGTAAAATAATAACTTTTCCTCTCCGACAATGATTTCCGCTGACTTACTGCCCCGACTCTAGCTGAATTTTAGTTATACGTAGATAACAGGGAAAGGGATATTACGCTGATTATACTTGCGCTACACTTTCGCGGGAAACCTAGCAGAGCTGCACACTGGACCCTCTCCTTAAGAATTTAACTGAAGATTGATTTCGCTGGTCAGGCATACAGCCTTCACCCCTCAAGGCAGCGTCCGAGGGTGTATTTGTTAACAAAACAAAAGAACATGTTTACCCGTCCTCAATTCAGCCAGCCTACTTTCCCCTTGGTCCTGGGCTCTGGTTGCAGGCATTCCAGAGGACAACACGGTTTCCTAAAACAATTTTGTAGTGCCCTCTGACCACGGGAAACACATACAAACCATCAATTATTAATATCTAAAATAACAATAACCTTACAGCTATAAATGTACATATAGATTACTTGATAATTATTAATTTCTTATCATTTATAACCTGAACCAATTATTTCAGCTTCAGTTTCCAGCATATGTTAATAATATTCAGGAATCTGTGTTTTATGTAAATTGGAACACAATTCAACAGTTTATCTCATCAATTCCAGATATTTCCCTTGTTATACGCCAGGAAATAGCCACACTTCAAAACAAAAGAATTTAATTGGAATAGAAAAAAAAACTGAGCTACAAACCGTTTTTCTTATCTTCAATGTGACCCGTCCCCTCGTCCTCCCTACAGCCTCAGCTATGCATCGTGCTAGTTCTTAAAAAGTATCTGGGTGGACAACGGTTTCAACATGAAAATGGCAAGAGTAAAAATGTTGCTCAACATCTTAAAGAGGCATAGAAAGGATTTAATTGGTGTGTTTTATTTACGGACACTCTTTAACATTTCAGGTCATCAGCAACCCATTCAATTAAGGGTGTGAAACGGATGATAGCTTTTGCTCAGAGGCCTCTTCTTTCAGGCTTGAGATTCTTTTTCATGCCGCAATCCTACAACATGGGACTCATGACTTTACTTTCCTTCCGAAAGAAGCCATACTTAGGATTTTTACATGCATGTCGAAATTGAACCCGCGAGGCAGAGAAAGGAGTTAAAGTATCACAAAGTTAGATTTAGAACTACTATTTAGATTTTTCCTCTATTTTGATGGGAAAAATAAATATATTTGTATACAATCGACATTTATGTACATTTGGATTGCATTGAATTGTTAGGGACCAAGGAGGATATTTCCGTACTGAAGCCTTGCTCGACAACTGGCGTTTCTGCTTTTAGCCCCATTAGGGTACCTTCCGAGAGGAATGGATGTAGTATGGGAGACACCGGTTAAGAGGTACCCATGAACGGTGAGGCATGAATCTGACTGGGTCCAACATTGTTTCCAAATAGAACACCGCGACTCTGGTGGAGCCTCCTCCAAGGATTTTGAGTCCCCTCAGAAGGAGCAAGCCACAATCACACCGCGCCAGTCTATCTTGCCCTCTCACTTTATATCCTGTAACAGAACCAAGAGAATGAAATCATATGTTATAGCAGAGCTTAAAATACGTGGGAAGGTAAGCTTCAGCCCAGCATTTACCTAAATGTCCAGGGGAAATCACGAAAAACCCAAGCATAGGATGGCCGCCCCAAAACGAATCCCGAGAGTTTACCGCCTGAGCCAGTCTGGTCGATTTTATGTTCACTTGAGGGAAAACGTTATAGATTGAAAGTAATGTAATAACGATAATATAAGGTTTTATATTTTATTCAGCGTATTTGAAAAACAATTAAAGATTTAAATGTTATAAATATTTCAATATACCAATATAAATTTAAGTGTTAATTTCTCTTCTTTTTAATTGTTTGTGTTTTCCTTAGAGATCTAAGATTTATATTAATACGCAGCTTAATGTACAATTGTTATTAATACAATATAATCAATAATTATATTCATATATAATTTGTTTATCATATAAATAAATAAAATATTAATGTATGAATGTATTTTGTTCAAAGTCAGCTCTATATTCCCAATAATAATCCTAAAATGTCATAAAACAAAGACTCTATTTTACGACTCGTATTCCTAAGTTCAATGCAGGTATATAGAACAGATAAATGAGAGTAAAACTGCTGCTGGCACATTTATATAATAAAAGAAATGTACAAGCATTAAACCTCACTAGGAGTGTATTCAGAATACCTTTTACCATATATACAAATTGTATTAGGTCTTTGCAAGCCGCATAAATCCAAGTAACATGCGTGGGTGGCTAAGCCCTTCAATGAAGTACAGCCAGGGAATTATTTACGTTAAGTTGTCCTTGACTGCAATAATTCACGAAACAAGAAACGTCAAAAGGTTTGATAAATTTATACCAAAATTGAATATCAATGAGTACTTGGTTATCTTTTACAAATACCGATAATTCAAAGGCTAAGTACATTAAAAGTAATAAAAAAGACATGAATATTATACAATTTTTGCCTACCATTTATAATTCCAGAAGTAAGAAGCAAGGAATGTTCAAACGCATTGAAATTCCTAAGCGCTTGCCTACCATTTAAATACATAAAACCCCTAAAATTCTATGGAATATAAACAAAGAAAATACCAAAATTAAACTAATAAAACTTAAAATAGATAGAATATGACTTGCATAATGCCTTGGTCAGGGGATTAATCGTGAGAGAGAGCATCGAACAAATGAATTTTAAAAGACGTCTACCCGGCCAGGATCGATGGATCTTTTCGTGTGCAAACCTCCTAAGTTCCTTCCTTCGGAAGGGAAGTAAAGCCGTGGGTCCCGTGTCGTACATTTACGGCACTAAAAAGAACCTCAAGCCTGAAAGAGAGGCCTCTGAGCAAAATTTGTCGGCCGTTTCACGCCCTGAGTTGAATGGGACGCTGATGACCTGAGCTGTTAAAGAGCGTCCATAAATAAATCAATAAAAAAAAGACGTCTAAACCTCTCAAAGTCTCTACTCCTTCTATCTCTAAAGCAAGGACACGTGGAGTATGATGCGACTAAAAAGGAAAGGTAAAATTATATTTGGCACATAGCAACATAGAACGCCGTGTATAGACGTCACAAGTTGCACTTGCTGTTCAGTCCTATGTCACAGTTCATGGATCTCTGTGAAGGTAACGTTAGATTGATACAACTTGTAGTCTGTTAAACTGTTGAAAAAAATTTTAGAATAGTTTAACATAATGGCCGAAAACATTAACTAACCACTGCACCACATCGTTACCATTATGCCTGTCGTGTCGGAAAATAATGAGCTTTCGTTGTGGCTAGTTAAATGAAAGCTTTGGAACTGATTCCTACGGGATTATTGGTTTCCCTTTATAAAAACACTCGACCGAAATGTGTGCATGTGATTAAGCCCACCACACACTGCGGAATGGGGAGAAGCACCAAACAAATGTACCTAATAAAACGACATGTTATTAGGACAACAAATGAATCTGCTTCCGAAAATAAATAGAATGTACAGTGCCAGAACAGAACAGCAATGTTTTGAGAGACATTTACTGAACAGGTTGTCTCAAATTTGTGTTTCTTCTTAGGTAGCCCAACATTTCAAAGATAAATTATGCAGTAATAATTTTAATGAAACAGTAAAGTAGGTTGACATCCATCAGACTTCATAAGCATCGCATGCATGATAAAACCACGTCCCAAAATTCAGTTGGTTTCATTAACACTGATAAACTTGAATTCATCATTTTTGTAGTAATTTTTATATCAGATTGCGAAAGACTACCGATATAATTTAAAAGGTTTTTTTTCCCTCGACTGGTCATAATTCAGTTCATTTATATTACGATCCCAGAACACACCAAACGGCCCTTCGTCTTGATTCAGGTGTTAGCGCATCTGCGTGTCATGGTACATAGTTCGCTGGTAGTGGCATGGTGTCTGAGTTAAATGTATTTCAGAGATTTCCCCTGTCCTGAAAAGGTGAATACCAGGTTATTTTAGACACTAAGGACTCAGAACTCGTTTGCGTCATCATTTTATTCATTCCATTCTTTGTCTCGAAGGACTTTGGCAGGTGTAAAACGCTTACAGGTCAAAGGAAAAGAATAGAATAGGATAGTTCTTATGCACAGCAGCCGTTTACAAAATTACACATTTATACTAACTCTCTACAGTAATGAATAAAATTTCATCAAAAATGCTTTATAATAAATAAAAGGTACTTGTTAATTATTCTCATCAAGTGGTAGGAACATGCCTTTTAAGATCGGCAAATATGATCTGGGACTTTAACTGTATAAGGTATCTGAAGAAAGCGCGGTTGCCTTCCACGCCCACGCAGCATCAGTTTATGTCGAGAGGCTGCCTTTCTGCCGGAAACCCCGACGAAAACCTACTACAAGATCATTAGGTAAACATACTTCAAATTTGGCGCCCAACTGCGAGGCCACTATTTCAAATTTGGCGCCCCACTTGGGGCTAAAACGTTATCAGACTGGAAATGTAAATAAAATAAACCCATTTTATTAAAAACTACCGAAAACCAACACTAAGCATAACGTTAAAATATATTAACATTTTCAACTCCTATCATAAAACGTTGGATTATGTATAATTAATAACATCGAGTGGCTATGATGTCACTCAAGTCCACCATCTTGAGCAGCATGAACTAGATAATTATCGATAATTGCTTGCATGATTAAAATGCTTTAAGGAAACAAAAATGGCCCACAAAATATTCCACTGTACCAGCAAGGAATTAAGCTGCTTTTTTGATAGGGGTATCTGTGAGAACAATAAAGATGAGAGGGACCAGGTTCTAAATAACCAAAAGAGTAACCGTGACATTCCTTCCAGTATCCTTTTATGGGAGAAGTGCTCAACAAACTGTTGTAAACATTTTATAAAAAAGCATTCAGAATCAATTTATTTATCTTCTATATAGTCACCGTTCACCATTAAGGGGCTCTTGTCTCATTCAGTTTCGGAAGACACTCTCAATTTTTCATAGGAATTTCAAAGACTTTCACTGCATTGTTTTCGAAATCTAGTTGTCGTCCTTTAATGTCATTTTTGGCAGTTGGGAAAAAAGTGACACGGGGCAAGGTCAGGGCTATACGGAGGAAGGGGAAGAGTAGGAATGCCTTTCATGACTAAAAAACATGTAACAGCTGTCGCCACGTGAGGCTGCTTCCACTTGCCAACATGGTGTGAGCTCTTCCAACTGTCCAGCAAGTTCTCTAGCGGTCACACGAGAGTCCTCGCACATGTTGGCAGCGATCTCGGTAAGGATGGTGGTGGGGGGCTACCTCTCCTCCTTGCAACTCACCGTCTTTAAACTCTTTGTACAACTTTCAGTAGTGTTTAACGCCCGTTTTTACTACTGTGGCACCACAGGCGGTGGACACTGATGATACATGAGATGAAATGATAAACTGGAAAAGGATTTTTTTTTAAGGAAGGAAGCGTTCCAGGCCAAAGTTTAGGTACCTCCCCGGCATTTGCCAGTTATGAAGACTGAGGAAAACCTGGAAAAAACCCCAGTCAGGGAGGACGGTCCTGGTGTGATTCGAACCGCAGACCTCCCGCTCACGAGTCCGTGCCTTAACAACCTCGGCCACCCGTGGCGGTCTTTGTATAACGGAAACGTGTAGAATGGCCATACGTTTTGCGAAGATTCAAGGGTTTCAGAAGCAGTATCTTCTTCAAGAGAACACAACATTTGATTGCTTAACGTTGCTCTCACATTTCTGCCGTCCTAAACGTTTATATTATACACGATTCTATTCTTAGTCACGTCTGCGCATATAGCTGATTTCATGTGCATAGATATTGCGGGGGTTGCACAATAAACACCAAGACAAAGTACAAAAACAAAACATGATCGATAACTGTCGGCTTATGCTTATACTATTAAGTATCCCCGACTTTCGCCAAGCGCTATATTTTTCTAAACACAACCATTCTCCTTCAGTAATCTCTTGAATTTTTTTATAGCTCGGACTTTTATTACATATACTGCATCACTGCACCTGCAAATGAGTGGTTCAGAAAGCAGATGTTTTGTTTGGGTTGAAGAAAAAACAAATCTGTTATACATTTCATTTTGTGTCCGGACATTTTAAGTTATGGTAGTGGCAACTCTGAGTCTGGATTGTGCGCCACTTCTACTTGGTTTTAGAAACAGTTCCTCCCCGCCTACTGGCGAGAAGGAAGGTCAGGGTAGTCGATTGGCGAGCTGCAGGGCTGTGCACACATTGGTAACGTTTCGTCTTTTCCTGGGTGAGTGAATAATGTTGGCTTATCTACATTTTCTTACATTCTTTCAGGTTCTAAATTTGCCCCTCCTACGTTTCTAGCTTTAATTTATATTTTATTCTATGATTTTTTGTTCTTCTTGATAGTTATAGTTAAATAGAGTCGAGCAGTAGGTGCAGTACCGAGTTATATCGTATGTTTTAAACGTGTAATATTATATCTCAGAGCTCATGCATTGTTTTGTTTTAAACTTACCTCTATTTACGATTTTCATATGGTAATTTCCTTTCATCAACCTCAATTTGGTATGGTTTTTGTGGGGGGTGGGGATAAGTTTTATTCCTTGTGTTACTAGGTCTTTGCTTCGTTTTGTCAGTTTGCGGTGAGTTACTCTGGAGTTAACCGGTGGCAAGTTGTATTTTGTAAGCATAAACTACAGCCTTGCCGATATAATATAGCGTTTTATACACTGTGTTTTAATTAATCGTATGAAACAATTTGTGGAAATAATCTTGTATATAAGAAAACGCTAGCTTTTCGTTGTGGGGGATAGTATTTAAAATAGAGGAGGTGGTGTAGTGAATGTTTAACAAATCTCGTTTTGGAAGTATCGTTGAAAGGTCAAAAATAACTTTAGTGCAAGTTTATCGTCGTTTCTATTTTGTGTCTGTTACATCTGACCTGAAACTTTTGCAGCAAAAATTGCGGATTAGCTCAACTGTTGCTGAATGGTTAGCTTTTTTGAGGGAGGTTTTTGTTGAACATATGTGTGGCAACGACAATATACCGATTAGTGGAGACGGCCATGTTGGGGTGAATAAGGAGAAATTTGACCTTCGGCAGAACACCGGAATATTGAGGTATTAATAGGGCGTCTTGCGTTTTATGATACGTATAAGGCAAGTTTCAGTTTAGATTAAGCTATGTTAACTCTGTATATGTAAATAGTTTCCCAAAAACTGTAAGTGATAATTCCATCTCCAAATCGTACAAAAGTTTTATTTCGAAAAATATTTTATGCCATTTTGAGAGTGCTGTTTTTCTAATAATTACCGTGATTGTTTTATTAGGTGAGTTTGGCCGATTCCTTCCATAAATAAATTTATAAATGTATTAGTACTATATGTAAATCATCTCTACCATCTTGTGTTACAGCTATGTACTGTGAAACTACGTTTAAATCTATGAAAATGATTGGTCAGATAGCACAGAATTGATATAAGTTTAATGATCTTTTTTGCAGAATGAACAATATTTCGGTTTACACAGAACTATGCAAAAAGTTACCCCATATCTCAGAATAGAGTAAAGTAAGCAAAGTATACGGTACATCTCTCTTTCTGACGTAGGTTTCTCGGATATCTTAAGGCATACAGTTGAGAATATATGTCTGTTTCAAATAGCAACTTCTAGCCCTAAAATGTATTTAATACCCATTTCTGACACACAGGTCAATTTATTAAATACAATTCATGCCCACCTATGAAAAAAGTAGCTAAACCACAAAAGAATAATTTCTGAAGGAAAAGGTTATAAATTAAATCAAAATTTTTGGTTAAATCACCAAAAATGCTAATAGCATTTTTTTTTATTTAGAATTTTATAGGAGTCTGTATGAGGCATCATTACCGCTTCTAAAGCCACTTAGAGATGTGTTAAACTATTGTTCACGTGCAAGTAATTTGTACCATCATCCTTTGGAGAGAGAGAGAAAATATATAAAAGTGAAGTATATGTTTTGATGGTAAGCGTTCACTTTTTTTTAGTGTTTTTATGCTGGACTTATTGATAAAATTACATAAGTAGCTAAGGGGTGTGATTAATTTATTAGCACAACATTTTAGCAATTAAGTCCTTATTTCATCCCAGTCTTGTGAATATTTTACTTTCAATGGCCTAATTATTCCTACAATTTTCGTAAATACAATTATATATAAGCTCTGTTTCGGAAATCTGCAGTTTTTCTGTTATATAGTTCATATTCTGTAGCTTTTTTTTTCTCCCCTAAGCTATATTTAAAGTAAATGTTGAGTGAAGTAGCAATTTATATCTTTCGTTGATTTCTTGTGTTTTCATGCCTAAAGGTAAAATGCTATTATTTATAACAGCTACCATATAAATGTTTGTTATATTTCAGCTGGGTTTTGCTTTGTTTCGTCTACTTATATCTGTGAAAAAATCCTTTTTGCATCTTTGATTACCTTACTATTTTTCAACAAATTCTATAATGTGGGAGTTAATCTCCATTTATATAGAGCTGGGATGCTAGGCGACGTGTCTGCTCGGTACTCCGCATTGAATAAAGATGAGAGAAGTATATCGGATAAGGGTCGAATGCTTTAGACGTAGAAAAATGTAAAGAATGTATATGAGAGTAGCAGAAAGATTAAGTTACTTACGAGAAAGGTGTATATGTTTTTCACTGATTTTGAAAAAACGTTCGATACTATCAATAGAGAATGGAAATTAAAGAAAATGGGTGTAAGTAAGCAGTTTATAACAGTAATTAAGAGAATATACAAAGGAGTGAAGTTTTGTATTAGCTGTGAGGATATGGAATGGCTGATTCACCAGTCTGAAAATTGCAGTTCACAATGGAGGAAATTTATCGCGAAATTCTCTCCTGCAACATTTGTACGATTATTTCTGTAATAAGAATAATAAATATTCTTTGTTCAAGCATATATTTCAATCTCGTCATACTCCAAAATACGCATATACACAGTAGAAAATCTTAACACGTACTTCGTATGGAAATGCATCTGAAATACGCTGACACGATAAACACGACTGAGCAGGTCAATTGCCCGCTTTAGCGGAGTTTAGCTCCAGGGAATCGCACGTCTAATGTGAAGGTGAGCGGTTGCCATTAGCGACTCCCGATTATTTCTCCCGATTGAGGGCACGATACGTTTATACAAAAATATATGGTGTCAATGGGTAAAAACTCTCTTTAGATTTATAGTTAGTACTTGTCGCACATGCACTGCGCAGTCAGCAACCATCGAAACTTTAGATGTTGAAATACTACGCAATGTATGGCAACAGGTGCGGATATCATCACATGGTTGTCACATAAAACATTTGTAAATAAGCTACGAGAGTTTTTTTATTCATTGATACTTGATACTTTTATTTAATAAATACGCAGAATTGTTACAGTCGTTAGAATAACCATGGAACCATTATGTGAATTGCAAATCATACTACACCAATTAGCAAAAGTAACAACAAAATTTATCCCTGTTTGTATTGAAGTATGGCACCTCATGTAACTGGTCAAACCATTTCCTAAAAGCAAGTGGCTTTACTTAGCTGCCAAAGCTTATGCCATTTATTACAGCAATAAATAAAATTTAATTGACGGTAACTCTGTGTATATTTATTTATGATCCTTGTGAGCTATGGAGACGAAAGTTCGGAAATAAGAACGATGCTCGTAAATTCGTTTTTTGTTTGCATCAGAACAGGGGCCATAAAATGTATATTCGATGTAAATAAGGGACACGCATAAAATTTGTTTTCTGGGTGTTTTGCATATAAATACCACTGTGAATAGTTTTTACTTAAAATATTTCCCGTTTTAACATTTTGAAATCATCACTATCGCTTCTTATAGGCATAGACGGCGTGCTTTTGTAAAAATAGGTGTATTTTTATTGCTATAAATTCTATATACACATTACAAATATATTTTATGCTTGTGTCATCGGCCGTACATGCTTAAGTACGATACACAATTAGAAAGAGGAACAAATAATAAAAAATTAAAACAATAATAAATGAATAAATAAAAAATGAAAACAAAGGAAGAACTGTATTTGCTGATATGAGTGGAAACAACTTGCATATTTTTTACAATTACACAAGTTATTCCGTTGTAACCAGAAAATAAATTGCTTTTAATTTTGCGCACTTTGGCTAAGAAAATGTCCATATTCTACCAATTACTGTTATCCGTTAACAGGTCCCCGCATGTCAGTTGACCTCTAATAGCATTAAACATTTTTTCTCTCGGGTGTTTTCAGTGTATCCATTCCTCATCCCCACCATAAAATGGGCAAAGTCTCCAACCTCCCAGTCTAAACCAGGCCATCACCTGCATATAAGAAGCATATATACCTTTTTACCCCAGGTTGATTTCTTTTCATTCGATAGGCTGAAGGAGACTTTCGTGTTACATTCTGTCTCGATTTCCTGCCTGCTGATAACTTCTAGCCTTGTCCCATACATTTTTATTATTTTTATTGTCTCGTTGCATATTGAACCCAAGTCAATTCCTCCGAGTTCCTTGCATCTCTGCAGCCCAAAACGTTGGTGTTATATTTTGCACCTTATGTCTATAGTATTTAGCGCCAAGTGTGGACTGATCTCTCTGCATCATTCTAAGCCACTATTTCAACGTCCGTGCTTCAAAACAACCCACCTCCCTCATGAGCCCACAGTTCCGCCTTCCTTTGGAGAGTTCGAGAACCCTTTTCAAAAAATCGACTTGAATTTTATTTACATGTTCAGCTCTGCCCCACCTCCATATTTCACAGAATAGACTTAACCATAGCATTGTGCATCCTCTCTAATGTATCTACGGGTATATATGGAACGCGAGTCAGAACACTTAGAAATTCATTTAGTTGACCTCGTCTTTATAATAAACAACAGATGAAAGGTTATTCCATTACCCATTCATATGAACTTTACTCCTAAATAAAAAACTGACATTTTGTATTTCTGGCTCACTTTTTCATCTCTGCCATGCACATAGCCATTTTTAAATATCCTTGCTTTGGTTTGTTAACATTTACTATCATTCCACATTTCAAGAAATATTCTTCTAGAGTGTGAATGCCTTTCTGCGAACCATCTTTTGTTAAGAGATAAAGGAATTAGATGATCAGCATGCAAAAGTACAGGAATGCATGTACCACCTTAAGGGAAATTTGCATTAAAGGACGTTCCAGATATCTTCTAGAATGTTTTAATATTAAAAGCATTGCTAATACCTGGCGTTTTTAACAAAATATTAATAACATTGTTGGAATCAGTTGTTACCAAGATAATGCCAGTGAAAAGACTATCTCGTTATAAGCTATTATCTTTGTGTGCACGATGTACCAGTTACAATTCGGAATTAATCTTTCCATGGACTGATAATGGAACAAGTGCCAAACAGAAAAACGCGTATCAAAGGAGAGAATTACTATTGCTCTGATAGAATTTAATATTGGCTTCACAAGAATTAAAATCTCTACAAACATGAATTCTCCTATACCCAGTGCATCTGCTGTCATTATGAGCAAGTGTGACAGCTCAAGAAAACAATAAAGTGCTCTTTTTTCAAGTTAGAAGAAGAAAAAATCCATTAGGAAGAGCAAAATGTCAAAAATAAAAAAGAAATCAGCCAAACAGGACGGAAAAGGGAGGGAAATGCGATATAGGAAAATTCTAAGTACACCACCCCAAAAATCATAATTTTACAAAAAATGGTTTCAGCTTTTTATATAAAATATGTAGCAGGGTTTATACTTTAGCTCCAATTTATATGTATTTCTATGACTTGTATGGATGCTTTTAAATGTCATATCCAAAAGCTTAAATATATATTTTATTGTTTACCTATAATAAAAAGAAAAATATTTAATCCATAAAATATTTAGTATAAAAAGTTCATTTCTCCACAACAATAATATCAACTTAAAATTATTTACTTTTACTACTTTCAGTATCCCAAAATAATGGTCCCATTTCTTTTAACATGTATTTATTCACAAAATGACTAATGTTTATTTACAGAGAAAACTAATAAAATGAATAGATGGTATTAGTAGTATTCTTAGACGACTAATTACTCAACATGGCATACAGCTGCGAGGGTGGAGACATCAATGTCGGGGTTGCAACGAAAAACTAAAGGAAACACCCCTGTCTTTGTTAACTCTGCTTGTCCAAGTCAGATAGTTCGTAGGAGTTCTTCCAATTAATAAATATGCATTTAATCAGCGGTGTTAACAAGGTCAGGAAGACATTATTAAATGTCTTCGCGATAAGATATTCGAAGGTCTTCAGAACTAATTAAGTTCGTTTACTGCTGAAACGACTTATTGATGTTGAAGAGACCATGTGATCACTTTATCAGCACTTTCCTTTAACACACTTCTCTTTGTGCCCACCATTTTGTGGGCACAAGCAAGTATCAGAAATGACCCATATTTGATCATCTCCAATATATTCTTCGTTTTCATTGAATACTATCCTCCTTTAGTCACATAAACTTCACATAGCAACAACAAATCAGATGCATGAAATAGCCACTGCACCTTCCCTAATGAAAGTTCCGAACTGAACCCCAAATAGATGAGAGTCCCTAAAACTTTACCCAATGTGTTTCGTATACTCTGTGGCCGTATCTAGTTCAAAGCTTTATACACCTCTGGTCCCTCACTTTCTAGAGTAAACAAGCTTATTTTGTGACAGGTAGTAGTAAACTTTTCTCTGCTAATAACGTATAGCAGTTTTAGAAAATGTACACAATTTACGTTAATTAAAAACGTTTGTTTTTATGTCTACACTTATTAAAGCTAGAGCTTTTAATTTTTATACAGACATTTTTGTTTACTTATATTTAGTGTATAAATTTTTTAAAAATTTTATAATTAATAAGGTTAGTATTTGTATTCCCATTGATGAGTTCATTATTTATACTTCGATATTGTCGTTGCCAAATGAGCAGTCTTGTCTATTGTTCATAGAATTTCTGCAGAATGACCAAATATATTTTTTTTATTTATTTACGGACCCTCTATAGCATCTCAGGTCATCAGCGTTCCATTCAACTCAGGGCGTGAAACGGCCGACAAATTTTGCTCAGAGGCCTCTCTTTCAGGCTTGAGGTTCTTTTTCGTGCCGTAAATGTACGACACGGGACCCACGGCTTTACTTCCCTTCCGAAGGAAACCATACTTAGGATTTTTACAAACGGAAAAATCCATCGGTCCTGGCCGGGTTCGAACCCGCGATCTTGGGTTTAGGAAGCAAGTATGGTAACCACTACACCATCAGGACCGACATGACCAAAGATAAATATAATAATTTTAACACAACATTTCAGGAAATGTTGGCTGAACCACCTATCAGTATTTTCTTACTTTTTTCTGAAGAAGACTAATTTTTCTTAAATTAGCATGGTTTATAATCCCTGAAACAACTCTAAGATCTCAGCCAAACCTCCATATATACATTAAAGCTTAAAAGACAGAATGGAATCAATACAGAAGAGGAAGGTTATTGCTTCTCTTTTACAACTACATTTATTTTCAGTGTCTTTAATTTTCACTGAACCAATGTCTTAAATTTATGAAAAAGCTATTAGGGAATGACCGATAAATAATTCACTTTAAGGAGCATTTACTGTAAATGAAGGGTCGCTCGATAATAATGTTATAATACATTACAGCTTCTTCGCTATCTCACTTTAGAAGAAAGCCGCTCGAACACTGCAATAAACGGATAGCTGGCAAGAGATTGCTTACCAACTGTGAACATCATCCTAAGAACCTTCTTCTAGCTTATTTTCTTGGCAAAGTATAATTCCTAACCAGAAGTTGGGTAGAAAGTAGAAAGTTAGCTAGAGGTAATGATAATGTGTTTTTATGTGTGCTTTTTACGGACTAGGATGGAGTGGGATTAGAACAGACCCTCTCCGTGGTCTTGCTGCACTAACAGGAAATTGTTCTGGAACTTTTAATGGAATCCAAACAGGTTCAAGATAATCTGATTCCCTTTCTGAACTTTTGAACCGCTAATCGGCTAACTATGTCAGCTTTTCATGATACTAATAAAGCCAAGACATTGCAACTTCAGCAGTTTTGGGCTAAACGTGACATGCAACTTACGGAGACATTAAACATTCAATGTCTTCAGGAAAGAGGACCCAAAGTACTTTCATGGAGATCTTTTCCTACAAGCTGTTTAGAACTGAAAAAGCAGTGTATGCCAGTACAGAAAAACTATTCCAAATGTAATAAATAAACTCCTATATAACGATATAAATGAAAAATAAAACAACAAAATGAATAATTTAACTAAAATAGCAATAACTAGATAAGCAGAAAAATGATAAAACACTTTGAAAGTCACATATTTAGTATCGTAGTATTTCTTGTCTTAGAAGATCACGGGCTGTTCAAAATACTGCGATACTAAATCTGTGACTTTCTAAGGGTTTTATCATTTTTCTGCTTATGTAGTTATTGTTATTTTAGTTGCATTATATACAGAGGTTGCCAAAAATGTATACACACTTCAAGCAAAGAAAAAGTTGTGTTAACATAACAAAACTGAATTCACACAAACATAAAAAGATGAGCACTAAACATCTTAGACTTTTACAGTTACAACAGTTGCTCAAAATGCCTACATCGGCGTCGATACACTTCTGAGTACTTAGAAAGATTGAGTAATCTTTTCGAAAGTGTCCTCAACGATTGCACCACGTTCCAAAATCATAGCTGAGGACGCGGGGCTTGTTGCTGTGCAAGGTCTGCCAGATCTGCCCTTGTGAACATCGCATACAGTACCACGAGTCTCAAATTTCTGTCGAATGCGTGCAATTGTTAATCGCGTTGGCGGTTCTGTTCTGTACACACGTCTCCATTGCCTTTGAACTTCAACAAAATTATCGATTTTTCAAAACCACTTCAAAATTGCGTTCCGCTGTTCAAACGACAATCTTGGCTCCATTTTGTTGTAGCAACGCTAGCATAAGTAATGTGAGTCACATCTGTTTACAGATCATAAGATAATCTTGGATTCATTTGTTCATTGTTGATTTACGATAATCTTGGTCCCTTGTTCGTTGTTGATTTACCTGTCACTTAGCAACACTATCATAATGTATGAGAGTCACATTTGTTTACAGAGCATCACACTATACATTGTTGTTTTTCGGTCCAGCTTTTAAATGTATTTAATATCTACTGTGAAAGTGTGTATACATTTTGGCACCCTCCATATATATATATATATATATATATATAAAAGAGAGAGCGGGGAGGGAGGAAGCAAGCGAGAGCGAGTGCACGGATCAGACTTTCCCACAATTAATTTATGCATTAGAAATTCGATCTTTGCTCAAAGAATGATATAATTCGGTTTTAGGAATGGAAGTTTTCAGTACACTTTCAGTTAGACAACATTAACCATATTTTTCTTTCTAACTTTCTTGTCAATAATGACTCAATTTTCTGAAATCTGTAATTAATTCATGCAAGTTAATACTTTTGATGACGGAATTTTCAATAGAACGTACTATAATTCATGACATCTGTGTATAAATGAACGAAACATGCCCTAAAAGCTTTCCTAGTAAGTGTTTAAAGCACTTTAATAAGTTCTATTTAACTTATACATATTCAGGTATTACAAAAGAGTTTCAAATGTTCTGTCACTCGTTGAACGCCACTTGAGAGAAATAATTCATTGCTTACTATTTTAATTTTTTTTTCTTTTCAGGCACAATGATCTTCCTTGGAATATCCGAAAATTTGTCCACAATCAGCTTAAGGACTTCAACTTCAACGAGGATCTACGTTCGGTGATGCCTTGGTCGAAGAGTGCATGGTCACACACAGATCTTCGAAGACTGCGTAGAGGTTTAGTCGGTGGACAGGTATGTAATCCCCACTGTTAGTGTAATTAACTAGTTATATGGATTTACCAGATGAAAAGGTTTTAACCATAATAGCTTATCCTAAACGGATGGCCTAATAACCGACAGAGACCCCCAAAAGAGGGCCAGCATCCATCAACCACGCCAAACCTTCGTCATATAGATGGATACGCTTGCAACACCAGCCAGGTTGACTTGGATTTAGTCATTGCATCTTCAATTTAATTGCCAAATGCTATTAAATAAGCCATTTCCGGTTTTTAAAAATGTTTCTTAAATTATAACTCGTATATTATATTTTATTTATTTAAGGAGGATTCAGTTATTTCTAAGCTATAGTAGCAATGTTTGGTAAATAAATAATGCAACAGTTAGGGCTCATGTTTCTACATATTGTTTAACTTGATATTTTCTACTACTAAAACAATTATGTAAAATATATTATATTTTACATATTAATCAGAAATGTTAAATTGATTAATTATAACCAATTAAAATTATAAACATATCTTCCTTCTTCTTTATGGCGCAAGAGCCCGATATCGGGTCTTGGCCCTACCGCAGCGACCGCTGCTTCCTCTCTTCCCTTCTTACGACATCATTGATATAGAAGGAACATGTAATTAGCATACCAGCTCCCCTAGTCATTTATTGCACGGCTTTCAAGTTCGAAGGACGCCATCTGTTTTATCAAGCATTTCCAATTTTCCTCACGGTTTGGAAGAGTCCATTCCAGACCTCCCTAACTTAGAAAATACGTTTCCAGGACCGGTGATCGAATCTGGGGGTGTTTTAGGGATGCAGCTAGTTCTGTTGTAGGTGGCCTCGGCTGGTGTTGTTTACGCCCCTGAAACAACAAACTCTCAGGCTAATTGCGCTATTTTGTTGAACCTAAATCAACGGGTCTTAGAAGAGGTTTTGATGTTGTAAACAAGCATGCGATTAAACGTTACTTTTAAAAATGATTTCTTTCACGTCACTTTCTTTATAACTTCCATGCTTTGTCGTCAGTAGAGTCAAATAACTTTAGTACGTTTATTAAACGAGGTTTAGACTATGGGACGGTATGTCTCTCCCAACGAAGCGTAATTGAACCGAAGACTAAACAAATGGTTCCAATGCAGATGTAAGCTTTGCGAACTCTGACTATATAAATGCGTGGTGCCTAGGATGAAGCCAGAATGATGCTTGAAAAATAACCGCGAAAATCGAATTGTATAGGATGACCTCAGACACACCGCTTTCCATGAAAACGAAAATAGGAGAACCGGGTGATAAACAGCGCCCAAGATTATCCTTGCATATTATATGACTCAAATAGAAATCATTGGGGCAAACAAGCCACGCGAACCAGTAACAGCATCGCGTCTATCCTTAAAATTCAATCTCTGCTTCTCCATTAGTGTTTATAAATTTGCCTGTCCTCACCTGATTCGTTCGTTTACAGGAGTTTAAAAATCTATCACACGATACGCTACTTCAAAATTTGTTTCCAGCTTTATACGTATTAAAAAAGAAACGCACACACACATACATTTAAAGAGACAGTAGCTTTCTCTGGACCAAAACAGCTCATTTTAAGATCAAAAGGAGATGTTTTTGACTTGCTTTACCCTAACATACTAAAGATCTCACCCCTCTCAAGTTTTATGGCTCCACAAAATTTTAACGCTGCTGCAGACAACGCACAGAGCTTTGCCATTCTACACAGACGCTAATCTATACAACTTATGATGAGCGAAGAATGTACACTATAAATGAAAAATATTCATTTTAAAAAATTATCCTACATTATGGCAAGGGAAACAAATATAAATAAACTATTATGGGCGAAACCGTAGGAAAAATTTAAAACGCAGGACCTCCCGGTCAGCAATCAGCTACCCTAATCACTAGACCAAGGAGCAGTCAAATACATATCTAACACTATAAACTTTTTCACTAAATCACCGTCCAATTTGTTTAATTGTACAACCTAATCAATCATAGGAAATGAGTAAAACTTCAATGATCTTTAGTACTTGTTTATTGCGCAGTTCGTACAGTTACTGCATACGAGAGCATTCTAAAGTGGCTTACTTTTATTTCAAATAATCTTACCGATGAGAGAACCATGATTAAGTTAGTAACATTATTTCATTTCTTCTTATTCATTACTAAGCTTGCTTAATGGAATGTTAGCCCAGATGGACTTTTTTTTTTTGAGTAGTTTAACGCCCGTTTTTACTACTGAGGCACCACAGGCGGTGACACTGATGATACATGAGATGGAATGATATATTGGGAAAGGATTTTTTTTTTTAACGAAGGAAGCGTTCCAGGCCTAAGTTTAGGTACCTCCCCGGCATTTGCCATTTATGAGGACTGAGGAAAACCTGGAAATAACCCCAGGCAGGGAGGACGGTCCTGGCGGGATTCGAACCGCAGACCTCCCGCTCACTAGTCCGTGCCTTAACGACCTCGGCCACCCGTGGCGGTCTCTTTTAGTTACAACCCTTGCACATTACATTATAAATATTTTACATTGGTACTAAATTTTCTTGTTACGATACTTAGTAAGAATAAACATTTGGAATTTTCTTCTGCTGCCAGCAATAGGAGTTTAGGTTTGTAACGGACCCTTCATTTGTTCTATTCATCTTAATGTTCATTTTATCTTTTGGTATATAATGTGTAATACTTTTCTATAATCCATTATGTGTACATTAGAACGGCTATATACTCTCCCTCACACTCTTTAAGACTTTTCTAATAATATAATTTTTAAAATCATCTAGTCACTCTAGGTGCCAGAGTGGCTCTTCTAGGAGGTTACTGGTTTGTGCAACCCCAAAAAATGTCAATTTAATTTCGTTTACTTAATGCGTTTGTATGTGTAAAGGAAAAAGCATGAAATTGTTTGTAGGGATATTGTATCTTGCGCCTAATACTGCTGGGAGCTGGAGAAATGGCTAGTGACGTATGCAGGGACGGGTCTTTATATGCCAAGTAAAATATTAGGCACTGTATGTGTATCATCTATTCAAATACATAAGAGACGGTCCATCTTTTTACGTTAACAAAAGTAGGATATTAATATTGAACAGTGGATGTTATCAATACATCCCTCTTGACTACTTTCCAGCAGTACTTGTATTTGCGGCTATCTGTAGGGAACTTCAAACCAATCTCAATCTAAGTTAAATCGAGGGAGGTGAGAAAAAGCGGGAGAAGGAGTCTGTAGACTAAAGAGCTTGCACCACCATAAACTTCACCTCTTTCTTTGCGTTCCCAGTTAAGCCTCAAGTTTTATAGAACTGATTCTTGCGTTACAAAGTTGAATGAATATTTTGAAAGACTTTTAGAAAATGATCGGTCAAACACTATATATGGTAACAGTCATTTACGAGGTAGGGCATTCATAGTGTCGTTGCCATTTTCTTCCCAAACGAAAGGGAAAATCGAAAAATGCTTCATAAAATTAGAAATTATTATAAGAGTACATTAAATCGCGACCTTAACTCGTCCTTGAAATGCCTCAAGGTCAAATTGTTGTTTTCAAATAAAATGGAAAAAATATTCAATTTTCAGTATAAAAGTTCTAGAACATATTAGCTAGCATTACTAAGCAAATGAATTACCAAAACCTTATGGACAGCGACGGCGGCCTAGCATCTGCTTTATAATGTTATTAAGTAAAACCTTACAAAATAGTTGAGGAAACTGCTGAATGGCTGTGTCAGCGACACTTTCGCCTATAGGCAAGACACCACAAGTTGATTCATTGGATCGCTCTGTATAATACAGTTAATCGTTTCTGCAGTATAACATCATCAAAATATAAATTTCATATTTTCTGTCATTTGGGCATTCTTAGAAATATTTCCTAACACTTATTAGTCGCTAGTTTTGTTCGTTGTGGTTATCACGTTCGTACTTTGCACGCAACACAGTCTTTGTTTCAGAGTTTTATCTGTTAGCTAAATCAATCATGAAGCACTTCTTAAAAGTTTTTATATTGGCAGTTAAGCAACAACTCTGTGTGGAGTCCAAGGACAAGACTGGCGAAGGAAAGCATTTCATTGGAAAACTTTAAACCAGAGGTCTGATATTACTCTGATATACAATACCTAGCTTTTTATATGTCATTACATCGCCTACAGGCCATTCTCTTTGCTGTCACGTGTAAATGAAATGCACATTCAACAATGGTGCAATTAATCACAGTTCTGGTGGGAAGCCTAGAAGCGCTTGTTTTGCCAATATTGACTCAGAGGCAATAATAACACCTGTAGCGTCATTCAGTGAAATAGAGGAAACCAACAAACAGAAGTTGAAACTATAAAACTGCATTTATTATTATTATTATTATTATTATTATTATTATTATTATTATTATTATTATTATATGTATATATAAACTTAAATTAAGAAAAATACAAAATGTGTATGCTGTAAAAATGCATTCTAATTAATTCTTCATTGTTATTAATCACTTTCAGTGAATAAAATGCAAACGCCCACTCCTAGTTCAGTAATACTGCATTTTATGTGACTAATGCTATTTCTTTGCATAAAATCAGTTGACTGATTGTGGAAGCTTTGGGTATCTTAAGCAAAGATATTTCGCTAGCATTAATTCAGAGATTTTTCTTGTTACGTACTCGGTTGCTATAGCAACGAAAATATGATAAATAAATGTATAATTTAGGGATTTGGCCTGTATCCATGGGATCTACCCTTTCAAAATTAAATATTTTACTCTTTTAACGTATCTTATTAAAAACATTTCAATTACACCCGCTTACGTTGTGTTGTTTATTTTCAAGCTATCGTTACTTTTCTAGTCGTCCGTTAATCTTTCTTTCCACAAATAGTTTTCTATAAATCTTTTATCCTTTGTTTTACTGCTTCTATTTACATGTTTGTATTGTTAACTACACGGAAGGACTAAGTTCTACATATATTAAATGGATAACTCTGATTTTAAGGCATATTCACTTACTTTAAGAAGACATGGAAAATAAATGCAGGTATATAATTCAATAAAAAGCACTTGTGCTTAAAAATGCTTAAATGTGCTTAGCGGCTCTCTGGTGTTTTATCCTCAAAAAGACCTAAACTTGTATATATTTGCTCGTGCTCAGAGGATTTCTTTTTCTCCTCCCTCCCGTTGAATCTGAGATAATTGGTAATATAATCACCAATTTAAGCGAATTCGACGCAACAGTGAAGAAGCACGAACCTTTAATGTGTGCACAACATTTATTTAGACCATATTCTTTGTGTATTCGTTTGGTTTTCTTTTCACATACCTATAATGTTCAATTACCTAGTAACTTTTAAGTTGTTGATTTGGTTTATTTACGGACGCTCTTTAACATCTCAGGTCATCAACGTCCCATTCAATTCATGGCGTGAAACGACCGATAAATTTTGCTCAGAGGCCTCTTCTTTCATGCTTGATATTCTTTTATACGCCGTAAATATACGACATGGGACCCACGGCTTTACTTCCCTTCTGATTTATGGACGCTCTTTAACATTTCAGGTCATCAACGTCCCATTTAATTCAGTGCGTGAAACGACCGATAAATTTTGCTCAGAGGCCTCTTCTTTCATGCTTGATATTATTTTACATGCCGTAAATCTACGACAAGGGACCCACGGCTTTA
Source organism: Metallyticus violacea (assembly GCA_030762175.1). Classification (NCBI taxonomy): domain Eukaryota; kingdom Metazoa; phylum Arthropoda; class Insecta; order Mantodea; family Metallyticidae; genus Metallyticus; species Metallyticus violacea. The sequence continues at coordinate 74,009,019 of CM060834.1, forward strand.
CTTCCCTTCTGAAGGAAGCCATACTTAGGAATTTTACTTCCGAAAAAATCCATCGATCCAGGGCGGGATTGAACCCACGATCTTGGGTTTACGAGGCAAGGATGGTCACCACTAAACGACCAGAACATACATCTTCCCATAGTGTCCATAGGAACTATCGATACTCAACTTATTTTACCTCCAAACCTGTTTCTAGTCTCTGCCATAATGTAGCATAATATCGATGACGTAGTTCTTAACGTTGAAGAATCTGATGTTGATTTGTCAGCGTGTTTTTGCAAAAATTCACGCAAGCTTGGGTTACTCAATTCAAATAGGAATGCAGGCACAAAGGAAGGCAGCGCTCAATTCTTCACGACTCTCCCCCAAGAACATTTGCTGTAATTTTTTCCCCATCTTCGTTGTGTACCACCACGCTTTTGTTTTACTAATAAGTAGTAGACCTGTGAATACAAACTTCTGAATATTCATAAATACACGGTAAAGCCACAATTGTAATGAAACGTTCCTTATTCCTTGCGAAAACAAAATTATGATATGATGTAAAATGTTTCAATTTCCTCGTTCATGCATAAATTACCCAAATATGGGAAAATACGCCCTAATGTCTCATTAGGGCGTATTTTCCATATGAAAAAACCCTTATGAGTTTTTTCATAGCAAGAATGTAAGGAGCATATCACCCTTAACCATTGTCACAAGAATCCAGCTCTGGTAATGAGATGAAAGCAAAAAATGCACATACTTAGTCAAGCACACTGACTCGCTGAAAACCCATAATCTCCGGCACCTAACTGCAGCAAATGCACTTAAACTAATCACTGCATTGAGAATATCTATTAATCTATCGAGGACAGTCGCTAAATCATCATTAATAAGAGTGACTGATGACAATTTATATTTTCACTGAGTAGGGCTCCTAAACGTAATTTCATTCCGTTCCTTCTGATGCTACTTTAAAATATCAACTAGGCTTGAAGAGAATACATAATAGAAGATAAAGAATTCATGTATTGGGATAACACAGACTTGATGATGACACAGTGCAATTATTTACGACATTCACAAGTTCATACATTGACCATTTCATTTGTGACGTCATCTTAAAATCGATCAATGAATCTTTAAAATAATAATAATAATAATAATAATAATAATAATAATAATAATAATAATAAATAATAATTTTGACCAATCACAGCCGGATATTGCAATGAAATTGTCGAAAAAAATATCAAATCCATTTTATCACGCAACGTGCATTTGTCTAATGGTCAGTGCAACCACTTTTATACCTACTCTGAGCACGCATCACTGACCACTTTTCCTGTTTTCAGTAATTATGGATTTAAATAATTTAATGTGTATTTACTGAAGTAATTGTTTTTGCGTATTCAGCGAAACAGTCTGAAATCATTTTGTAAATTATGTAACAATATCTGCCTAAACAGCCATACATCTTAATAAACACGTTGCTCACAATGATAAAATGTTTTCTATTTTGTTTTTCTTAGTTGGTATTAGTAAGTCGAACGGTAGCAACTGTTACAGTCAACTTTCGTCTATTTCATTCTCACGGTTTCTGAGTAGGTAGATATTCATAAGTATAACATTTTATACCATTGTTAATAATCTGTGCACGAATTTTAAATATATATTAATTTTACTCTATTCATGAAATAGTCCCAACCGTTTTTGGCTCTTCTCTATTGGCATTGTTGTGAATCGACAATCGTCTGTTCCTAGATGACTGCAAAAGATCAAGTATTCACAATACAAATGTACAGTTATTACAATATTCTAAGCCAAGTGTACGGGAATTATATTTAAACTCTTATTTTATTCCCGAAATATACTCGAGGGTCTGAGCTTTCCAGATAAATTTACGAACTCGGCACCTTTTGTGATATTACTTGCAATAATCGCTCAGTTGTGTTGCTTTCTATGCATGATACAAAACCTTTATATTTGAATTGAATCTATTTACCAATGATATTTCTATATACATTTTTAACAATGTTCAGTTAACTACATACCGTGCCTTGATCTTCGGCTCATTAGTGATTATTCACTGGAATATCCTGAAGACTCAGGTTCGACTATATACAATATTCATAAAATACAAACACAAAAAACGTAATTACTTAACAATTAAAAGTGGAGTTTTTTTGAGTAGTGTTTAACGCCCGTTTTTACTACTGAGGCCCCACAGGCGATGGACACTGATGATAAATGAAATGATAAATTGGGAAAAGATGTTATTTTTTTTAAAGAAGGAAGCGTTCCAGGCCTAAATTTAGGTACCTCCCCGGCATTTGCCAGTTATGAAGACTGAGGAAAACCTGGAAAAACCCCCAGTCAGGGAGGACAGTCCTGGCGGGATTCGAACCGCAGACCTCCCGCTCACGAGTCCGTGCCTTAACGACCTCGGCCACCGTGGCGGTAATTAAAAGTGTGAATATACTTAATCAACATTATAATGTTAATAAATCGAGCATCCATCTATACAAGGCCTGATTACCCATAGGTTATCTGCATAATGAAATGCCCTATTGCTTGTATTTTTCGTTGTTGGCACTATTTTATCAATGATAACCCAATTCTCTCATCTTTCTCAATTATCCTAAGCCATTTTCCTTACTTTTTAAGTATTCCCCTACAAGTTTGTTTCTCTTTGTCTCAATATCGACATTATACGGTGCTGCACTTTCTTTCTGTGACCCTTTACAAATAATGATCCAGGGTAGTCCTTTCCTCCCAAATTTATCAAAGCAATCCACATATTTCTCTCTCCCACACTCATTTTTAATTACTCTGTAAAATTTTAAAGAACTCTTGTCTCTAAAACTAGCCCAAATATCTTTCCTCTTTTATATCTTCATTTCTTTGCCTTATTTTTTTCCAAAATTCTTGTCTAATTTTATCTCCAAATCTCTAAGGTTTCCCATCCCAGTTTCTTGTGATATTTTCCCCAATTGTCTCATGCAGCTGTTGCCTCTTAATACTATCCTTTGATATTTTGAACACTCTTATTTGAAAAATAGTGCTCCACTAATTTCACAATTCTGTAGCAATATTTTCAAATTCTCTCCACCACCAAACCCATTCTCCGTACACTCCCTAACTCAGCTAAAACCCCTTTTCGATAAAGCTTTAGGCAATCTCAAACCTCTCTACAAACATTCTGCTAACTAAATCAATTTGCAACCAACCCTTAGAAGTTCCCCCACTTGTACTTCATGGCACCTTTATAAGCAGGGGCAGTGCTTTTTATAATAAATACTACAGTTCAAAATTCCTTTATTTTAGAACCGAAGAACAATAATATAAATAAACACCTGTATATATTAAAATTCCCTACGCCGTAACTATAATAAATTTACTTAACATACTGTCTTTTCTTAAGCGTTCTAAATTAATTATTTCTAAGCAGTTCTCTAAAATATGAATGGTGCCTACTAAATTATTTAGAGCCTTGGGTGCCTATGTAATGTATTCAGATTGTTTGCTTCTCACCTCGTTGTTAATGCTAACTTCTCTCTTAGTGAATAACACATTTGTCATTCTTTATTAATGAAATGTCCAGTCTTTCAAAAAGTTCTTTAAATAAGTTGGCAAACACTCGGAAACAACTTAATTTACTGGGATCGCCTTGAATTTTTCAAAGCATGTATAGAAAGTCCCCTTTTCTTCTTGTAAACAATTAATGTGATGAACATAATTTATTTCCCATTTTTAACATTTCTTTTATGAAAGAACTAAATAGTTAACACTTAAAAATAACCGATGAACTGCAATAACTTAGACATGTGTTAAGTAACAAAGTATCGCTACAATTGAGAAACAAATGACTGACATCAGTGACATTCAGTAGAACTATACTGTATTTCATAAAGGTGTGTGCTTATATTTAGCGCTTTTTCCCCACTATATTCCTTTTTCTTTCCAGATGTGCGTCTTCATTTCCACATAACTTTATTTGCTTTCCTTCTACTGTAGCTAGCTGTAAAATATTTTATGCTTTATTTGGAGAGAATATTTTATTGCACTTTCTGGGCTATGGCTCGGCATTTACAGTGCGAAACAGTGAAATAGGCGGAGGATGTATTGTCAACCATCGTTCGTTTACTGATCTTGAATTTCATGAATGTGTAATGAGGAATGACGTCCATATTTAATTGCTTAATACTTGTGGATTCGTCTGCTTTAGCATTTTTTGGGAGTTGCTGTCTTCCCCCGCAGTACTCGGTCAGTTCTCCAAGTTACATTCAGTCACACTTCTAGTCATAGTGTGACACAGCTTTGTTAAAATGTCTGTGTGATTTAAATAAACACAGGGGATTCAAAAACTGCACTAGGAAAGTTGGTTTTCAAGGACGGAAGTAAAATTTAAGCAAACCGATAAAGAGACTGGTGTTTCAAACGTAGCACCTTTTTTTATTTTGACCTTAATATCAAATGAGGGAATTAATATGCGTTTAATGCAGCACGAAAAAACGTGCCAATCTGTTCTTTTTTCTATTAGAAGTTACACTCTACTCTACTCAGTTTATAACACTAGAACAGCCGGACCGTTAAATATAATTTTAAAAAGTTTCAACTCCTATTGTCTTCACACAAAAAATGTAACCTTTATTGTAAATTTGAAACCTTTTTATATTGTTTCATGGATTCGTTTATTTATTCGGAAGTAGTAGCTTGGCTTAGTGGAACTTTTACTTAAAACTACCAAGTATGTTTTACTAAAAAGCATTCCTTTGTTTTAAAAGTTGCATATGAATCACGGTAATATGTTGCAAGCATAGATAACTATAAGAAAAATTTAAGCCTGTGATTTTTAGTAGCGATACCACGGTTTGTTTCGTGATATTGTCATAAAGGATAGATGTGTGTCAGCGATCGGTGCGGAACAGGTGAAGAAAGATTGAGGATTTTGCACATTGATCTGAGAACTAAAAGTTTTACATTAATATCAAATACTTGGAATGGATTCGTTAATGATCGTTAACTACATTAGTTCACTGTCGCAAATATCACTGTAGTGAGCAACTTTTACGCAGCAGAACACGATACTCTTACCTGCAACACATGTCAAACAAACTCGACTGGCTTCTAGCAGATGTTGACATAAATGTATTTGTAACCGTATCTTGGCAAAGGTGAACGGAGAACAGCTCAGGAAAAACTTCCCGAGAGTATAGCGGTGAAGTTAGTATCACCATACCGTAATAAGGGGCGAAATGTCACTAAGATAAATTTTCACCATAGTGAAACTTGGTAGCAAGCTGAGAGCTGAAGAGACTCGTCTGGCTGCTCAATAAAACTTCCAATAAGAATAAAACACATGAAAACTTCTCTGTTCATGTTAATTTTCCTAAAAGTGTAGACACCACCCTTTATAAACGGACAGTTCTATGCCCACTGGTGTTGACATACATAATAATGCAAAACGACTTCCCTAACAATTTATTTCTACAAGAAAGCCAAGTTTGCAGTTGACGTTGTGAACCCGATGACAAGAAAATATCATGCTCGTTCTGGGAACGTGGAGAACCAATGCTTATTTTGTTCAACATTCTTGACTTAGCTGCCCTAAATTCAAGGCAATAATGGGAAGTAGAATAAGTTTCAGTATATCTTATAAATAGCTGAAAAACCACGCACTGAATGTAGGAAGCCAGAAACTAAACGAGGAGGATGGATGAAGACGCATCTTCGAAAAAAAAATCAGAAAAATAATCGGCGACAACAGTTTCAAGTGAAGAAATGTCGAAACAAGAGAAATGATGAGGACGAAAAGTGCGTTTGCAAACCCTGCCCAAAGAACCAATAAAGAAAGTAATTTGTATTGAACGTACAGTGTCCTGGAATCTTATTACTGTAGCTATTGCATTGCTGTAGTTTGTATTTTTATTAGTCTTAACTAAAGATAATGAAAAAAGACTTACGACCGCAAATACATTTTTAACAAGTCAATAAAGGCTTTACATAGACACTTGTATTTTATTGAACTACATTCTTATCTATTCCTTATTAAATGTTGTAAAATGATACATTCATGCCTCATTTAGTATAAAGTTAGTAGTTATTATGTTTAACATATACTTAACATCTGCGGGTCAGTCCTGGTGGTCTAGTGGTCTAATACTTGTGTCGTGGGGACCCAAGATCGCTAGTTCAGGGTCTATGGATTTTTTTCGGGCGTGAAAATCCTAAGCATGGTTTCCTTCGGAAGGGAGTAAAGGCATGGTTCCATTTCGTAGGTTTACGCACGGAAAAGAACCCCAAGCGTGAAAGAAAAGGAATCTGAGCAAAATTTATCGGCAGTTTCACGCAATAAATTGAATGGGACGCTGATGATCCAATATGTTTAAAGAGCGTCCGTAAATAAACTATATACTACTATTCAATAGGCATTGTACTGTTAGTTATTGACCTATAATCCAGTTTCATCTATATTGGCTTATAAAGCAGATTATTATCGCAAAATATTTTATAATATAAAATATAACCCTCAACTCCATCTCGTTTCATATTTTATATTTATTTATTAATTTTCCCTTAGAGAGTTAAGGCCATAGGGTCTACACTCTTGCATGAGAAACACTTTAAGTTTACCACAAATAGAAGTGGTAAATTTTGCAACTACTGGAACCAATACTACATTTTCTGTACCAAATTTGTTAGTTCTATTTGCTAAGCGAAATGAGAGATCTGTGTGCGCTTTTCGGCCATACCTAAATAAGAAATCTGATCCATTAAGTTTTTAAAGTCATTTTCCGGACGAATGTTTCTCTTCAGTATAAAATGATTCCTTATATTTTCTCACGGATGAGACACTTTTTGGCAAATTCAGCAGTATCTCTTTGATTCTTTCTTTTTAATCTTCCACCAGCCTTAGGTAAACGTTTTCTGTATCAAAAGAGGAATATTTTATAAGAAAATGGACTGACAATTATCTTGGAAGTTACTGCGGCCAATCGACTAACTCTTCCTCTTAAGACGTGACCATAGCAACTACAAAATAACGCAGGCAGATATCCGAGCTAGTGACATAAAGTACATCGAGGAGCTGTAAATGAGTCTCAGTTTTTTGTTTGGGGGGGGTAGTTCTTGTAGAATTTTCTGATACTTTTACAGAAATAGTAACCCTCCTTCCTTTGCGCGACAGCCTTGAAACTACCACAGCTCTTTTTGCCTCTCGCCACTTCAGTGATAAGAGAGTTGTACTAGAGGGGGGATGAGATCTGCATGTCGGTAACCTTCCCCCTCAAGTCCCATCACGTGACCTCCGAGATCATACAGCTCCTTATCGTCCTCATGAGGGTAGTAGCATCCTGTTCCAGACCTTGCTAACTCAGACATTCTCCATCTAGGAGCGAGACAAATCCGCCAAGAGGAATGTTTTCGAGAAAATGTCATTTCAGCTTACTAGGATATTTTATCTGATTGATTGTGCCTGATGAAACTAGAGAAGGTCTTACAGTACAGTGAGGATATTGGAGTTCCAACGCAGTGGCTTGCTGGTGGAAGGGCAGCTGGCATAAGGAAAAAGGAAATAGATCCCTACTCTTAAATTTAGTGTTACTATTTTGGTATTTATATTTTTATAAAAAATCGTAAAATTATATTCCATTTTAAAACTGATAATTGCTAATCTGTATCACAAGAGATGTACAAAACGGTGCTCCTCATTGGCAATGCATTGCAGGCACCTACTTAGCAGTTTCCTGCATTTCATCTAATTTCTCTTCTGTAAGATCATTGCAGTACGGAACATGTCTCTCGTAGCTTTGGAGAACAGTTTCTACACCTGGAACACGAACCGCCTCTGCAAGTATCGGTTTCCACATATAAAGATCAATTATTAAATACTTTACCGCACCAGGTAACACACAAAGCATAGCCCCTCGCTGACAAAGCTTTCTTCAAACTACTAGTTGCTATCTAGACATGCATTATGCAATTTTGACTTTTGGCTTTTTCCTATACGCAGCCGCATCCTCGCACTCGCAACCCCAATCTGCTAACGGCAGAATAATCTACGAGTTTCCTTAAACACTTAACAACTTCTCTTTCATCGTAGGCTGCAGCTGTAACTTTAAATTTTGAAATTATTTTCTTTCGAATCCCAATAATAACAATAATAAATTATCTATCCTGAGACTAAAAGATTGCATAAGCCCAACTCTTAAATCCATGATATTGTTGCCATTCTATTCCTGATATTCTCCTTTCAGAGCTACATCCCAGGTAGTCTTCTTCATCTCTGAAATATCATCCCATCTTCCAACATATAGTACACTGTGCAACTGCCGCCTGTGGTGCCGGAGTAGTAAAAACGGGCGTAAAACGCCATTTATTGACAATTCACAGTTCAGTGTAAATATATATTGTTTTCAACAATTTACCCCATTCCTTACTACATTTGCAATACATTTGTTCAAGTTACTCTAGTCAGTTGGGTATATTTTAGTCGTTTTAACCCTTTTGGTGACATGAGTTAGCGCGGTGGCACTCCATTAATAGGCCAGAGCCGATTTAGTCGGTTTCTTTTAATCAGGTATAAGATTGTCAGCGCCGATCTCGTCGCCGCGCTTGAAACATCATATACTTATTTTTGTGACAGCCTATGGTAAGGGAACGCAAGATCTTGAAGCTCTGACGTTCATCATGCATAGTAATGAAAGATTTCCGATTTGCACAAGTGTTTGAAAGTAACACAGTCAGTTCTTGTGACAGTGCTGTTCTGACGGTTGAAAATGGCAAGCTGTTCTCGTGATGTTTTTAAGGCAGGCGTAGATGATAAAATAACTGAATATTTTGAGTAGTGTGATGTTAGTGCTGATGATTTTATATCCGATAATGAAAATGATATAAATTTCTGATTATATTCAGGGAATTATACCCGGCATGCCCCCAGGTTCTCTGCAACTGAAGAAGAGGCGTTTGTTAGTCAAATCTCTCAACACTAATACTAATTTTCCCATCATGAAAATAGTAATGACAACCTAGACTCTCAAGATCATTTCACAGTCCTGTGTGTTTTGTGAAATTCAGGCAAGAAAATTATAAAGACAACGCATAAAGAAGTCGCGTAGAGTGTGCGGGCGTTGTGTCAAGTTTTTCATGTGCAGCGGTATTAATAAAAGGAATGAGGTGTTAATTAAATATATGTATATAGAGTGGAGGGACGGATTTGGAAAAAAGGAAATTAATTTGACTGGTTGTATGTAATCTCAGGGATAAATAATAATTCCTTCCTCTCCGACGATGGTTACCGCTGTCTTACAGTTTTGGCAACGCTGTTGAGACTCTGCTGCTGGATATTTGTATGGTCCTGTGACCATGGGGGAAGGAGTATATGGAGATTAATAAGATTTTGAAAAATGACACAATTTATTGTTCATAAACTATTTCACTATTGCACTTGACTATGAAGCTCGTCTACTGAATAGTCTTCAAATACAAACTACCACTTTCCACTATATGAACGGAGCGGAGAAAGCCCTTCCGCTGATATTGCTCCGCTGAATACACAAAACTGGCTGCGGGCCTCAAAATTGCAAACTAAATAAACATGACCGACGTGACTATTTACATGTCGAAATCAAATGAAGAGGCTCTTATCTTCTTCCCTGGAAGAGGTTATCGGCCTATCTTTTCATCCCTGTAATTGTCTCCAATAATGTTATTGTACCTATCCTGCTTTACAATTCTCCAGCTGAACAGCAACAAACATCTTGCTGAAGGATTCTTTACAAATGTTGTTACAACAGGCTACAGAAATTCCCAGGTCAGATTTTATGGTTAGGGTGGGTTTCTGCACACTTGCGAGAAAATAACATGTTACACATAACTCTAAGCTTATTCAGGAAAAAGAACATTACACTCAGGTTATAACGAAGTTACATAAAATTATTTGCTACACTTACACCAATTAAATATGGGGGTGGTAGCTCATAAATGCCGCCTCATATGCTAAGACAAGTCCGTAATTTTAAAAAAAATATATATATAAATAAAATTTAAGGCAAATCTAAATGACAGCAGAAATGTTTTCTTTGTTTTGTGTTATTAGTTCTGTGTTTTTCTTACTTGTGTTGCATTATCAGACTAGACAAAGTAGTGTTGAACGTTAACGCACACATATTTAAGTAAATCCGAAAGTGAAAGTGTTGTGTTGAAAGTGTTTTGAGATACCCCGCAGTATAAATACCATATTTCATCTGATTAAGTCTGCTTTTGTAGACCGTCACGGGTAGCTGAGGTCGTTAAGGCGCGGACTTGTGCGCGGGAGGTCTGGGGTTCCAATCACGCAAAAACTGTCCTCCCTGACTGGGGATTTTTCCAGGTTTTCCCCAGTCCTCATAACTGGCAAATGCCGGGGAGGTACCCTAAACTTAGGCCTGGAACGCTTCCTTCCTTAAAAAATATCCTTTCCCAATTTATCATTTCATTTCATGTATCATCAGTGCCCAGCGCCTGTGGTGCCTCAGTAGTAAAAACGGGAGTCAAACGTTACTCAAAAGAAAAAACTGTGCTTTTATAAGTGTTTTCCCTGCTTGCAGTCGCAATAGGCCAGTTTGTATAACTTTTTATGTCATTTTATTCATAAATAAACAGCTGATTGTTATGAACATTTAAGTTTATTGTATATCTTAATTTTAAATTTGATAATGAAACCCAAAACACAAAAACAATGTTTATCTTTTGAAAATATTTAATATCAACTGAAACAATGAGGATATTTTAATGTTATTATATTTTTGAGTTACTGTAAATCAATTCTGTATAGTATGTACTCCTTATATGGAGAGATGTCGAAAACATGCCTTGTACCAAACCTTCAATAGAACATCTCACAATATGGATGCAGCAATATGGATCACCTGCTCACTTTGTAATTTCTGTTCCACCTGAAAAAGTTCCACACCGCAGCACTCCGACGTTGCCCTGTTTCATTATGATGCCACGTGTGTAGTTAAGGGCACAAGTATATGCGCGTCGCTATGGAAGAACCCTTCAAAATTAACAGCCAAAGACGCTTTGTTGCATGTTACAAATTATGTAAAGGGACTCGCTTCGTGTGTAACACATGATTCACATTTATACCTATAAAACTGAATAATAGGCACTGTTTGAACCTAAACATTAAATTATATTAATTTATTAAGAATATTATTTTTTTCATTCCGTACAATACGGTGACTTCTCTCTGTGCTTACTCTCCAAACACTCCACGTTTAGTACTTCTTCAAAGGCATGGGATTCAGTAATGCAGGTACCTGCAGTTTTCAATGTACTGTACTCCTCGTGACGCAGTAGACAGACTTTTCCTTCTCCCTTGCTGAAAGCACCATAGTTCTTTTTTTGTTACGTACTCAAACAGACTGAAAAATTCATCGAATTAATTCGCAGCTAATTAATACTAAAACTATTAATGGAGTTTATCATTGAGATACTTTCCATAGACATGATTTCACCAGTAGCAAACTCTTAAACTTGTGTCATGCCCTTCGGAAAAGGCAAAAAAAAATACTATTTATATGCAATGGAGATATCTTCACAAACATATACTGTTTAAGAATTTGTATGTTGTATAATAATAGCTGCTTTTTTAACTCCAGTTTTTACTACGAGGCACCACAGGCAGTGGACACTGATGATACATGAAATGAAATGATATATTGGGAAAGGATTTTTTAAGGAAAGAAGCGTTCCAGGCCTAAGTTTAGGGTACCTCCCCTGCATTTGCCATCTATGAGGACTGAGGAAAACCTGGAAAAAATCTCGGGGAGGACGGGCCTCGAACCGCGAACCTGCCGCTCACGAGTACGCGCCTTAACGACCTCGGCCACCCGTGACGGTGTGTTTTGATTTAGTTTATTTAGCATTTTAGGATAAAAAGAAATGCAAACAATTTACACATACCGCCATTATTACTAAAATGGCTTTTTAAATTTAAATTATGACTGTTAATTACAATTGCAATCCTTCCTACTTTTCCATTTTTCTCATAGGTAAAAATTATTTAACTTAATAATAACACATTCTTGTCATAAATGGACGTAACTCGATCATTACTTTGTAAACAGTTGAAAAGAAATAACGATTCAGTGCAAAATAATTACCCAAAATTTCAAAATAAATGACGTAATAAATCAGTACTTATACAATAATCTGGAGGAAATGCTTGGGAATGTGTGTAGGTTACCTATCTGAGCTTTACCACTTAAAATATGACCTGTCACGATTTTTTACCTCCTGATAAAAAGCATATTTAACAAGTTTTGGAAGATAAACATCTCGTTACACGAAATATAAAATCGAAAGCGCTTTACTTTAAAACCACGAAATCTCTGCAAGATACAGTAGTGGGATGGATTCAATATATGCTGTCAAGAAAGTGTTACATCTTAAGGAAAGGGACTTTCCCTTGCCTTTTCTTTAGCGAAGTTTCAACATCTTAAATTGTATCGAGCACCAATGTGCTCGGTGTAGCGCGCTTGCCGAGCGCGTCCCAAGTGACCATTATTGGATTTACTCGATAGTACGCATGTAATGCATTTGTCGAATATCTTCCTTCCTTTTGAAGAATCTCAAAAATCGCTGTGTAAGACGATATCTCCAAATGGGCCTACAGCATCAAGAATGTCTAGTATCATGCGGCATTGTGTATTACGTATATAGATTGTAATATACGACAGTGTTCACATATCATGCCAAGTTCTCTCCCAGATGTCTGGTATCCGAATCACCACGCAGGTCGATTCCAGTGACAAAAGAATAGTAGACGTTATTCATTATTCCCAATTTGGCTTTCTGTTCTATTCATACTCGGGGTTCTATGATGACATATACTCAAGTATAGTATACCTTAAAAATGCGTTTTTGGAGACTTGCTGCAGAAACTTGAATGTTACCTAACTATCGGGAAGAATTATTAGCTAATTAGGATAGATAACTGTTTCCCTTAATGGTGAATTCTATCGTGTATACTAACTATTTATTATTTTTCTGGTTGTTTCTGCAGCTGCTTTTAGTCCTGATATATCATTTGATATATCCCTGCAGAATCTAAAAACATTTTCACCAGCTTCATGATTCTCAATTATTTTTCTAAAGCCAGGCTAAGGTGTTGGCAAGGGGTGATCATGGGGGACAATAGGATTTGAACAGTACATGCCAATCTGTTGAGTGTAAAAGTAAACACAAATCTGTGCTAGCCCAGCTATAAAGCCAACATTTGTACCCAAGTTAAGTTTTTGTTCATTTGGTTTATTTACGGACGCTCTTTAACATCTCAGGTCATCAGCGTCCCATTCAATTCAGGGCGTGAAACGGCCGATCACTTTTGCTCAGGCCTTTTCTTTCAGGTTCTTTTACATGCCGTAAATTTAAGACATGGTACCCATGGCTTTACTTCCATTCTAAAAAGAAGCCATATTTAGGATTTTTACGCGCAAAAAAATCCATCTCCTCTAGGGGGTAAATGCCGTGATCATAGGCCTACAAGGTTAAGTATGGTTACCACTAGACCACCAGGATCGAACCCTTGTTAAGTGCTCGATTGTACTCTGTTTTGATTACGAACACCAGAAGGCCAATCTTTTTTACGGGTCACTTAGAGGAGGAATTCCTTAAGTCAGAATCTCTTGCACCATTATTACGGTTGAGGTATATTGATGGTATATTCGTGTTTTGAACCCATTGCTCAGAATCTATCGATCATTTAGTTGCCAATCTCTGTAGCAAAAACGGGCGTTAAACACCATACATTCATTCATTCATTCATTCATTCATTTATTCATTCATTTATTCATTCATTCATTCATTCATTCATAGTTGCCATCTTGAGTCCAATTATTGTATGTTCATTCTCTCTCCCAATGCTGTGTGTTCCTAAATGTTGATATCTTTTTATGCAATACTCTATAAACATTAAGTCCACCAATTTGCAACAATATTTGCATTTTGATTACTATATATTTCCTTTTTCTCTTTCAATCCGTGGCCACTGTCTTTGTAATAACTTTTAATCTCTTGATATTTATATTGAAAAACCTAGCTCAAAATTTCCAACACTAAAACCATCCTTCCTATCTTTTACAATCCCGTATCATCCCAGCGCACAAAATATTCCAATGCGAGCCTAAAACTTCCGATAAGAAATTCAAACCTATTTTGAAAGAATATCACGATACTTTATTAATGCATTCATCTTTAAGTAAATTTTCTAAATTTGTACCCTGCCTAACTTTTAAAACGCCTCCTAACCTCAAAAGTATATTTTGCTGCAACCTACTGCCGCCCTAATCATAGGGGTCTTGCCAATGCTCTAAATGCATAACCTGTGCGCTAAGTATGTCATGTCATTCATTTCACAGCTGCACTTTGTTCAGGTAATTTAATATGACTTATTTTCTAACTGCACTTCTAAGAATGTCGTATATATGGTACGTTGTAAGCTTTGCAAACATTTTATATTACTTTAACTTCTACTATTTCGCTCCGAATGAACAATCATAGGCGTTCTGTTAAAATCAAGGTCCCTTGCACGTTTCACCGTAAGCTAGTATCTATATGTTTGCTTAAAGCACGTATACCACATGGTTTAAATCTTGCATGTTAATCTTCCTCTCTCTGATGTTCTATTATATTTTTCAATTTGTTTGAATTATCAATGTGTGCGTGTGTACGTTTTCCCCATTACTGTTTTATGTGTTTCCACGATTTACGTTACCTTCGAGATTCAATATATACTCTTACTTGTGTATTTGAAGAATACAAACTGTTAGATATTGCAACATTTATGTGACTGTTTTATAAATCTATGCTTCTTTAGTTCTTATTATTTTAGATGTATATAGTTAAAATAAAAAGAATATAATATATATACACCAACTGTAGAAAGGAAACTTATATAGTTGACAACTTGTGTTGAACATTACGTTAAGAATCTCGCTTACCGCATGCAAATAACAAGTCCAGGGGTTGCGTTGTTTCGATTGTTAAATCGCAAGTAACCACTAGAAAAAAGGGAAGAATAAGATGACAGTTCGACTGAATTGTGCATAGATTGTATGTCCATTGCATTTTGTTCCCATACATCCCAGATTAAAACATTAGTTTGTAAGAAAACCAACATTGAATATTTTTGGAATTCATAAACTGGGCTCTCGATAAACGAGATGTGTACTGTTTCACTATAATTATCTAATAATATTTAAAATAATTATTCAATGTTGTAGTGCGTCAAAATAAGTCTTATAAAACTCGAGGCAAAACTTTTCTGGGACCGCATTTGACGAGAGGTAACGTTTCAAGTAGTGCATAAACTTGAGCGTAATAGGCATCTCCCACTACACCTCTCACCTCTCCCCATTAAAATACTCCACAAGCTTAAGGGGACATTGGTTTGTACTCCGACTGCAAACTTAAGTCCCTACAGCTAATAACTGCAAATGTAAACTTGAGTACAAGGCGAAAGTTTTCCTACATTTTTACAGATAAAAACGCATTAAATAATAGTTATAGGAAATAAAACGCTAACCTTTTTGGAGTAGCGCAATCTTCTAAAGAAACCTCCTCTGTTGTGCAGATCAAACATTTGTTTTTAATGTGTACATTTGTAAATTGGTAACGTTCGACAAACGACAAAACAGTTCCACTTTAAAAACGCAAACATTTAATGAATTTTATTTTCTAAGCAGTGTGTGTGTGTGTGCCTGCCTGCCTGTGTTTATATGTTTCAATTGTTTAATATTAATAGCTATTTTTTGTATTTATTGACAGTTCTGGGCGGCCTACGTACCGTGCGAATCACAGCATTTAAATGCAGTACAGCTCACTCTGGAACAAATCGATCTTATCAAGAGACTTATAGACAAATACGCCCAACACCTCCAGTTTGCTTCTTCTGCCAAAGGTAAGTATTTTTCAATATCCGCTTCACACAAACGATAATTAATAATTATAAGACGCTAGACATCTCACGACAAAGCACCAAATCACATTTAATCTCTCTTTATATGAAGTAGTTTGAGTGAATGCCTACTAAATATTTTAAGTATCATGAACTAATGTTCCCATTTGTTTTGTGATTCGTGTGATTTTCTTCTCCGTCTCTTCTAATTTTATTCTGATATTTTTTTACTATAACGCTTATTGTTTTTGTTCGTTCATTTATTGTTTATAAAATACATTTTTTTCTTACTATTCTTCCTGCTCTACTTCGTAGCAAGTTTTGAAAAACATTTATGTATTCGCTTATTCTAAATTTATAGACATCAAAGTTCTGAAGCCTCATTCGTTTTAACTTTCGTTCTGCTTTAAGAGTTAAGCCTTACTATAAATGTTTCTTTACGTTTATATTACATGTGCAATACGATAGAAAAACTCTTATCTGGCATTTTGAGTTTACAGTAATGTACTGCATTTGCCCCAAAATTATAGTTTGATTGTTTTATTTGCAATAATGAATATAGATACTTGTTTATAGAGGGTGGTGTTAAAAACTAATTCAATGACGGTATTAGCATATTGTAAAACTAATTACCCAACAAGGGGTAAGTGTAGCAAATGATGTAGAACTAGAGACAAACATCTCTATTGTTGTAATTCCTGCTTCTACATGTGAGGTAATTTATAGCAATTTTTCCCATCAACTTTCATATATGTTGCAAGGTCATTGTCTCATAAGCCTTCACAACGATAGTAATATTTTATCTACTGCGAATGTCTTCTGTTGAAGTTGGAGAGACTGTGTGGCAAATTTATCAACACTTTCCTTTTTCAGAACTCTCTTTGCAAGACACCATTTTTGCGGCATGAAGCAGGTTATCATAAACTACCCGCCGATGATCATCTCCAATATTCTCATTCCTCCCATTATTTGAACAACACGGTCCTCACATGAACTGCACATTAACATTCCGATGTGTGTCAATAGACATTCATGTAATAGCCACTGCACTTGCGTAATGCACGTTCTGAACTGAACACTGAACTACATTGCCGGCCAATAAAAGTGCAACAAAGGAACTAGTATGGCTCACCGAAAATACTACAGTAACACCAGCAGATGTGTGAATTTGATCAAGGGGGAATAGTGGATGGAGGCAGGACGAACACACAGACATGAAGGATACCAACGGCCACTTCAAACAACCGAAGGAAAAAGACAGCCATCTTTTCCGCATGACCTTTACGAACACGCACATTGTGTTGCAATTTTAATGAATATGAGTGTAGATGCGAACCCCTAACACTGCAACCGCCATTCCAAGCACGTTTCATAATTATGCCTTGTCACCGTCTCTAGTGCAATGTTCTGTGCATATCAAGTTCTTCACTTTCGTTTGTACAGCGAACAAGGCTCTTGAGGAAAAGATCTATTATTATTATTATTATTGTTATTATTATTATTATTATTATTATTATTATTATTATTATTATTATTATTATTATTATTATTATTATTATTATTATTATTATTATTATTATTATTGCGGTCAGAAGTAGTGTTAGAAAACAATATTAGAATGAAGTGTAAAATACTTGCCCTTCCCACACCTTTGTTAACCTAAACAATGTCTTTTTTTTATTAGTGTTTTTACTACTGAGGCACCAGAGGCGGTGTCCTTCGTTTAATTTTACAATTGTTACCATTACAATTCCTTATTTAGCTAAGATGCCCCGGTTAATTTGGGCAGATACCATAACGTAAAATTAGGTATATGAGGTCTAATTTCCGTACATGAGTAGTTTGAAATACACAAATATTAGAAGAAAAAGACAAAAATTAAATTCGGAAATAAGAAATGTTGTTAAAATTTTGATCATAACTATAATTGTAAATTCCCTACAGAGGTGCATTACTGACTGCTGATCGTCAAGAACTAAATGAAATTCCTGCAGTAAGCACAAACCATATTGAAAACGGCTACCGCGGGGGAATTTATCGAAAAACAATTTCTATCGTTTGTTAACATACCAAAGAGGCCTTTACAGATGAGAAAGTGATATATCGAAAAATGATAGCTGCAATTTATTAACAACGCATGTTTCTAGAAGCATTAGCACGCTATTTCCTACTCTCACCCTCCGCGCCTCGAAATAGTGCCCATAGTTTTTATTCTCGATCCAAATGGAATTGCTGATTAATGACGGAGGGTTCGAATTTTTTGTTCCAACGTGATTACTGAATGGAACTTTATCGACTCAGTGGCAGCCCCAACAACCAAGTGGAAATTAATCTGGTTTCGTTCAGCGAGCCAAACTGCGCTTGCGCTTTTCAAATTAGCTTCTCTCAGATTATGAAAAAGCATAGCTGTTATTAAACTGTTAGAATTTTAATATATTAATAATTTTAATTATGCTCAAATGACCCACCAACAAGGAAAAATATATTTTTGACATGAACGGACTTTCCGTGGTTGATATGTTTAAAGCTAAAGCGATGTGCCAGTTTTAATATTTCACAAAGGCACCAATCGATATATGTAAAAGAAATAGCCTGGGTTTTAGATAAATTTTTCGCAAAATAACTTAATGCAGTGATTGAAGATTTATTTCTAGTGTGTACAAGACTAATGTATGCTCGGTAACCTATGTTTATTATACATTACAATTTTATGACATTTTAGCCTATAATGCGCTTCTCAACTCATTTTGGTATATGTTACAGCATTGATTTGAGGAAATGTAGGTCTTCAAAAGCTTTGTACCCCAGTTTCTTTAGCACGTTTTGACACTGATTAGAGCATGTTGTCTGAAAAACTTTCCAGAATGCAGTAAAAAATGTATAGTCCTTGAAAATACCTCTAAACATTATGTTAAGTGCTTCTATTTTCCTATAAGATGAAACCCGACGAGTAAGAAACATGAAAATATTAAGAATATAGTTTAAAATTATAGGACCAGTAAAGTATATGGATAACTATGCGGTTTGCATTGGCAAATACTGTCATTCTTTCCCCTTCCGTATTCCCCTTGACATTGAACTAGCTTCTAATCTTAGGATCGTCCAGAAGGCGTATACGCCAGATTAATAACATATTACACTAGTAAGCACAAGGGTTTCCTGCAAAATAAGTCTCATTTACTAAATTTGATACGTTTATTTCAAAACTATTTCTTTTTTCTATCACGTATCAATTTTTTACCATTCATAATATTTTCAATATATTTAGGTGTATAGAAGTTCTTTGAATCAAAGAAATACTGTGTATTTTATTGTTTGATAACAATGGCACCAATCTAACATACAACAATACTTTTTCTTATTTTACTTTCAATCCTTGTAAATTTATTTCAGTTTGTATTTGCTATTTTTGTGAGTGACTTTTGTATTTCATATTTGTTTTGATAATATGTCTTCCAGAAAGGGTAAAAAAAATCCTGATATATTTTGACTTATCTGTCGTAATTTTGTTGTAGAAAGAGGAGACAGGACATTTAAAATTTGTTAAAATGGCTTATAAAGTCCATTTTCATATGGAGCTTAAAATGAAATCCAAATGAAGTGTCCCATACTTGGGTAGAACGGCTATGGAAAAGGAATCAAAGAAAAGAAATCTAATAAGCCATTTGTTTTTCCAGTTATCTGGCATGGACCTCGATACCTGTGGGTATTGATATTCTTGTATATGTGATGTTATCCAAATGTATTTTCAGAAAAAAGACCCATCCTATGCCTGCTCCATCAAATATTTGAAAAGGAATCGCCATTAAGTTCTGAAATGAATTCTCAAGACAGTGGCAGTGATTTCGATACGGTCTAAGAATATTTTCAATGACCTCAACAGTTCACGCTGACAGAACTTGATTTGGTTAGGTATATATGATAGGTCTTCCAAAGGTTCAAATATTGTGATCCAGGCTAAAAGAAAAATCCTCCTTGTAACGGGAACGCCGTTCTCTTGGTACAGAGACAGCGCAGAGGAGTTCTTTCCACATATCTCTATGGAAGAGAATCTTACACATTGTCATGAAATTCTGGTTCATTTATTGCAGAAGAAATATTTCATGTGATAGGAACGGTGCACTGTTACAAATATGCAACAGTTTCTGTTGCCCATTCAGTTCACCTCGCGGAAATATATCAGAACTTGAAATTACTTCTAGACAAAGTCAAATATGAAGAGTACAAGCAGCAGGTGTGTGGACATTTAAAAATTTTGCTTCCAAGTCAACACTTAGACACTAAAATATATTTTGTAGTAGAACTTGATCCTATTATTGTAAAAGAAAAGGATGGAAGCAGAGAGGCAATTTCGTTCCAGGAATGATGAATATAACTCATGAGAATCTTGTCAACCCGAAAAATTTTGTTACTCTGTATAAAATGGGGCTTATTGAAGCAATTCGTGAAGTCTTTCAACAAGGACGCATCTGTTGCAAATACATCTGCAACAGGTACCCTGGTATATCTTATGCTGAAGTTAAACACGAAATATTTTTTGGACTTCACACATTAGGGCCTTAATTAATGTCATCTTATTTGAACAAACTAAGACAGATACATAAAATTATGCTTGCAATGGTTTTAAAAGCGCCATAAAACTTTGTAGGAAATTACAAGGATCGAATTACAAAAATATTGTATTAGATATGCTTGAAAATTTTCGAAAACTGGGCTGCAATATGGGCTGGAAACTCATTTCCTACACTCTCATTGGTACTTTTTCCTGGAAAATGTTGGTTGTATCAGCGAGGAGCAAGGTGAAAGGTTTCACCAGGATATAAAAAAGATAACACACATTACCAGGGAAAGTGGGGTGTAAACATGATAGCAGACTATTGGTGGTCACTAACAGAGATGAACGAACTTTTTTTCATAAACGGAATGCTAAAAATCTTTTTTTTAAAACATCAGATAAAATACTGAACTAATGTTCAATTATAATTGATTAATTAAGTACAGAAGTCAAATATTTATTTTTACGAAAAGTGTTGTGTTGAGTATTATGGATTTACTAACTTACATTTAATAATAAACCTAAATTTGATAAGACCAGTGTAAGAAGGTGTATTTTATTATTTGCTGTGGAAAATTGGTAAGTGGTGGGCGATGAGTTCAGTTTACATTCAGCATTCGAACATATTAGAATGGAAATCCCAAGAAAAAGTTGCTTATCAATGTACTCGACTGCATAGCTCAGATTTATTATTATTGAACTGAAAATGTTATCTCACGAGCTTTCGAGGTCTCTTATGTGGTCATTTAAAAATGAAGCGTTGTAATTAAACAAAATAAATTATTTTAGAAAATGACACATCTATCTTTAATTTTGAAAAGTAACATTATCAAGACGAAACAATTTAAATGATTATCGTTTTAGGAGTTGTGACGTCATAGACAAAATACTTAATACTTACTCTTTCTTTTTTAAAATTATCTGAAAAAAAATGCCGCTCTACAAAGCTTATTTTGTTTTACACATACAATGGAACTATAGAAACAAAGTAATTAAATGTTAACTTAATTAACACTTTTTTATAAATTAACTTATATACATGCTACTTTTCAATAAAAAAACAGAATTATGGTTCATCTAAAGTACATAGTGTTTTAATTGAATGCATTCATTATAGAAGTACAGAAAAGTATCTCCAACGGTAATTAAAACGTGAAAAATTAGCTACTCTTAGCTATAGCAATACTGTGAATAAATATAAATTTGAACATGTAATAAACCATATATTTTACAAGATCGGAGAAATACATTTAATCACTAAAATATTCTTGGTATTAATATATTGTTGCTCATAATACAAACAAATTTACTGAACAATTCCATATATTGAAAAGGGTGTTATCTTAAATGGACATTATTGTAAGAGGTTCTGTTTAGATAGTAACAGAAAAATGTTTTAAAATGTGTAAACTATATAATTTTAACCTTAATTGTGAATTTTCGTTGTAAAAAATAATTTGAAAATATTTAAGTTGTGTCCAGCATTTTTCAAAAAATAGTCTTAATTAATTTTAAAGTAAACAATGCGTTGCTTTTAACAAAATTTGGCTAGTTCGAATATTTCTTTTAATATTAATTTTCCCTAATAGCTTTTCTTCTTTGATAATCAAGAAGAGAATACCTAATTTCAATTTCTTATATCTCTGTTTGCTTTATTTATTTCTTTGTTAAACCCGCGGCCTTGATTTATAAAAGAGCTGGAACATCTATCTCACAGAATTTTAAACATGTGCATTTGAAATACAGTTCGCTTATTTTTAAACCTAATTATATGTGTTGTTTTGTTGTGATTTCTTTTTCAATGAAAAAAGTGGTTAAATTCCATACTGAAAATAGCTAAATCTGCGAAATTTATTACTTTTTATTACCCATCGCTATTTTAACTTTGATTGGTTCTACTAAACGTATATATCTTTCGTTTTTGTGCATATCGTTCTGCCTGTTTAGCCTGCTTAAATACTTTTGAAGAATGTTCTGTTTATAGATAAATTCTATATCTTTATTGAAAATATTAACAATCGTAAAATATTTCTTTTAAACTATAAAATGTTCACCCGTCTTGCGATTTATGATTCTGCTACTGTATTGTAAATATGAGATGCCCAATTGAGCTAGAAACGATCCGATGTCACTATCCAGTCATAGTATCTCGCTTCACAAAGCATTGCATGATTTTAATGGTAATATAATTTTCTACATCTATGTCTCTGGCATTAAAGTCCATTTACAAGTAACTACGAATTTTAAATGTTGGATAAAAGCTAAAGGTTTTAAGGAGCAATATATATAATGAAAAATAATGTAACACTATTACCAATGCAACTAAAATAACAATAATTAGAAAAGCTAAAAGGATAAAACACTAAGAAAAAGTCACAGATTATTAATCGCTATATTTCCAGCTTCTTGAGTTCTTCTATGGCAAGAAGACAAGTCATTATAGCGACTACTAATTGTTGACTTTTTCTTAGTGTTTATCTTTTTCTGCTTTTCCAATTATTGTTACACACGCACACTCACTCTCTCTCACTCACTCTCTCTCTCACTCACTCTCTCTCACTCACTCTCTCTCTCACTCACTCTCACTCACTCTCACTCACTCACTCACTCTCTCTCTCACTCTCTCTCTCACTCTCTCTCACTCACTCTCTCTCTGACCTCCAGCGAATACAAAATGAACCTAGTAATACAAAGTATATTTAAAATATGAAACGTTTAGAACGTTTATAAATCGAATCAACTTTAAAAACAGTCTTCTTATGAGATAGAGATGAACACTGCTTTATAATATTTGATTTTCATTTTGGTAACATTTCTGTGCAGTACATAATTATTTAGAACTGTACAGAGCAGCCTGATACCAAACTTATGTCATGAAATGAAAACCGCGTTTTAGCATTTTAATATATGGAGCACCATTCCTGTGTAGCGCTTTTTATGTTAACCCTTGGAAACGAATTTACTCTGCTAAAAAATATGACACTAACTATTTCCGGAAGGGGGACGTGTGTTTGAATGGTTGTATTTCATCAACAGGTTCCTAAACTCCTGGGGGTTATATTGTAATTTTTTCCTAAATAGTTTTACTGCTGCTGCGATCAAACAACCACAAAATTATATAAAATGCTCCATTATGTTTTTTTATAATGGCCAATCATTTACCGTACTAAAAATATATGTTAAATACAAAAAATTGCGATACTGGTTCGGCTATTGATGAAATAAGCTCTAATGCTGTGAGAATTTTTTTTAGTGTTTCTAATAGTTATAGTTTATTAAGAACTGTAGTTTTTGTTAGCATACCTTTAAGTTCTAATTATTCCAAAATGTTCCGCGTTGAACGACTTCCAACTGATTTTTAGAGAAATAAATTTAACTCGTTCGTTAAGATGAAAATAGGAAGGTATTAGAGAGTTTTTAGCTTTGAAATCTCTGATGGTGTTTATCTGTCTATTAGTTGCATATAAACTTTTAGTACATCATTAGACATATAAATACCAAACAGTGGTACTATAATTTCGTTTTTATATTTTTGCTTTTATTGATAAACTTCTTTGGACAGAAGAGACACTTTTTAAGGAAGTTATTATTATTGTTATTAATAATAATAATAATAATAGTAATAATAATTAAAACGTTTTATGAGAAATTTTATTTGTAGCCTGAGCTCTAAAAAATAAAGTATTGTATATTCTAACTTTCAGTGTTTCATTATTTTAATTGTTAATTTATTACTATCATGTTTCTTAAATACTTTTCTTATAAATAGCATGTTAATTCATATTTCATATTTTTGCTTTTAGTATAAATGCTTATATCCTACCCAAAGTGAACATCGTAAACATTCTAAATAAGCTGACCAAACTACTGTAATATTCAAAATAATCTATTCTTCTCCTTTTTGTACAATATAAGGTATCAACATTCCTTTATGAAATTTATGCGATAAATTAATTAAATATATAAATACATTTTATACGGAAAGGAACGTAAAAGACGACATTCTTAAAATACTAACTGGAAATATATTTATTATATTTAATTTGTATAAAACATTTTTTATTCCTTACCCAGGGAAATCATACCTATTTAGAGTATTTATCTAAAGAACAAAATGAAAGCCACAAAAAGTGTTGGCTAAAGACATTTGATTACTTTTAAACACGATAACCAAGTCATGGGTGAAGTCAGTAAACAAAAACTGCAACACTACATTTCATTATTTTGTGACCGGTAGTTGTGATTGCAATAAGTAAATTCTTCCATAACAAGACCAAAATTAATTTTTATCACAGAAGTTGAGCGTTTCATAGTGTGAAAATAACTCAAAAGATCTGGTAAATAGTCGACTTGACGCGAACCGAGAAAAAAAGACAATCATTTTATTATAATGCAAGTGATACTAATCAGAACTTTGTTTGACTTTGGTAGTCTGCCGATAGTGAAGCAAGGGACACAGCCTACTTGATACAGTATAACCCTGTCTATATGACTTAAAATAACTCATTAATCATCTCCGAATGGATGTACGGCTATACCTCATTTCTGATTATTTCCGATGAAGCAGCTCTAATACCCCCCTTCAGCCAATCTCCGCCACGCAGTCAGTAATCATAAAAGATAGAAAACTAACGCCAGAGAGCCTCCAATGAACTTTAAATCTTATTTAATACGTCACCATCGTAGCTCAGATTTATGGCAAAATGCCTTTTTTGTTAGCTACCCATAAAAGACCTAGTGTTTAGAAATGAACTTGTGAACTATCAAATGTGATAGGAAGGTTTAATTTTTCCCTTTTTCATAATTTTTCTTTGTAATAATTTTCCTGTTTTTGCAAATTTTCTGCTTTTGTAGTTTATTGTTTCATTGGCGAGAATAAGAAATATTTGTGTCTGCTAATGGAGCTATTGTGAAGAATTTGTGCTACAAATTTAATTTATAAAGGAAATGCAATATGTTTAAGTGGGTCTGCTTTCTGACTGTCGTACATTTTTACTGAAATATAATTTAAAGCATTATTGAAGAATTTATATTGGAATCCTATGATGTTAGACCCGACAAATATAGGTTCTCATTCGCAATATGCTCATTGTTTATATAAAAATGAGAAAAAAAGCCACTTGCTTGGTATATGCAGTGCAATTAAATGTGAGTTTACAATTCCGCACCATGCTGAAGACAAATGAGCATTTAATCATTACCTGTTAATTATACGTTTACAGACGACTGAGGATGAAATGCCTGTTGTTTACAACCTAGCTGCCGACTATACGAGCCGTTGATGTATGCAATTAGGAGGGAGGTGTCTATCGGTTTAATTTGAGTTGTTTATTTTGTTTATGCTCATTAACAATGCAATCTGTCGAAGTGGTCTATTTCATACATTTCTTTATTAGACACGCTAGTTTGCAAAGCCAAACTTTACCGGATCAATTGAGTAATTATTAAGATTTAAGACACAGAAGCCCAAAATTTAACAATGCGATCAGGCGAAAATTTAGTAACAAAAGACTTTCGATTTTGCGTTGAGAAAAATAAAAAGAAATGTCTTTTAATGTCGTTAGAAAAAGTGGTGAACGCAGTGGCAGCAGCATTAGCAAAGAGCTTAAGAACAACACACTAAGTGGTGAAAGATATTAAAAAAATTAAGCGGATCAGAGTGGCCAGAAAGTCCTGACCCCAGAAAAAAATATGACTGATCAAGAAATGGAACTTCCTTGATGAGTTCGATAGGTTTTTACTTAGAAATATTTTTTCAGAGGCTTTGAGAAAGAAAAAGAAAGCTGAGCAAAAGTGAGTATTTTATACACATGAAACTGACCGAACATCCATTTACACAATTCTGCAACACAAGGAAATACCGGGAGTATGGGAAAAATGGGAGTACTTAACGAAGGGTCATTGTGGTTGACACGGGAGGAGAGATGGAATTTATTGAAGGTGCAGAGCTCATTTATGATACCAAATCAGCTTCTGAGGATTACTACGAGTGTAATGAAAGTGCAAAGTATACCAAGTGGTTGACCGAGCGTTCAACATCAAACATTCTAACTGGCAGTAGAGTCGTTCTTGACAGCACTCCATAGCATACTGTGTCGGTCCTGGTGCTGTAGTGGTAACCATACTTGCCTTCTAAACACATGATCGCGGGTTAAAACCCGGCCAGGATTGATGGATTTTTTCGGATGTAAAATCCTAAGCATGGCTTCCTTCGGAAGGGAAGTAAAGCCATGGGTCCCGTGTCGTACATTTACGGCACGAAAAAGAACCTCAAGTCTGAAAGAAGAGGCATTTGAGCAAAATTTGTCGGCCGTTTCATGCCGAGTTGAATGGGATGCTGATGACCTGAAATAAAGAGCGTCGTAAATAAATCAAACATGGCATACTGTGCAGGAAAGTAAAGCCCCAACAAACCTTATAGGAAAGCAGATATACAGTCATGCTGTGCATTGTAAAAACATACGCTTCAACCCGGAGCTAACAGATGTGAACAATTAGAAATAGTCAAACATAAGCCCAAGCCAGGATGATAAATGAGCATAGTAAGGGTATAGGATTGTTACGCATATTCCCTACCCTATGGTATTAATCCTGTAGATCCTATTTGGTTTCAGTAAAATAAAAATGCCATTACCATTACTTTTCCGCAGCTAAAGGAAATGATAATAAATACAATAAGAAGTATTACAAAAGAAGATTTCCTGTGAAAAAGTAAAACAATATTATTGGTGTTTACTGGAGATGAATGATGTGAGCAAATTCTTAATAAACCTAGGAGGAGGCAGCGGAAACTTTGGATAATGAATCTATTTCGCAGATAGAAGTATGCAGGAATTTGCGCCACAGACTCAGCAGATGAAAACGAGGTGAGAGTTTGACACTTGCGATTAGTGATGCTTTCCCCCGCAGTGTGGGGTTTTTCCTATGAGCGAGCCACAACTTATTTGCCCGCCTGAGGTCACATAGGCATGCAAAAGTTTCCATGATACCTTTAGAAAAAAAATGGTATCGTTCTTCTTGCCCTTCTTCATGTTTCGCTTAGTTAAGAAGTTCAGTTCTTCTATCAGCGTACCCAGTGTTATTATGGCACCTTATCTTAGTTACCACTCTATAACAATTCCTGTGATTTGCTACAGTATGCATATACTTGGTTAGCATTATTAATTTATAAAACTTAGTACTTTCTATACAATGACGTCACGTTATATAAAACAAGAGTAAAGTCACTTTTGTCATGTGAATAATTTCTTTCTAAGCTGACAAAGTTGCGTCAATGTGCTGTAATACTGTCTTAGTTAACTTTGGCCTTGAAAAGTAATGGTGAATTAAATGCATATTGTCACAGTCTATTTTAAATGCCCAACACCGAAGACCAATGTGGCACAGCCCTCTGTCGAATCACCGTCATAAATATCATTCTGTACTCATTACGTGGTCCTTAGGCTGGACTAGGGGCGTAGCTGCATCACTTACGAATAAGAATTGTTCTTAGAAAGGAAGTTAAGGAAATAATGAACCGGGGTATTTTGTGCAAATATGAACAATGTTCAAAGTTAAATCATTCTTTATTTACATTTAGTAAACTGTCTGAAATTTTTAAATTTGCTTGAATTTTTCTAATTAATATTGCAGCCTTATTCCTTACGATTTGTAATTCAACCCACATCCCTGCCTCTACCATTTTTTACTTTTCTTTCAGTGTTATTTGGCCCTTGTTACTTGGATTTTCTGGTCGTTTTTACATCCTAATATTTTGTACAGTGACACGGTACCAAACCTTAAGTGCCCGTTTTACGACACTCAGCATGCCCTTGAACTTGTAGTGTTGCATTTGACCAGAGCTGTAGGGGAGACTTCAAAGACTATTCTAGTCTGAGACACAAAGTGTTAGGGGAACGCTTGTGATGATTGCCTGCGGGATAACGGCATCTCTCTGTTCACAGAGATCATGCAGGCTCATGAGCAGAATAGGATAGCATCTCTCATCGGCGTCGAGGGTGGCCACAGCATCGGCAACAGTCTGGCTGTACTCCGCATACTGTATGACCTTGGGGTCCGGTATATGACCTTGACGCATACCTGCAATACACCCTGGTGAGTATCATCTGCTATTTTGTAGTCAAAGCGTGCCGCAATCTGACTGGGGGCTGACTGGTTGTTTAGACCTTTGAACTTCCCAGTGTTATTTTGCTGTTCCTGGGGCCTGCTTGCAATAACAGGGAACATGTGTAATAGTAATTGAGAGGAACAAAATGAGGGAATAAATATTATTTTTAGAAATGCATTCAAGGGGAAAATACATGAAAAATTCGGAGATATAGGAAGTATTCCTTTTATCTAATGAAACACACAAGCAGTTGTTTGATTTTTATTTGTTTAATGGCTGCTGAAGGAATACTCAGATTTTATCTCTCCATTTGTTTCAGGTAAATGAAATTGCTACAAATCTCCTTTTTTTCTTACTAAATTTGAGTAATTTGTTGAGTCTAAGACATATAGTAATATTCGTATTTCAGACTGTTCTATTTAATTGATATTTTAAAATGAAAACTGAGGTAATATAAAGCTTTTACCTCTTCCTGTTTTATGGCATAATGAATATGTACATTTAAGGAGTCTTTCCAACGTGATGTTAAAAGTAACATTTGTGTCTTTGAACACCATTTAATAGCATAATAAGTCACGTGTTTAAAAATGAAATATTTTAGTTTCTTCTTTTCATGGCTTATTTGGAGAACTTCCCCATGTGTCTAATATTTAATCTGCAAGTCCCAGGTTTAATTCCAGAAGTAGAGTGGGATTTATCCAACATCTTGAGAGAGTTACTTAAAACGCGATGTGAGTAATCCGGTGTGGAAAACCGGGACTGGGTTTTTTGTATGAGATATTCTTGCACTAACCACTCACTTAGGTAGCATCTCGGAAGACCTAGGCTTATTGCTAAGTAATTATGTTGTAAATTTAAATATTGCATATATGTAAAGTAAGCAAGTAACAATATAACGTAGCTCATTATTGCAGCATGTTCCAGATTACTTTTGAAAAGCAAACCCATCAATGTTCATTTAAAGAGGTTTGGTTCAAATGGCCTTCAAAATCCTCAAGTTAGTCTTTTTGAAAGCAATACAGGCAATTAAAATATTCCATAGTGAATCGATTGAATTCAAAAATATTAACTGTGACAAAATATTGTTTAATCTATCAATTGTTTTTGTATTAATGTATTTTATATATTTCTTGATAAAAATCTTCAATATATTCCTCGGTATCTTATAAGCATGTTTATATAATGTAATAAATTTGAAATTCTACGTAACATAATAGTATTATTAAAAACTTGGGTAACATAAGTTCTCTCGGATTGAAGTTGTTACAATTCTAAAGTTAGATGCAACTATAGTAACTGCTTTCCTAAAAGTTTACCCCTATTCTGGTTCTGCAATAATGTAAAAAGGAAAGTAAAAAACTTCCTCTCTAGATTTTCAACTTTTCATGCGTTTGTAATATATGTTCGATACAATTTTTTTTTCATTCACACACACAAAAAAGCAGCACACTATGTGCATGGAACTTCTAATTAGCAACTGTGGCACTAGTAACAGGGATGACCATTCAGAAGCAATTTCATAGAGTAATTACAGCGGAAATTCACAGCTGCAAGCGAAGCGTAGATATGAGAGGTGAACAGAACAGGAATGTAGAGAGAAACTGCGGAGGGAATTTTCAAATGTACAGTAATATACATCTTCATACTAAGCGAAACTGAGCCCTTCCGTCCAACCTGCTCCCCGGTAGATGAGACTTTCAGTTTTTTTTATATCTTAGCCGATGATTGGAAACTTTGATATGCATATTACTAGAAACTTCTGTGAGCAACAGAAAGCGATGGAAATAACGAGCAGAGTAATCAAAATGCAACCAGGCAGTCCCTAGAGGGAACTTTTTTATTTAAGTATAAAAATTATAATCTCAAGTTTCTTCTAAAAACGGAATAAAATCGTATAAAGTTTCTTACTTTTATTTGTTATATCATTTTATAACAGTCATTTCTACTTAGATTACTCACATTACAAATGTTTTAATAGTTGGCGTTTCGTCTTTTGTTACTCAAAAAATTAAATTAATATGAGTTGATCATAAATTATTCAAAGTGCTGCTAGTTTTCACTTATTTAATTATAATTTCTTTTTATTCTTGTTCGTAATCTACACAGTAGCTATATCGCAGTTATTCTGGTATGTTTATATAGTTTATATATAGATATAAACATAACATAGAAGAACTCTAGTAGTTTGAAATATAGTGATTACAAGTGTGACTTTCTCTTAGTGTTTTATCCTTTTATGCATGTATAATAATAATTTAGTTACATTGTTAATAGTGTTACATTATTTTTCTTTTATATATATATATATATATATATATATATATATATATATATATAATATGAGTGTTTGTGTGACCATGCAGAGGATACTGCACTCATAGAAGTAAATATAAATATGTTTTAACCTGATATTTGCGTTAAATATTTGTTGTTATAATTTGGCATGCATTTATCGATTTTTTTTAGCTTAATATGATTTCAAAGCTGCCAATATGTTTACTTGTGTAAATAAATCTTATAAACAAATTTATGCAGTATCACTAATTACACAATAGGCTGATGTTGGAACCATGTGGAATGTAATAATTAAAAAAGTGTAATAAATTATAAAATATATAATTTGTAAAAACTTAAATAAACTTAACATTTTATATTAAGTTTGTAGCATTGCAGTTCTATAATTATTTTATAGCATGGAGGGATATAAAATGCGCTTTATAGTTTGAGTCTCTTGTGTTAAAAGAACTGTTTTAAGTATAAGCTCTCTAAATTAAGTTTTATTTTTAATTAGTTTTAATTTTTTTTTTTATTTTTTAACTTCAGTGTTTGTGTTTTTTTCATTTGTCACAAATAGCCTTTTAAAGAAGCTACTTTGTCTTTGCACACTTATAATAAAAACAGATATGTGATGTACTGTACTGTAAACAACAAACCTGCATGTAAAGTTTGGCGTAGTGCTAAAAATATTGGGAGATTGATAAGGCGCCCTAATGTAGATTTGGCACCTTTGTTTACGCATTATGCTGAAGTATTTCAATCTCTGACACGAATTCATGCAAAAGTATAAAGGATGGAGCGTAGTACAAGCAGCTTCTTATATAAGCAAACGCTAAAAAATGTCACTGTTGTTTGGAGGATATAGTTCAGAGTATGAAAACCAGCTCTTCTCTTACTTAGCCCCGATAAGACACGTTAGCTCGCAATTAGGTATGAAAAACAGCTCCGTCTGGGAGGTGACATTATTCAGAAAGCCAAACATCAAAGTAGGAATCATTATCACGGTGATCTTTTGAGAAGACGAGCTCGAGCGACTGACTCTGTGTGATAACCAACTTACTCAAAGTGCTGAGTTACAAACTTTATACAGAGGAAGATATCTCCGGTTCCAGAACCTTCCTGAAACCCTGCAGGTCCCATTGTCTGTATATTGGGATTAGTTCCTTGCAAAATCTTGCTTTGACTCTCTCTCCCACCAAGACTATTCTCGCCGGATAAACCACTTCAACTGTAGTGTCTTTGTAACAATTATTATATATAATTATTTATTAAAAGGTCCGATAATTATTTTGCAATTTTCAGGCCTATTTTACTGTGGAACGTTTTAATAGAAAGTGAAAGGAAAAAGAGAATACTCAACAGAATAAAAAAATTAAGTTTTAGAATGATCTTAACTCCTAAAAGTAATGTACCGCCTGACCCTGAAATCAACCGATATCACTGTAAGGATTTTGGAGTGGATACGGACATTCACTTTAAGGTAGGAAACTTATGGTCAAGTTCAAAAGTCTACGCAATAGCATAAAACATGTTAAGTGTCTACACGTAACTGGTCTATGATAACACAGGGCCATGTCTAATGATTAAGTTCACTGCACCATGTAAAATACTATCATTAGTAATAAATGCTCGGACTAAAAAAAACTATAATTTGAAACAAACTTCAGTTTCTAATGACAAAATTTGTATATCAATATCAAAATAGTGTAAAAATAATTCTAAGTACCTCTTCTTCAAAGGCAGGAGTGCGACGCGTTCTTCTGGAAATATCCTAATTTGTTATTAGTACTTGAAATAAAAGCGTAATAAAATCACTATCAATCTTATCCAATAAGAAACAGTTTCAGCAAATCTAAACAATCTTTAGTGATAATGCATTTACAATGCATCACCAATGACAATATATAGTCTAGTCTCATAACTTAAATTATTTTCCATATGTGTTATTTTCCAGTGAACCAGGCGGCTGTGCATCAGATTAAAAACTAGAATTACTCTCGCAGACGAAGCAATGTTTAAAAAACAAGAAAACCCATATATTCAAAACGTTGTTTAGTATCTTCACTGCATTTTCCCGACTACCTGAGAAGGAATGAAGCTTGTGAAAAAAGTATACACAGATATACTTTAATAGCGACTTATCGGTGCAAATATCAAATGTCAAAAGCTCACCATAAACTGAAATACGGCTACGTAGACCACCAGTCTGTACCTCTAAATGTTTGTTTGTGTTCACTCTGCAATTTCTCCAGTTTTGTCGGTTGAATTCAGCAACCTGTATATCAGTTTCTATATTTGTGGAAAATGTGGAGGTAGAAAACATATCGTTTCAAAATACAATATCCAAACAAGGTCTTACGATTTAGTTCGCGGACTTGCCACCGTTCGCTTACGTTAAAGAGCTTAGTAAGGTTTCATAAGCATGGTATAGCAGTATCTCCCAACTGTATTCGTGTCAAGGTGTGGCGCTCTGTCGCCCATTGGCGTTCGTTATTGTATGCTTTTGCGCTGAAGCTTTACTTAAGCAATAAACAAACATTAAATGATTCATTAAGTTAGCAAGAGTGGAAGGAAAATCAGGTACTTGTTAGTTTATGGGAACAATGTTGTAAAATAATGGAAATTTTCAAATAGATTAATAGATTGTTTGAGGGGTCACTGATGAAGAGGACACGGCGGCCAGTAACAAGTGGAATTTACGATAACAAGCCAAAATTATGACATTTTTAAAAATTCGTCTAATTTACCATCAAAATCGTCGACCGACTGTAAGAAATATATCAGACCAATTAAACATCGATAAAAACACCCAAAAAAAACTTAATAGAAAAGCCTGTCATGATAAATGCGTTGGCAAAAATAGTACCGGATAGTCCAAGTTTGCCAAGGCTTTTTGGAAATACAAAACGATATTTTATGTCCAGATGAAACAGCGTGTACCTATACATTAGGTCTTGAAACAACATTAAAGTGTACAATAAATTTCGCGCAATTGTATCAACTGGACAAATAGATAACAGGTTTACTACTTGGAAATGCCGAAAAGACTACGCGAAAATGTTAGACGAAAACTTTTCGCCAGTAGCTCATGCATCACATTACAACAGCTCTCTCGGTTCTGTTTGTGAGAAAGTTTTGCCAGTAAATAACTTAAATAACTATGTTAGAACATTCCTTTCTCAAGGATCTGACTCCATTATATACATAATATTCTCTAACCAAAGCTAGAGGAAATATTGAAAGAAAAGCATTAATGACACATCCGCATTGTCCAATAAATGACTTTTCCTTTGAAGGGCGAACCATGTGCTGTGGTCGGTACGTCGTTTTCCAAAGAGTACTTTGAGGGTCACTGCAGTGATATTTAGCTATTAAATATGTAGCACTCACTAGTTCTAGGATGAGTTTGCAAACTTATCGGAACTGTGTTAACCTTTAACCAGCAGGGTCACTCTTTACAAAAATTGAAAGAATTGTCTGCATACTTTATAGGAATAATTTTGTTTGACTAATGTTAGAAGACAACTGTTCAAACAACAATGTCCGTTTTAAGTTCACTGTGATATAACAGGTTTAATTTTTTATCTAAAGAGTAATTTTAAAGATAAAACGATTATTAATATTTTTCAGTTATCTAGAGACAGAAAGTCGTAACACTGACTTCCAAAATACTGCATTACTAAGGCATGAAATATGTTTAGTGACAGAACAGTCATTTCAGAATATATGGAAAGTGACTGTTATATAGATTTCCTTAATTTTTCAAGCGGAAATGCGCGGTAACATTAATCGGTAACAAAGGCAAGTAGTGGACCTGGGGCACTAAAAAATAGCCACTCAGCAGAGAAGCAGTTGCCTCGCTATATCATCCGGATGACTATGCTAACTTTATTGTTATTTGTTTATTATTGAAACTTTCCAGTTTCGAGTGCTTCAGTATTTTCATATCCCGAGCCCTTAGCCGTATATAATTATTTTAGCTACCCTTTGTTAATTTTTATGGTTTGCAGTTGTTATTTGGAAGCAGGAGAAATATACATTATAGAACTATTATGTAAAGTAATATATCCATTGCAAACTCCATAATTGAGAACATTTGTGCAATGTGTTTTATATGTATAGGTTTTATTCCAGTTTCATCTCACATTTTACAGACCTGAAAATTGCTGTTGCATACAGATTCAGGAAATATTTACTCCAGTGTATAAACCCCTTTTGCTAAGGCTCGCATTTCTTTAATTGCTTATCTAAATCTTATATAAGAAACCGAAGAATATTTCTACTTCCTGATAAAAATCATATATCTACTGCATATTTTATAGATTAACTTTAAAGTGTGTATATTTATTTTTTCTGGAACCTTTCAAGAAAAGGCGGATTGGTTGATTTTGGACTTAGACGAATTCCGTGTTATTTTGCGTTTATCTACAATTAACCCAAACCATCCATCTCAAAAACGATAGTTAAAAATTACAGAGAAATAATATATATAAGGGGGGATTCCAGAAAAATGTGAAATTAAATAATAATAGAAGAGCTTTTATACAGTATTATCTCCTGATGACCAATTAATTAACCCAGAAGATAAGACCATTTGCAACGCAAACTCCTTAACTCACTTCGCTAACTTTTTCACGTCGAATGGGATATTGTGACTTGAATCTTAAATGCACATATATCGCTCTAGTAGATTATTAGATAAAAGATAAGCAATTTGGACATTATAGTACTAAAATAGAACTCTGAACTCTGCCTAGCGTTCCGATGTAAATAAGCGCAGGTTTCTGTATTATAGCCAAACACTCTAACCCTCTCCCTCTAACGTCATAACCCTATTTTGCTTCTGGTTTATGCTAATATCCTGTTTCCGAAGTAAATGTGCCGTGTATTAGTATTGAGAGATATCTAGGCCTCAAATATGAAAGCACTCATTTCTGCGTTGAATCTAGGCAGCAAGGTACTGGGGCACACCAAATTCGAAATTTTACTTATTTTTGCAGTGATATGACCCACACTTTGCCAATATACCATAGTATCTTGCACGGCACGTGAACGAAACTGATGATATACCGCATAACACAGTATAATAATTCTGTCATGAAGTTTTATCTGTTACTGTTATGGATGTATCGTCGGGCTTGAACGTTCTTCCAGTCTGTAAATGACACTTTTGAACTGCCTGGAAAAGTACATATCAAGAGGTTGCATAATCGATTATCCTTGAAGGAATTATTTATTTGTGAATGGTATTCCTATCTTACATCTATACTGTTTCTTCATTGTTAAAACTTATCTCTCTGGCCACTAAAGAATCCCAAAGAAATAAAGTTTTACAGATAACATCAGGAACGAATGCTTTCAGTAGCCATGTATTCTTTGTGAGGAGTTTATAAGAGCAGTGAACGGAGTTTGTCGCAAAGATAGGCTTGTGTTTGGCTAAACGTTTTTGATTATTTTCTACTAATAAATATGAACTTAAACTGTGCTCATAGGAATGTTTGGTGGGTGTTGCGGATTGTACTACTGCACGAGTGTGTTTTTCACCAGTCTGTGACCAGGCGTCATCTGCTACACAATCACCATAATATTTAATTTTTTAATACTTGGTTTAATGTTCACAAAAGTATTTAATTGTCATTTTAGTAGTGCAAACTCGTCAAAATGTCCATGGAAAACCAGTTTTGTAATATGTTGGGGAGCTTATCTTTTTTTCTTTTTTGAATCTATAAAGATCTTAGAAAGACAAAGAATATTGAACTGACTGTATTACTAGTACCCAATTCTTCAGGTTATATTCATTGATTGTTAGACCTTGTTGATGAGAAACCTTGAAAGCTTGCACAATTTTTGCTTTTGTTTGACCCAAGAGGTTCGGTTTGAACGCATACAAAATCTTAAAGGTTACCGATTTGAAAAGCAGTAAAACAGTATGTTCCACAAAATTGTTTTTCTTTCCTAGTTTTTGTTAAAAAAAAAAATTAAAAGTAACCCCTGTAGTCACCAAAACGACAGCGTGTATAAAATCATGTATTTTTTTTCCTTCTTTTCTTTTTTCTCTTTCTTTCCTAATTAAAAGGTGTCGTTGTTTCGTAATTCTGGTTATTTTATGCCTTATAAGAGGGATTGTACGTATGATTTTTGGAGCAATATCTTATCATTTCTTAACTCACTGTATCTTCTATATCGCTAGAGACATGAAAAGCATCAAGTTTAATATAAATTTAAATGTAAATAAATCAGAAATTTAAAAATGAACCATATCCGTATTGAATCAATATACAATTTTCTCACACTACATAACACATAAAATCAACTAATCTAAGGAAAAGTGCTAAAATAGCAACAATAAAGCAAGGATATAACAAGAAGACGAGAGAGCAAAGTGAAGTATAGCGCCATTTCTAGAGTGCAGAAATCACCCCTCTACAGCCAAATTGACAGTGATTTCTAAATTTGTGGTAAACTAAATTTTTAACATAGTCCAGATGCGGTATCTTTTAAATGCCCGATTATCTTAAAGAATATTTTTTAGCAAACCGACCCATGAACAAGAGCTATAAGTGATTTAGATTCTCAGTTGAGAATCACTGAAGCAACAACGATAGGTAATAAACAATCATTTGCTTTTTAGGCATCAACGGAATAATGCAACAGACGCTGACTACCTTGTTGCCAAGATTCAACACAGAAATGAGTGCTTTAATATTTGAGACCTTCCTTCAGAACATTTCCCTCGGAAACTGGATATTAGTATAAGCCAGAAGCAAACTAGGATTATGACGTTAGAGGAAGAGGGTTAGTTTTTGACTGCAATGCAGAAACTTGCTCTTGTTTACATCGCAACGCTAGGCATAGTTCAGTTGTACTGTACGCTTGATGCTAAGTCAACTTCGTATCCATGGTAGTAAATGTTCCATCATATAGCCAGCGAAACCCATAATCACCAAGTTTCGACTAACAATTATTACCTACTATACAACTTTTAAAAACAACTGAACAAGTTGAATGGGATTCCCCTGTTAGAATAAAAATATATAGTTTAGGAAGGCGGAAACGAAATCTATTATCTTGATGAATATGTTTAAATAAATTAAATAATTTACCTGTCGAACTCCATTAAAGCATAAATCTCCTGCTCTCGCAGGATGAACTCTCTAGTAGCTGGCTAAGATAGGCTTATCGAACTTTTATGTCTTACATTTCTTTTTTTAAGTATTATAACCGAGTTAAATAATTCCTACATACAGTAACTTCACAGTTCTGAATTATCTTAGGAGTCTTAAGGACCGGTTTCATCAATAGATGCTGTCGGTCCTGGTGGTATAGCGGTAACCATACTTGCCTTCTAAACCCAACATCTCGGGTTCAAACCCGGTCAGAGCATAAAAATCCTAAGTATGGCTTCCTTCGGAAGGGAAGTAAAGCGGTCCTGTGTCGAAAAAGAACCTCAATCTTGAAAAATTTTGTCGGCCGTTTCATGCCCTTAACTGAATGGGACGCTGATGACCTGAGATGTTAAAGAGCTTTCATAAATCAACAGATGCTAAAAAATTAGCATTCAAATGAACAAAAATTCTGTCATTAAACATTGTTAACTTTAACATCATCGTGTTAAGCTTCGGTTAAGTTAACATCACTTTTCCTTGTGTAAAGGCTTAGCAAATGCTAACAGTTTGAAAATAGCAGAGATTCTAAATTCTCTGTTTGGATATATTGAGTCGTTCATAATAGAAAAAGGGCTCTCAGGTGTAGTTACTTTGAAAAGTTTACAAAGTTACAGAATATGAAAAACAGTCGCCATAGGACTGTAGAGGAAGTACGATAGATGTTAGAACACCTTGGTGCCTCTGTTCTTTTTAATATTCCTTGCATGATACTTACGTTTTAATTATTCAATGCAAACAAGTACATTGCAGTGCGTTCCAAAGTTTTTCGGATATGACAGTCTTCTCAATCCGCGTAGTTTGTAATACTGGCGAGCTTTAACAATGTGTTAACATTATTGTGGAACGCAGGAGTCTTAACATAATGTTAAAGTATTAACACAATTATAAATAACAAAATGTTAGTGTATCTTTAACATCTGCTGCTAAAACTGCCATTAGTGTTTTTTTTTTTTTTTTTTTTTTTATGTTCTTGTTTTATGTGTATGTGTGCAGGGCTATTCAAAAAGAAGGAACAGATTTCAAACATTTATTTCTTCAAAACTACACAAGATAGAAACGCTAATCCAACGTTCCTGGAAAGAGAAAAGTTCAGTTTTCCCTTTTTATGCATTCAATATGAGCACCACGTGTTACACGACAAATATCAAAACGGTGGCTCATTTCTTGCCACACACAAATCAGTTGATCTCTGGTTATCAAATTCACAGCTTCAACAATTCGATGTCGCAGACTTTCAAGAGTGTCAGGCATAGGGGGGATAAAAACACGATCTTTTCCATAACCCCACAGATAAAAGTCGCAAGGAGTGAGATCTGGAGACCTGGGAGGCTACCGGCGACGAAGTTGATCTTCTGCTCCTCCTCTTCCCATCCAACGTCCTGGAATGGTGTCATTCAGGTAACGTCGAACGTGCTTAGAGAAATGAGGCGTGGTACCATCTTGCATGAAGATGAAGTCATCTGAAGCATCTTCAAGTTGAGGAGATAACCAATTTTGAAGCATGTGCAGATAGGTTAGTCCTGTCACAGTGTTCTCCATGAAGAAGAAAGGTTCATAAACTTTGTTTACATATATGACACAGAAGACGTTAATCTTCGGTGAATCTCTTTCATGTTCAATAACTGACATAGGATTTTCAGTTGCCCAAGTTCTAACGTTATGCCGATTAGCTTTACCGGAAAGATTAAAAGCGGATTCATCGGGGGAAAAAAAATAATCGTTCAGATCAATTGTCTTCTTCTATATCATGTAGAATGCTAATGCAAAATTCCTACCTTTTGTTGTGATCGTCAGGTTGCAATGCTTGCAATAACTGCAGCTTGTACGGCTTCAGGTGCAGACTGTGTTTCAGAACTCGCCATACCGCTGGTTGAGGAATGTAAAGCTCCTTGCTTGTTCGTGCTGTGGATTTTTTTTTTTTTTGACTCCTTTCGTAAAATGTGCGAATACGCTCGACATTTTCATTCGATGTTCGTGGACGTACCGTTTGCAGATGCAGCATCTTCTACGAATTTTCGATGCCACTGGTAAATCTGCCTGCGGTTGTTTATTAAACTGACGGCGAAAAGCACGTTGAACTCAATAATATATTCCAGTTTTGCTAATTGCAGCACACAATTTTTTTTTTTTTGTCACCATTTTACTACAGACAATCAACATGGAAAGCAATGGCGCCAATGCAGCCGTGCATGACAAGCAACAGCGCCAATGCGGCCGTGATTGGGACTTCTACCTGGACGGTTCAAATTTTAAACTTTTTTCTGTCCAGGAACGTTGGAATTATAGTTCTATCTTTAGTAATTTGGAAGAAATATATGCTTGAAATCTGTTCCTTCTTTTTGAATAGCTCTGTATATATATATATATATATACATATATATACATTTCCCCCTATTCCTACCCACACGTAGATCAGAGCTTGCCCGATGCTTAACCAGCGAATTTGAGGGTGTCCGATCGTCCGGGAAACACACATTGTCACTTGGCTGCTTCTAGTCTTGTTGTGACTCCCCACTGCCATTTCAATTGTCCTGCCACGTGCATGCCTTCTTCTTAACATCGACAATTTTTACTCTACCATTTAAAAATATCCGCGCAATTCTTCTGTCCATTTTTCTCTGGTAAACTTGTTTTGCCCCAAGCCTCTTTCTTTTAAGTTTTGCTATTGTTTATTTGTACTTTTCTTCCATCACTTCGACTTTCTTGGGGCATAATGCAAGACATACTTCGTTATTAGGAGATAAAGTTTGGAAGTTCTGTATTATATAGAAATAAAATATTTAAAATAGTGTAAACAGTTTAAGGGGCAGCGGAGAATGGTTCATAAAAATATATTGGAATAGTATAAGAAAATGGGGATGACTCTAATAAGCAGGATGCGGGAAGAAAACTGAGAAAAGTTGAAATGACTAAGAGGACGGAAGAACAGCTGCGGAAAATTAAATGGCCTCAGGGGAAATTACATAGAAAATCAGGAGACATATTTCAAGTTAGATCTTTCCCTATTAGTTAAAAGCACAAAATATTATTTTTCCTAGCATAGAATGAATAATGCCAATGTTCCAAAAAAAAATAGAAATAAAATACGCAAAGAAAATAATTTTCCACTTAAGTACGATCACCAAGTAACATCAATGAGATTACAATGAATGTAATATTTGAATAAGGAAGTTGTCGATGGGCTAGATATAAAAACCAATTATAGTGAGCAGATCTTGGCAATTATCCTTGCTGCGCTTGTAGACCTAAAGTAGATTTGTTGTTCATTTGGTTTATTTATGGACGCTCTTTAACATCTCAGATCATTAGCATCCTATTCAATACATGGCGTGAAACGGGCGATAAATTTTGCTCAGAGGCTTCTTCTTTCAAACTTGAGGTTCTTTTACGTGCCGTAAATCTACATTTGACCTACAGCTTTACTTTGGTTCGAAGGAAGCCATAATAAGAATTTTAAGCCTCGAAAAATCCATCAGCCCTGACCGAGATCTTGGGTCTACGAGGCAAGTATGATTACCACTACACCACCAGGACCGACCGTACTGTAGATGCTTCACTGCAAGACACTAGATGTAAAGTTAACACTGAAGTACCATGTACAGAAATATTTGTTTTGAGATAAAATGTCAATTGACGATGCTGCTTTCAATTAAATTTCCACTTATGATATTCTCTTCTGTTATTACAGTTTGATGTGGCTATTGCTCATAAAATATACAGATATCGTATTTGGGTGAAATTTTTTCAGGTTTTAATTAGTTTAATATAATGCAAACCTGTTGACGTACGTGGTCTTTAATTACAATTAACATTTAAAGCATTCGATTTAATATATTTCACAGTAACACATCTGCTGATGGTATTTAAAAATAAAAAGAATCTCCTTCAATCTGGATATTGGATGTTACAACAATTTTGAGAACGGAAGTAGTATCTCTGTCATGATATCGGGCTACATTTGGGTATGTACTTTATGAAGGAAACCTGGATCCACTCCAAGTTAGCTCGAAAGTTGTGTAAAATTATGACGGCTTGGGGAATTCAGTTTCCGCTTCCGTTCTACAATGAAGTTTCCAGCATAAATTCATTGAGATGTTACATCGTAAACAATTGCCATTGTTCTGCCCTCGTCATTGTCGTTGCATCACAGGCAGTATATTGAAATATTGAATGAGGAGAAACAGATGTAACAAATGTGTTCTGTTATGATGAAAATCAGATTTAAATTTGAAATAGTCGTCTTCTGATGTACGTGTCTTAACATGGCTCTGTTATTGAGCTCATGTATATTTCTCCTCTTTCCTCATTTCTATAATGCTATTAAGTGTATGAAATATGCATGAACGAAATCAGCAAATGATCTTAAAAGTTCCATTCAATCTTCATTTAAAGGGGACCAATTTTATTTTCTCGCCAACTCTAAATTATTCACATTATGCAGAATAAGCAACTGAACTGTATGAAAAAAATTATGGAAAAATGTATTGGATACTTTTGAAGAGCGAAAAAATAACAGGAAAAAACTGAATGGGATGACTCGGTGGTAACATTTTCTGGAACTCCTAATCTGGGAATACCGGTTTGAAATTCCTTGTGGTCGCCATCCTGACCTTGGTTTTTGTGGTTTCCACTGGTGCTGGGATTGATCTATTCTTTCCATGATTTTTACCCTATCCTATTTCATATTATCTATTTTCGTATATTATAGGGTCGAAAGTGCTTGACGAGGTGGGCTGTTGTATGCAATATGACGGTAGCTTAGACGCAGGCGTCTTCTGATATGGATGCTGGCTTTCCGAGGGGCTCGAACTCCGTGGCGATGCAGTTTCTTCAGTATTGGCCTTTGTTCGTGCCTGAATACTCTTGGGATTGTTCGTCCTGTGTTTCCCTCACATCATGCCTTCCTCCTGGAGGTGTAGCAAAACGGCCATCCATTGAGCAAGACTGAAGCATCCAAAATGCCCTCTTCGTTCC
The DNA here is from genome assembly GCA_030762175.1 of Metallyticus violacea. Classification (NCBI taxonomy): domain Eukaryota; kingdom Metazoa; phylum Arthropoda; class Insecta; order Mantodea; family Metallyticidae; genus Metallyticus; species Metallyticus violacea. The sequence continues at coordinate 74,052,026 of CM060834.1, forward strand.
TATCAATCCGGTCCAATCCATACCGCCACTAAGGCCGTGGTCGTTAAGGCACGGACTCGTGAGCGGGAGGTCTGGGGTTCGAATCCCGCCTAACTGTCCTCCTTGATTGAGGTTTTTCCAGGTTTTCCTCAGTCCTCATAGATGGCAAATGCCGGGGAGGTACCCTAAACTTAGGTCTGGGACGCTTCCTTCAAATAAAATCCTTTCCAAATTTATCACTTCATCTCGTGTATCATCAGTGTCCACCGCCTGTAATGCCTCAGTAGTAAAAACGGGCGTCCGATCCAGCCTTTGAAAAAGGTTTGTTTTTCAAAAACATTAAATAAATATAAATTTTAAATACATATTAAATATTAAATTATCAAAGGTATGATATTTGTACCTTTGTATAAGGTACAAATATCAACAACGCTTTTCAAATTCCTTTCATCAAGGTCCTCATTTCTCGATGTCAAATTCATTGTGAATTTAGTTGATATATTTTACTCATAAAGGTATTCATTTGTGTAACACTTTGTTTGTGCCCTTCTTCCAGGAAAGCAATTCACGAATATGTGAATAAATTGGATTTTACTGGTTCAGTGCAAAACAAATACGCGAAGACGTACAGTTTTAACAGAAAACAAATTATACTAGATTGGCGCATCTTGAACGTAAGTCAACAAAAATACGACCGAAATTAGCACATTTTCGGTGACTTCTGCACATAAAGCAACATTTTTAAAACTCAAACCTTACAAGGATGAACGTATCCATTGTCTAACAAAAGGCGATCCCATAGCAAGTGTGCATATTGTAAGTGGTTACTTTCATCAGTGACTGGAGTGTAAATGGACTTACAACTTGTGTATTTTTCAGATGATTAGCAAATGATCTTGTGAACACCTAAAACACTCGCTATTGGTGTTCTTGAAATGTAAGTTGTATACATGAAGCCCCTCTTTATGATAGAAAAAATGGAGTTTGGGGTGAGATTAGAGCAAGACCCATAATCAATCCTATTTTTTACGGGCAGACAGTATATGGACAAAGGTATTGATATTTCATTTTAAATCAGTTTTTTAATCAGCTGAAGGAAGAAAAGAAATCATTGCTCATACAGCAGGGGCGTTCATGAGTAAAATTAGGGGTGTTTGGTGATAGAGTGATTAGTGCTGGTGTACTGCCCTCTCATTCTCCATATCTTACAGTCTTTGATTTTTATTGGTGAGATAGCTTAAAGGAAAAAATAATACAAAACAAATCTTCACACAGTGGAAGCACTTAAGGCAAAAACATGCGAGAAGAAACCAGAAACAGTACATTGGTCGAACTAAATCGCATCAGTCGGAATTGTGTTTAACTGAGGGAGTAGGGCATTTCTGTCTTTGCTATAAGTAGATTTTATACACAGTTTTAAAAAGCGAAATAGGGGTATAGACGCGGCCGACTGGGGAATGTCCAGCTGTCCAGACGCTAAATCCCATGTGAGCGGTAAAGGCAATTCTGGAAGCCCTGAAGTCCACTTAAAGAAATTAAAACTACCGAAAAATAAGCAATACAATAACAGCAATAAAATCAGTAAAAGATTAAAATACTTGAATATTCACAGATTATCGCTCACTATATTTCGAACCTCGTTGAAAAACAGAAGAGGTTCAAAATATAACGAGCGATAATCTGTGAATATTTAATGCTTTATTATGTTTCTGTTTCTTTGGTTATTGTTACACAATAACAATATATACCATTTTGTATTCGAGTGCAGTAATGTAGTACTAAAGCATTTTCTTTCCATTTGATGCAAAACTGTTTGAAGCCTGTAAAATATAAACAATCGCGTGAGCTTATACTTTTCGATTGAATGTTTTCCTTTTTCCCCTTTGAATATGAGAAAAGAGTGGAAAACCAGAGGGAAACAAAACCAAAGAAAGCGGCAGGCGAAGGGTCTGGGATGTAAAGAAATCCCTTGCCAGTCGTTGGTAAGTTTAAGGAAAGCGTAAGAAAATACGAGAGTAATTTGAAAAGCTGTTGGAAAGACACGAAGACGTCAGCAGTAGTCCCAAATTGTTGTCACGCTCTCTTCGCCATCTTCTCTAGGGACACCGGTGCCGTATTATTCGGTTTGGCGAAAATCTTTTTCATTTGCAGACGTGCAACTGTTATAAAAGCATGCAATGATTAAATACATGATGAAGAACGGCATGAAAGCAACAGAAATCATTAACACTAGAAACACTTTTAGTGGGTCAGTTTATGAAAAATGTTAAAAACTGTCTTCATTTAATAGAAGAAACATAGCATCTCTGAAGCAATCAGGTCTTGTTTTAAGACGGCAATGAAAAGTCCAGATAATGAAAGATTGTGTAAATCAGAGAAGTATTTAGCCATTTTATAAAAAAAAAACTGTAAAGGAACCAATACTAAAAGAAAATTGAAAGAAAAGTATTAGCATTAATAAAATCTAAAAAATCCTTCGTATATCTTTGAATTGCCCTATCAGCCCGTAAAAAGACCGCTAGGGTGGTCGAGGTCGTTAAGACGCGGACTAGTGAGTGGCAGCTCTGGGGTTCGAATCCCTCCAGGACCGTCTTACTTCAATGAGGTTTTTTCCAGGTTTTTTTTTTTCCTCAGTCCTCATGAATAGCAGACGCCGGGGAAGTACCCTAAACTTAGGCTGGAATGTTTCCTGCCTTAATAAATCCTTTCGCAGTATTTCATTTCATATTATCAGTGCCCACCTCCTATGGTGTCTCATTAGTAAAAATGGGCGTTAAGCACCATTGAAAAAGAAAATCCATAAAAATAAGCTGTAGCCCAGAATTGAAGTTATTGTAATTTTTTACTATAATTTCTCACAACTGGTTTTATATTTATGAAAAATTTAAAACATACTTTTGGATGTGTTCTGCAAAATGTGTGACGGAAATTTTTCAAAATATTGACTAATTTTTAAACTATATTAACTTTTGTATTGTACTATGTTCAAACTAATTTTTAAAATTTAAGAAACGAGAAATTTTCAAAAAAAAAGTATACCAGTCTCTTGAAGTTCAAATGAATGAAAGTCTTATCATCCTAAGGATTATAGATGCGGAGGAAATGAGCAATCAGCTTGGGTAATTTAATATTATCCAAATAGGATTAACCTCCCAACCATTTCGAAATGTTCGACCAAGTTGAAACGAAATTGGAAGAAGATACTAATAGTAAAAGATAAAGATAGCCTATTGTGTGTCTGTTAAGGGCAAAAGCCTCCTAACAAGAAGGGAAAGCTCGCTTTTTTCTAACGTGGTGAGCTATTCCACGCTAGTTGTTCGTATGCTGTTTAAGACCTGACTGATTTGTTCTTTAGTTACTCCATTTCTCACTGCACTAGTTGCTTCTCGAGAGATTTCCATTTTTCTCTTCCTCTTGCTACTGTTGACCAATCTGGACCTGCATGTTCCTTGAAGATGTCTGTCCATTTTCTTCTAGATTGCCTTATATCCTTTTTCCTATCCGGGGTCCCACATTGAGATCTTTTAGGTGCATCTATTGTCCTGAATTCTTACAAAGTGACCGCCCCGTTGCCATTTGCTTCTGGTAGCTGTTTGTGGTATGTCAGTTGTTTCAGATCCGGTGTATTACAAATGTGTATTACATATGTGTATTTTTTCTTTCAAAATTATTCCCAGTATCTTGCGTTGCATTTTTCTTTGGCATATTTGAATTTTGCTCATGTTTTCTGTTAGTGACCATGTATGGCAACTATATAGTAATGCAGGGTATACAAAGGTTTCGAGCGTCTGGAATATTGATTTTCTTTGTTAGTGTTGGGTCTAACTTAAGGGCCCAAAATGCCCTCCAGGTTAATGAGATCCTTCTATGTGCTTATTTTTCCATTTTATCATGGAATGAAATCTGCTGTACTAGGTATGTATATTCGCTCACACATGTGAGGACTGTTCTATTTTTATTGAGGTTTTAGGTTCGTTTGATATTAATACTTATAGTATACAACTAAAAGTCGACGCAAATTTATTAAAACATTTATCTTCTGGATCAACTGAAAAGAATTACATACAAGCGAAAAAAGAGCAGGTTTATTAAAGAAGTAAATCTTTCATTAAAACAATGTTCACCTCCATAAAGTACCAAAGGCAATTCTTTTGGTATCCCATTTCCCGTATTCATTTGTTTCCTTCGTAAGACTTTCAATATCTATTCAAAGTAGAAGAAATAATCTTAGTGCTACCAGTTGACTTAAGAATACTAGGTAATGAACATGGCACCGTTTTCATATTTTAATATTCAAATTTCAAAATTTCTTTTCGTGCACTTTCATTTGTTTCATATCTAAGAGCATTTCATTGCAGTGGACAACTTTTACAAGTAAAATAATAATAAATTATTTAAACTATCATTCCATTCTTTTGTGTACCGTATTCCAAAATATGACATTGAAAATAATATTGAAGTGAACATTTGATTAGTTAGGTACAATAAATAATACCAGTTTTGTTCACAGGTTCTTTATTTTTTCTGACTATATTAAGAATACGCTGTTTAATAAATCAATTTTTATGTTATTTTGACTTTACTTGCATTTTATATATACGAAATTAAATATGACCATTTTCATGTATAATACAATCAACATAATGATATGCATAGTTTTTACTATTAAAAATATTGCACTTAGGTTTTCATAAAATATTTGTTCAGTCACTTTATAAATTATAATTCCAATTTGTCCCTTGATTACATTGGGTCTGATAAAATATATCTATGGTTATAACATTTAAAGTTGTAGTAAAATACAAAAAACTAGATGCTAAATGCATTTATATTTTGGCTAACTCACCTCACTTTGCAATATTCGGTATCATAATTTGCCTGTTTTAGTGATTCCTGCATCTCTGTTCCTTTATTCCATTTTTGGCCCAGGGGAGGGTGTTCCGGCCTTCCTGTTCATTTGCTGAGCTAAATTTTCTACTTCAATAAGTCTATGATCAATGATATATAAAAGTATACCCAAGTATTTCAATCTACAACAAAGCCCAGTTTGTCCCATAGTTTTATAATCTCATAATATAATAATTATATTTTCCACCAGTTGCCAATTTTAGCTATGACGGTGTCCTAGATAATTATGGATGATGTGGCCGACTTTCAGGAACGTTAATCTCTAACACAAAATACCCTGTCATACAATGTATAAATAGATGCGGAATGTATTGATCAATAAAAATTTTAAATTTCCACATTTTTTTCAGTCTAGCAGTTTTAAAGCATCCATTCAGCTGCAAATGTGAGTAAATCTTGCCTTTCGTGATGACACACAAGTCTTACTTAGATCGTTACCAATACTAAACAAGTAGGACATCGCGGCCTCACTATATGTAGAGATTTAATAACATCTATTTCAGTGATAGGATTAACATAGGTATTATTAGAAATTATGAGATATTTTTAAGAATGGGACCTTAAAGCAAATCAGGAGAAGATTAAAATAATGGTATTTAAAAAGAGAAATAAGCTGTAGAAGAATGAGAAGTGATTTATGCTGGGGAGTTTGAGGTACAAACGTAATGAAATTCTCATACTTAGGAATGGATCTGAGCTCTTTCGGTAAATGGGAGAAACAAATGAAATCAGTGCTAACCAAGGACTTGAAGTTAATTATGAAATATATGTTTGTTGCAACAGAGTTGCAAGTGAATTGGTTGGAAATAATATACGGGTCAATGTGGGCATGTGGCATCGAGGTATAGGGGACGGAGGAAAGTTTAAAATTGATGGATAAGATACTCAGTGGTTTTGTAATATTTTGCTGAGAATTCCACAAAATACTGCAAATGCAGGGGCACTATTGGAAATGGGGAAGGTTGGTGTGAGAAGGCGGGGTTATGGAGAGAGTTTTGAAGTATTGGCTTAGGATACAACAGATGTCGGAGGTTTATTTGATATATGAATGTTTAAAACTTCAGGAGTATGAGGTAGGGTAGGGGACTTCTATTGTGTAAACAAATTTGGGAAAGAGTTAATAAGGAACAGAATGGGGGATCTGTGGTCAAGAAAGGTAATTTGAAGGAAGGTTTTTGGAAACAGATTAGAGTAAGGTTTGAGGATATAAACGGACAGATATTACGGGGGGGAAATGTCACTAGTGTTCTATTAGGAGATACATTAGTAAGTGTAAAGAGAGGGGGTGGCATGGTTTATATTAGGAAGCTGGAGCTTAAGGGGCTTTGAAGTAATTGTGAGCATGGAGTTTGTCCTGTATGTGGAAATTTGTAAAATGCAAAACATTCTCTGTTTGAAAGCTCAGGAACAAGTGAATGGAGACAACTAGCAACATGTGGCAAATGGTTGAAGTTAAATAAGCAAATTGCAGCAAAGAAAATGTTCGGTGACCAAAGACAAAGTAGCAATCTTGGGGAATGTTTGTACAGAGTTAAGAACAAATGGTTACGGTCAGCGAGGAGAGGGGATTTGAGAGTTGGATTGAGTTTGCCTTGAGTAACTGGCCGGTAATAGTAATGTGGTTTAAATGTGTATGAATGTAAGCTAGTTAAGGCAGGAGTTTATGGATGAGAATAGATTCACTGACAATTTAGAGCGATTATGAATTAAAATATTAGTCAGGAATAGAGCCTGGGCTAGAACCAAGGCTTATGATAATATTTGTACGCTTAGTGTGCTATTTAGATCATTGGGAGAAATACATTATCGTTAAGCAAGACAATGTTGAAAAATAAAAAAAAAATTCAGAGAGTCATTTTTGTCCATATGTAACTGAGGAAAATTTTAGATTACCTTAATATAAGAGAGAGAAACAGATTTTTTTTTAAAAAAATTGGGAAAGACTTCTCACAATGTAGTTGGATAGGCTAATGAAAACGTTGAGTAAGATAAGGCGCTTTACTACATACTGGCAAGTTTGAGACCTCATTATAGCAACAGCAGTGTCCAGCATGACTCCCTAGCTAAGCTTGTTTGCCGAACAAAAGGCGACAGAGGGCAATGTTAATTACTCTGTCTCTAAAAGTTTGAGAATCTTGCCTAGCACAATAGGGGTGTGGGGCGCTATTCTGAGAAGTAAGTAACTAATAAATGAAATGTATTTCTGATATCCTTAGTGTAAACAGCAGCAGGAATGTAATGACTTAAGTCTAACGCCATACCATGATGAACATTTCCTAAACTAGCCAGAACCCTTTCAGATCTGACCTGTGCATATAGCTGAGGATCTAGCGACGGGAAACTAATAACGTCCCTGAATGTGTTTACGGCGAGCTTGCCAAAAACTTTCCCTGGGGCTGTGGGTTTAACTACTAGTAATTACGAGGCATATTGCATAAAATCCCTGTGGGCATTAGGTCGTTTTTCGCTCAGCGCAGCTGATTGCAGACGTTTGATTTGCTGGCGCTACACAGGCTGTCCCAGAAATCTTTAGCTTCCTATCGACTTAACAGAAAAGTGTAACTTTAGTAACAAACATTTACTGCATGCGTTTAAAATAATCAATTAAGTGATACTGAACAGTGTATTTTGCATAAGAGCACCGTGTTATGTCTTTTTTAATGCTACATGCCTGCGTTAAATAGTGCATTCCTTTCAGATTTTTAATAACCATTTGATTTATATTTAGTTTATCTTTTTCCCTTGTCCTACTTTAAAGCAAATTGGAAATATTTCCCAAAGTTGCATAAAGGGCGAAATAGACACTTGTTAATCGCATGTTTTTATAAAATTTAGATAAAATAAAAAAAACACAAATAATTAGCCATAAACCAGAAAACAAATCATCGCATTTCACATAATCCTTCTAGAGTGTCCTTGATTAGAAATACAGATTATAAAATAGTTCGAAAACTATCCTCCTGCTTTCCGAGAAAAGGGCTGCCATATAAAAATATTAAAGAAGTAATTATGGACAACCTAACTGTTATTTTTTAAAATTTATGTCGCTTTCTTATTAAATGCAGCATGCCATTCAGCTATTTTATTTCCTCAATTATATAAATTGTTTAACTGTTTTCACAAAGTTCTCCTTTACATCATAAGTAATATGTTTCAAGTTTACTGCCATAGTTTCACATGTGCGCTTTTAGTTCCTACTGATGTTACACTTTCTGTTGGCAGGGCCGATTCCTCTTCAGTAGAACATCGGGGAAAATATCCAGAGCATGGAGGACTCACAGATTTTGGAAAGGTAAGTAATTTATTTCTCTTGGAAAGTTTGAAAAACTCCTTCCTTATATCAGATAATACAAGAATAGGAAAGAAATTAATGGAATATGTTCGTAAGTAGTCTCAGGAATGTAGAGAAGTTTACATTCCTGCCACGCTTCTAAAAGATGTATACCCATAGCTAAGCCGTTTTATTTAATGTCTGAGAAATAACACAACATAGTAGTGTGTATACGGACTTCTGTAACCGAGTCCCTTCCTAGCCATCGCTAATCCACCTTCAGCAGTGATTGAATTAAAACAACACAATGCGCTTCAAGGACAGAATAACCTGTTTCTTGCACGTCTTCCACATTATCACATCTTTGTCGAAGGATTGACACCCAAAGGACACCGTCAGATATGGCATAATTTTTAATTACCAGACTTCTCCAAGATACCTATGATAATCCTCCTTGTTCCTGCCACGCACCACATTAATTTAATCCTGCACGCGCCTAACTTTTATATAAAATGTAGCCTTAGGGTGGTTTAATTTTACACCATTATTTGACACCTACGTATTCTCCGTCTGCACGGAGCGAACTAGTGACGCTGAGCGTGTTGAGCAGTTTATCCAATACACGCTAGAATACCAATACACTCACATACTCAAGCAGCGTGTTACCACTACTTATTTTCTAGCTCCCTTAATATTATTATACTTATGCTAACCTGATAACCGCGATTTAGGTACTTATTATATAAATATCTTATATTCTCTTTAACCTCGATTAAATATAAAATGCTTTTAGAAACGCAATACCATCTTAAACTAGATTAATAATTTAAAACATGCATTTTTCATATATAGTATTGTGTCGTACTATGCGTCTTACAAACCGCCACGGGTGGCCGAGGTCGTTAAGTCGCGGACTCGTGAGCGGGAGGTCTGGGTTCGAATACCGCCAGGACTGTTCTTCCTGACTGAGGTTTTTTCCAGGTTTTCCTCAGTCCTCATAAATGGCAAATGCCGGAGAGGTACCCTAAACTTAGGCCTGGAACGATTCCTTCCTTAAAAATAAATCCTTTCCCAATATATCATTTCATCTCATGTATCATCAGTGTCCATCGCCTGCGGTGCCTCTGTAGCAAAAACGGGCGTTAAACACTATTCATTCATTATGCGTCTTACCATATAATATGGGCTATGAAGGGTCTGCTAAACCAATAGCAATGAGATTTCATCTGAAGTTACTCATCCTCGTAAAGGTATCGGGCTGAAATCGTTTTTCTATTTATTTATTTATGTATGGACGCTCTTTAACATCTCAGGTCATCAGGGTCCCATTCAATTCAAGGCGTGAATCGGGCGACAAATTTTGCTCAGAGGCCTCTTCTTTCAGACTTGAGGTTCTTTTTCGTGCCGTAAATGTACGACACGGGACCCACGGCTTTACTTCCCTTCCGAAGAAAGCCATATTTAGGATGTTTACGCCCGAAAAAAACCCATCGATATTAGCCGGGTTTGAACCAGCGATCTTGGGTTAAAAAGGCACGTATGGTTACCACTATACCTTCAGGACAGACCAATCGGTTGCTACATTAACAGAGGTTGCAGGTTTTACTTTGAGGTTTTTTCCCTGCATAAGAAATTGGCATTGTGTTATTTGTGTTCTCTGTATCAGATGTACGTTACACATAATTGCTCTAAAATTATTAATAATTTCTTCAAAATTAAAATATGCCACAAAATATGTAAATAGTAAATATGTACGTCTTTGTTTTGCTTCTAAATGGCAGATTCAAACTGGATTTTAAAAGCCATATATATTATGCATGTAGCCGGAATTAAAGGCCGTCTTTGATTAAACTAACATTGTTATAATTAAGGCTAGTAATAATTAACATAAATATCATCTGATACATGTATGTAGTTTGTAGTCATTAGACAGCACCTGTGCCAAACAGTAATAAAGGTCCATTGTGTATTTATGTGAATGGAAAACGGTTCGGGTCGTTAAGCTTGGAAATGTTAAAAGTTTTGACCTTGGGGAAAAGGGTTATGTCCTGAAAAGAGGTAATTCTCTTTTCAGAGGGTTTAAAGAAAACCATTTACCGAGACGCAGACAAAAGCAGAGAAACATATTCTTTCATAACTAAGGGTAAAGGCACTAATGACTTTACGGGTAGATTTCTTTCGAAGAAGGAACAAATGTCAATCTCATATGACAGCTCAAGTTCCAGGAAAATCTGAAGCTAATCAAGGTAACTTGCTCCGTCAATAGTCCATAAATCTTAATTTTGGTCATCCTTAGCCACACGTTCGTCTTCAGGGCGTTTCTATTTCCATTCTAGCAGATCAATTGCTGTCGGCCCATGTCCGGCAGTTCTGTCGGTTCACCAAACCACATATGTGAAATGTGCCCTCTTTTGAGCAGAGGGAGTTGTTTAACAAGTTTTATGTTTCCTATCGGTCAGATACACTGCCAATATGGCAGTGGCTGCATAATCTTCCCTCTCCAAGTGATGCATTGGAATGTCCAACCCAAGGCTGCGCTGACAAACGGAAGCATGTGGGCTCCTTTCAATGGTCTCGAGAATGCTTTGGACTGTGTCATCAGATGTTTACGTGCGTTCAGAACGTTTCTTATTTGGCATGTTACCTTGTCATCTGAATGTGTTCACATTGGTTCTCGTTGGTGGGTCATTTTCATATTTCCGACAGTACTGCTCACACTTCCTCGAATGTATTGCCACCCAAGTTTCTAAGTAAAGTGGATATTCTTTCTGTACAGAGAGCATTTATTCAAACACCTGTGAAAGGAAACAATACTTTACTGTTTTCATGAAAATGAAACGTTACCTTTGGGACACTCTGTACATTTTTAGAATCAACATAGGAAAATTTTGTTTTTCATCTAACTTTTCTTCCTTAAGAATATTTCTTATCAATGATAACTGGGGAACAGTTTCTCTACCTAAATCATAATTGTTGAAAAACATCTTGGGAATGGCCTTATTACTTCTGCGAAAGAATCTTTTTTTACGTATGTATCGTACATAACTTGTTGAAATTTTTAATAGATAGTGGAATAACAAACGATTAACAATTAGCACAATATTTACACACACAAACGCACAACCACCTGCTGAGAAAGTCTCCCTCAAAGAATCACTAAATGCTACCTGCACATGCAGTCTTAATCGGCGTGGAAATTAATTTTAGTATCACAATTCTAACTTTCATAAATTTGGTCTAATGGAACAGCAGCCGAATTTTGACACTATGTTGTTTCTTTCTTAGAAGTTAAAGTAATTTTAAATGTGTATCAGAAAGGGATTTTGTTTCAATAGCTTTTATGTGCCTAATTTTGCCTCATATCAGATCCTTATGTTGGCAATTGGAGTAAAATCTAGAGTCATGTAATTAGAAACTGAAAAATATAAATCATGGATATGTTAAAGTAAATGAAGTCAAAACTATATATACGTTTAGAGAAAACATGTGTCACCTCTTCCATCGGTTCAATGACCATATACTGCATACCTCAGAATTCGTGAAAAGGGGATTGTCGCTGCGTTACATACTTAAAATATGGAGATGAAGTAGTACTTCAAACTTCAAAGCTCTCAGTTTGTTGTAATGTCTGATTGGCTACTTGCTGTACTGCAAACAAGTATCCTAACAACAACAAATCCTCAATGTTTATTCAATTTGTAATGGTAAGTTTGAGTATTCAGTTTATCTTGAACGGTCAACACTCCCTCTTTACTTCAGGTGATGTTCAAGTGCCACACCTCTGTCAACTTTGTAGTGTCTTTCCTTTGGGTACTTGACCGCGAACAATGAAGTAATATATTTGCGTTTAACTTACAGTTGAGTAACTCAGCGCAAGTGAATATGGAACAAGCTGTTAATGAGTAAAGAACCCAGTGCAAAAGTTTTGGATGATTCTTGTATAATTTATTTTAAATAGAAAATATGACAGAGCAATTCAAGTGAAATATATATAATAAAACTTAATAATTACAAAATATATAAAAATTTAATATTGCTAATCTCCAACTTCAAGATAAAATAATTTGTTTATGAATATAAAAGTATTCTAAAATGTGCACTTAAATAATACAGAGAAGTTCAAAAAATTAATAAATATTTGATGTTGTACTGAGGTATGAAGTGTCGAGCGTCTAGTCCCTACGAGTGTAACAATCTCTCTAGCAGACATTACTAGATTTTTACACAATTAAAAGTATATTAACGAAAAAGCTTTTAAAATAGAGGCAAAATGTTATAAAATGTTGTTGCATGGCCCTTACAGTATATTTTTTGTGTTTGACCTTGTATGCCTAAACTCAAGGATACGAAAAAAAAATTCGTTAATAGGTAAGATTATGTTTCTTTCTTTCTTTCTTTCTTTCTTTCTTTCTTTTTTTTTCTTTTTTTTTTTTTTTTGATTACTGTTTTACGCTCGTTTTTACTACTGAGGCACCACAGGCGGTGACACTGATGATACATGAAATGAAATGATATATTGGGAAAGGAATTTTTTATAAAGGAAGGAAATATTCCAGGCCTAAGTTTAGGGTACCTCCCGGGCATTTGCCATTAATGAGGACTGAGGAAAACCTGGAAAAAACCTCAGTAAGGGAGGACGGTCCTGACGGGATTCGTGCCTTACACCTCCCGCTCACAAGTTCGCGCCTTAACGACTTCGACCACCCGTGGCGGTAATCGGTAAGAGCTTTTAAGAAGTTCACATTTTATAATGTCGTAATATAAGAAAGTAAAATGTTTAATTTGAACTGTTGCACATATATGACACCATCGAACAATAAAATTAATCAAACTTTTAAATTTTGACCAATCACAACCCGATATCGCAGTAAAATTATCGTAAAATTTTATCAAATCCCTATGCCATGCGAAGCACGTTTGTCTTCTGGTCAGTGTAGCCAACTCTGCCCCTTCATTCAAATTTGATAGCCGTGTTTACAATAAATGTTGTATATCAACTAACTGAATGTGCATTCACTCAAATTTTGCGTATTCAGCTAAACATTCTGAAATACTTTTGAAAAGTATGCAGCAATAGCTGCCTAAGCATCTATAAATTTTAATAAACAGGTTGTTCAGAAAATAAAATATCTTATTTGATTTTCTCAGTTGGTATTAGTAAATCATATCGTAGCGATTGTAATAGTCGAATTTCTTCTATTTCATGCTCATTCTCATGGGTGAGCAGCTATGAGAGATCGGATGAACAACATTTAACTCGCTTGCTATGTCTATTTAATAACTACTTTTACTATACTTTGCTACATCGAACACCCAAGGTTGTTCAATCCACATTATTAGACATTCTTTACTGTCAATACATGTCCTCCCATGATGGGGTTCCATTCTCTTCAGGATATATTGCGTTTCAGAAAGACACAATGCTTCTGCACTTCTCCACCAAATTACATTCTCCATGGGAATGGTGGTGTCGTGTTCCCTCGCGGTTACATACGATATTAATGCAAGAAATAAATCATCCGTTTTCTAACCAAACACTATATAAGTCTATATGTTTACATCAAACTTCGAACGAAACCTGTGAATGATATTAGCACCACTTTTAAGTTGGGAAACCTCCAGCCCCTTAACAATAATGGCAAATAAATAAAACAATACTTACACAAGTACCTTAAATAAAACAAGGTATTTTCATTGTTGTACCAATATACTTTAGCAACCGTTCCTTTAATTATAGCTTCAAGGGATGCCAACCTGAGCTATGCAACTGTGGCCTCGAGCAATGAGGGAGGGTGAACTGTAGAAAGAGACAGATATATAGAAAGCGAGAGTGGGGATTTACATGTGTGAGCTAGACTGGATCGCTCATAGTGAAACCACTATAGTTGTTCTTATACTGTTTAAGATACTGTCAAAGCCCCAAAACAGCACTTGCTTATTTCTTCGTTTCCTTACAGTTAACTAAGCAAATGGCTGGATACTAGGGACGAACTCTCAATCCTAATTCCTACGCCTCTTTTACAGCACGGATTCTAACCACAGGGATTTTAGGATGGGGCTATGGGAAACCAGGCTTGGAAGAAGGGAGTCTCTGCATTTAGTTGCCTTTACCAATCATGGTGTGCTACCGCCTAGGTTTGAATTATATTAACCAATGACAGAACAGTGAATAGCTGCTCTAGAATCTTCCTAGGGACGCTCGACAGTCCTAGGTTTAGCATGCTTTGCTTGTTTCTTGGCAGACCTATGTCATGGTAAAATCCTTAGGGATTGCCATAGGAAGTGGTTAACGATTGTTCTTTGTAATGTCTTTGTGCTTTGGCAATGTTAGCTTAAGTTAAAGAATATTTATCCAAATGAAATAAGAAAGGTCAAAAATTATTAATTTAGTAATCTGTGATGTTTCTCAGTGGTGTAGGTGACAATATAAAACCAAAAACATTGAATGCATAGAAGAACAAGTAGTCAACATTTCGGAATATGAACTGTAACGTATGACCAGAATTATTTTTTCTCGTTCACTTTTTTAAATTGCAAAAATATTCTGTTTATATACTTCTATCCTTTCGTTTGTTAATGACACAATTTATTCGTATGTTGTTAACTTATAAGAATGTGTGTCTCTATTTTGTTTTGCCGACCGGCGATTGTATTACTTACCGAACTTATGCAGGTTGGTGCAACGCGCTGGGCTACGGTACAAGGCCTAAACAAATGGATTGTAAGGTACTTAAACAATTATATTAAGTTGATACAGTCATTATGTGATATGTACGGTTTTACTACAATAATTGGGAAAATTGTTGTACTTAACAGGTTTTACCACTACCTTCGCCCAAAATGAACAAAGTAAGAAAAAATCCTTGGACAATAAGACAATGCTTTCATTTTGAATGTTATATTAATTGCTGCAAACTATAAAGTTTTAGTTAAACTGTTTAAAAATGTTCTATTGATATATTGAGAGTATACCAGAATCAGAATTGCTGTCCTTCTTGCGACGAGGCAGATAATTATGACATTACCTGATCTAGGACGGGTGGTGCGGTTTTGAAAATGAACCCTTGGGCCCGGAAACCGAAAGCAAACTGTGAGCAGCTGGGGAAATCGATTGGAAGGACTGACCAATTCGAATGCAAACACATCCCTAAGCGAGAACCGTAAAGCGGTTTGAGATTGAATTAAAGGAAGGGGTCCCCCCTTCGGTCGCTTAATTGGGTTCAGATACTGTTGATTACAGCCCTACCTTGTGTACAGATGGGAGACAATTAGTTCGCTTGAACGCTATAAATTTCCTTCATACCCGCCAAATGTACTGTGTAATGCAGTTCTTTTGTATTTTTCGGCAGTTGGGAATGCGGCTATTTCAACTGATTCTAATTGTATGCGTAAGTGAATGTACAGAGCGGTCGATACGATCACACAAGGTAAATCTACAGAGAAAAAACACAAATGAAGTTAAAAAGAACTTATTCAAGTCCTACTGTTATGGGCAAGAATAGCTCGATAGAAAGGAAGGTAGGAAAGAGCGATGCATAGAAAGGTATTTCTTTTCATTCTTTGTCTTTTTCTTCTTGATCCATCTTTTCCTTGGTCTTCCAGTGCACTTTTAAGCTTTTAATACCAACCTTAGTTTATTTCTATGTATCAAGCGCTCTTTCCAATTATTTCTTCACGCTTTTATTTTTTCACTATCTTCGCGTGTAGTACTTTCCTTTCTGATAATGGTTTCTGTTAGTGCATTACTTCACTCCTTTTTAAAAGTTAATTTCTTAAACTTGTGTTTCACATTTTTGTTATTGTCCAATTTTCCCCATGTGTATATAAGGCTTACTTATTGGTTAATAAACGTTTTACTAACTATTTCATCTTATTTTAAAAACATGTTATTATTCTGCAAATTTTAGTTCTTGTATCCAACTGTTTTCTATACCCTACTACACTCGTATGAAAAAACCTAAATAATTGTAATGGGTTATGTGCTGTAAATGTTACTTAGCTATGATTTTTTTCTGATCTGACATATTAGTTCCCCCAAAACATTTTTTTTTTGTCCGCCGGTATTTCCGCACTATTGGGTGATTTTTCCTTCGCGCGACCTCTACAGTTGACCGTGCTCTGCGGTTCTCGTCTCGTTCTCACGTTTAAAGCCGGAGGAGAGGTCAGTACGAGTTTAACTCTAGGAACATACGAATTCGTATGTGTTGTGTGAATAATGTATTAAGTACTCATTAGGCGGCATAATACAGTGTATTAATTACATTAATATCACTCAATTCTGGTATTCTATTTCATTATAGGACTTATTTACCATTCTCACATGACTTTTCGGCTCCTGATGTACGAAAATTGTTCCAAGCGAGATTCCAAGTAACAAAATGGTAAATCAATTTCCAGAAACGGGAGGAATTCTTGATAATCGCGTACAGTACTCACTTATTTTTTTTTAGTAGTGTTTAACGACTACTACTGAGTTACCACAGGCGGTGGACACTGATGCTACATGAAATGAAATGATATATTTGGGTAAGGATAATTTTTCTTTTAAAGGAAGGAAGCGTTCCAGGCCTAAGTTTAGAGGTACCTCACCCGCATTTGCCAGTTATGAGGACTGAGGAAAATCTGGAAAAACCCCCAGTAATGGAGCACGGTCCTGGCGGAACCCCAGACTTCCCGCTCACGATTCCGCGGCTTAACGACCTCGGCCACCCGTGGCGGTACAGTACTCACAGAAGAAATGTTAGACATGTTTTGGAACGTTCCCCTAAAAATTACTTCCAGGCTTTTCAGCAAACGGGAATCTCTTATTCCTCTGTTCGAACGGTTACAGAGCTACTGAAATTAAACTTATAAAATTACTGTAGGGCAAGAACTTAAAACCGGGTGACCCTGCATCCAGGAGTAGATTTGATGAATTGGTTTTGAATAGTATGCGTGATGTAGAAATTAACCCTAATCTAATTTTCTTTACGACCGAATCTGGACTTCACCTAAATGGGTATGTTAAATTCACAAACAACCGACTGGAGTTCAGAAAAATCTAACCTGCTTTGCCTGAAACCCCTTCATGATTAAAAGATAGGAGTGTAATGCGCAATTTGCGGCGAGAAAATAATAGACACTGCTTCTTTTTAAGAAACAGTTAATTTTGATAAATGATTGCGGAACATTTTGCAGCTATTTTCCGTAAATTTAACTGTGAGAGAGCGTAGGTTCGCGACTTTCCAACAGAACTTTGCGATGGCACATATAGCGCATGTCTTTTTGTATGCAATGTTTATCTCTGGGAGAATTAAAAACAAAGTGTACAAAACAAATCCTCACACGTTAGATGAACTGAAAAAAAAAATTCGTGAAGAAATATCGTATACTTCTCAGAAGAAGTGCAGAGATAAAGGTTATGTTCATAAGCCGATGCCAGAAGTGTACGGAAAATCTTCATCTTGCTTGTTAATGATGAGTAAATGTTCATTTTAAGTGTTTAAGGTTAGTAATAACTTACGCGACAATCATAACTGCGGGCTTTCTGACTACCATTCACTACGGTACCAGCTGAACCGACCGACCATTACGCGTTGGCGATCCCGCGGGGAAAAAAAAAAAAAAAAAAAAAAAAAAAAAAAAAAAAAAAAAAAAAAACACACACATGCCTACAACTTAGCTAGCGGTAATATTTTGAATTCGTCTTCATTTGGCAATTAGCAGGTACTAGGTCATCAAAATAAAAAATTACACTTCTAGAGTCTTTCTATACTTTTCTAAATGTAGTCCTTCACTTGAAAAAAAAAATTCATTTATAAGTATATTGTCACAGTTTTAATATACAATTGACCAAAATCTTTTTCACGATGCTTATCGTCCTCTTCGTCCGTTGATACCATCTCACGCTCTGAAGAAAATGGAGCGCTGATGACCTGAGATGTCAAAACGTGCCCCCCCCCCCGGAAAATAATAAAAGTTGTATTAGTGGTCATGTGATTTGATTCTGCAACACCATGTATATCTCTCTATTTCTCTGGGGGCTCTGGATCCTTTGTTCCGGGTCATATTCTGGTATAATATTAAAGTATTTAAACATCGGGTCATCTGGAACATAAGGATAAAATGCTAACTTCAGTTAAACCCAAGCTGCTCTAATAAACTGTACAATGTTCTTCTGCTGTCGCATTAAATAACAGCAGTTCTGGGGGGAGGGAGAACAACAACAACAACAACTACAACAACAACAACAGTATGCAGCTCCGACAAGAACTAAAAGCTAGGAATCGCAGAAATATCATATTGTTGAAGTTTATTTTATGACGCATTCGAAATAATCAAAGGGATCAAAATGGGGCCGGCTGTAATTCTTTAAGTTTTCTAATATTCTTAATATATTTTTGAGGTTAGATTTATAAAGGAAAATAATCAATAACATTTATTATAAATAATAAAAGATCAGTTTTGTAAAGTAAATCGTGGATAATTTTCAAGCTATCTTATGCATCTTTTAAAAGTTATATAATTCGATCACATCTTCATAATTTACTATGATATAAATGAAGCGATTACTTCCTGTAATTTTAAATTTTCACAAAAAATCGTTTGTTACGTATACTTCATCCTTTATCCTTTATTTCATATTTTCATCACTTGATGGCAGACTTCGTTTAGTTAGTGAACTATATAGTATTTGGACTTAGGGAAAAATCTATATTTGTATTCAAACCTTTAAGCTTATATTAAAATCAGCATCGTAAATATCTTCATCAGTACCCCCCATCTTATGAGAAAAATTGAAGTGTTATAGAATACATATTATTTTATAAATATTGTTTGTTTCCACAAAATCATTCGAATAATTTTTGTGCTTTGAGTTTAAATTCCCTACCATGGTACAGAAGTGGATCTCACAACGAAGATCTGTCCAACGTTAAATTTTAAGTTAATGTTAAATTATTGCTGTTCGTTAAAATTAAAAATATTGTGCCTGTTCACTACAGGCATGCGGAAATGACTATCTTCTCGTTTGGTTGCATGACGAGACAGTTGAGATCCTTCACGTCTGTGTACTCATCTTACCTCGACCTACTGATTTCATATTCGTTTCGCTATAGTAACAAGTAATTATTTGTATGTATAGCCTTATTGGTATGTATTAATTAAATAAAATAAATACAATTAAGTCCTTATAATATAATTTAAAGCGTGATGTTAATTGTCATTTAATGGAACCTAGTATAAAAGATAGGTGATATATTGTAAAAGTATGCTTGGTGGCATTTCGTCAACATTTTGGAATGGCATCCCGAACTTTCAGTATGGCTCTATTCTCCCGAGTTCAGATTCAAAACACCTGCTAGTATTGTTGTCTACTTTGAGTCGTGCTCGTTTCTTCTAAGAAAACTGGTGTCTGTCTCTTATGGTGGCCTGCAGTGTAATTACTACTTTTGTTCCAATTGATTAAATAATCAGCCGCAAGTAGCGCGGTAATAAATAACTAGTAGAAATAAATACCTGTAACGTTGTGTGTTTTTAAGCAATGTGCTTCTGTTTAATAGCTGCACTGTCGCATGGAGTATTTGATATGTCGATTATATTTACTTGTTTTCGGAGGTTTTTTTTTTTTTATTTCCGTTGCAACTATTTTGTCTCTTTTTGCAATTTCTTGATGGTTATCATAAGAGTTTCCTTTTCATGGATAGAGATCGCTAAAAGTACTAACCTCTGGTCAACTTTAATTACTAGTGCATTGCATCTGACTTCTCATTTCTCGTGAGCAAAAATATCATGTGCCGAGGTTTTATAACACACCTATAGTAGAACGCTGCCTGTGTAATTGTTGTCATTGGTGGTTTTGTTTGAATTATTATAGTTCCATAATTGTATTATTTTAAAGAATGACTTTATCAAGAAATAAGGATCAAGTTTGTTCCATGCGCAGTCGAAACCTATTCGGGATTTAGTAATACGACATAGTCAGTATCGGATATATTTAACAGGCCGAAATTTGCATCAATTATAACACTTGTCTAAAACGTGGGCGCAATGATAATTGGTCTTTGCATAGGCGTCAGTGAAAGGTAACCCCCCCCCCTCCCAGTTTAAAATTTGGATTTTTTAGTTGGCAGCACTGAAAATATAACAGTCGTAACTTTAACTAATTTTGTCAGTTATTACGGAACTGTTATTTTCCGTGTAGGAAAAAGTGGAATATTGAACATCACATTGTTAGTCATATTTTATTGGGTGCAGCACGTATTGAAGAGATTAACACTAGGACCGCAGGTGCTAGTTATATACTTAAAGCGGCCGAAGTGGTTAATTTGACCGCTGCTGTTAACAAGCACAGATTATCAACAAAATGTTCAGTACAATGGTACTATAACTTATAAACTATATTTAGTAATAAAAGGACAAAAATTAAATTGTAACATGTGTGCATTATTTGCTCATTAGAAATTTTGTAAATTTAGTTTTTTTCTTCACTTCATTTTTTCCAGGGGATATTTAAAGCACAAATTTTTGGCTCCATAATACTCAATGCACTTGTTAATATTTCAGTTCATATATTTTAATAATAATAATAATAATAATAATAATAATAATAATTTAGTAATGAAATGATGAGACTTGGGAGCAATAAAAGACAGTTGACGCATTTTGTTTCAATTATTATTGTATATCATACAACATACATGATAAATGTTAAGTTTGTCTATTTATCTCTCTACATTAAGTAGGAACCTGCCTAATTAGAATAAGCTGTAACTCTTTTGGCCGTAGAAATACTAGTTACAAACTGTACAACTCTCTTCTTTTCAAACACGATCAGATTTTTTTTATTTTATTTTATTTTTATTTATTTATTTATTTTTATTTTATTTTATTTATTTATTTTTTTTTTTTTTTTTTTTGCACCTACTACAAGTTACAGTGGTCTTATTTCTACAATTCTTCATTTGACGCTGCTTTCTCGGTTTCTTTCTTGACACCTCATCTTCTTATTTCATTTCTATATTTCATTTATTCTGTGCGTAGTTCTTCTGCAAGTTTTAGAATGAAAGTTCTTCGGCCTATCTGCTGCCCAGTCACAGACTTGAATATATTCAATGAGTTCAAGGAAAAACATATATTGGTCAACGACGTGTACCAGACGAACTATCAATTAGAACCTCTTTGCTTATAAGTCTATTGTCATGACCTAATCATATTTCTACGAATAATATTGATAAAGGTCCCAACAACAGCAACAACAACAATAATAATAATATATTTTGATGGAAGACAACAATAGTAATAACAATTATAATAAGAATAGTAGCAATATTAACATAAGATTATAAAAATGAAATTACTTTCTATCTTTTCATTTCCATGAGGAATCGTAAAGTAAGTCATCCTCGTTATCTGAACTGCCAGTTTCAGCAGCATCGTTTGCTTAGACACCTTTTTCTGATGGGACAAATTCTGACTGGTACTCAGAAATTTAATTCCAATAAACGAGCCCTTCTTCACCTGTGAGATGCCCTTGCATACACTACTGGGATCGCTTTGACGTGTTTACTTCTCAAAAATCACCTATCAAATGAATTGCCACCTCTATTCAAACTCAATATTGCAATTGTACACATTGTTGAGCATTCAATTGAATTTGAATTACCAATATAGTACCAATAAAATACTATCTTCATGGTCATTCTGATCACAAGGCGGTTCTAAGTGTGAAACTACTTTAGAAAAAATAAATATGCTGTATTTACATGATCTAGAAGACCACTAAGGACAAGTCACAAACTCAACGACACACAGTGAAAATCGTTAGAGTAATAATACATTTAATTTTTAAAAGCGATCAAATTAACGGCGTATGTTGTTCCAGTGTTAAAAGTTACTGAGGGCAATGTTTCATCATATGCGAATGTAAAATAATTGAGTGGCCTAGTTCAAAAGCGGTCGGGCGAACACAAGATTTACACTGCTCTGGACTCCTAAGAAGTATCACTATAGAAGGAATTATCTGGAAAGGTCAGACCATAGAGTGATATTTATTAAGACTTTTTCAGAATAAATTAAGAATTCAAGTATAATTTCCATAAACTTGGCTTATAATATTGAATAATTGTACATTTATATTACGAGTACTTAACCTTTTCAAGGCATCTAGCAATAGACGAATGTCGATTGTCAGTAATGCCAATAGAGAAGAGCCAAATACGGGTTTGGGACTATTTCATGAATAGAATAAGAATAAATAATATATATTTGAAATTCGTACGCGGATTATTAGCAATTGTATAAATTACATACGTATATATATATATATATATATATATATATATATATATATATCTGTTCAGAAACCGTGAGAATGAAATAGACGAGAGTCGATTATTAAAATCGCTACCGTTCAATTTACTAATCCAACTGAGAAAAACAAAACAGAGAAAATGTGTTACCATTATGAACAACATGTTTATAAAGATTTATAGTTGCTTAGGAAGATGTTACATACTTTATAAAATGATTTCAGACTTAAAATCGCTACCGTTCAATTTACTAATCCAACTGAGAAAAATAAAACAGAGAAAATGTGTTACCATTATGAACAACATGTTTATAGAGATTTATAGTTGCTTAGGAAGATGTTACATACTTTATAAAATGATTTCAGACTGAGTGAATGCGCAAAAACAATTGCTTCAGTGAATGCACATTTAGTTAAATTTATTTTCAATAAATTATTATTGAAAACATAGAAAAGTGGTCAGTGATGCGCACTCAGGAATTATAGAGTTGGCTACACCGACCACAAAACAAATGCACGTCACATGATAAAACGGATTTGATAATTTTTTCGATAATTTCACTACGATATCTGGCTGTGATTGATCAAAATGCAAAATTTTGTTTCTTTTCAGTGGTCAATTGTAAGATGGCGTCTCATAAGTAGTCGAGCACAAAAATACATGACATAGTGCTGGCAGACAGCCAATTCAGTGAAATATTCACTAATGTAAACTTCAAAAGACTAGATGCACAATATTTTAACTAAAGAATTACGCATGAAAAAGCTTTCAGCAAGATGGTTGCCCCGACTGCTTACAGTCGATCGAAAAAAGCTCCAAGTACATACTTCCCAAGAATTTCTGATAGAAAAGTAAAAAATTTTCGGCATACATTCATCACCACTAATAAAATCTGGATATATCGCTGCACACCAGAGACAAAACTCAGTCGAAACAGTGAACAGAACTGATTGCCCAGTTTCAAAGAAAGCGATGACCAAAGAGTCAGCTGGCAAAGAAATGGTATCAGTTTTCTGGGGTGCAACAATGATTCTGATGATCGATGTACTTCCGAAAGGGCAAACTATAAATGGTGAACTTTATAACCTTCTGGAATAGTTACCTCAGAATATTCAGAAGAACATGCCAGATTTCACTCGTAAGAAAACCATTTTACACCAGGATCGTTCACGCCCGCGGTTACTGCAATGGCAAGATAATTGTTTAAAGTAAGACTTCCTTCCGCAACCGAACTTTGCACCCCAAATTTCCATTTATTTCCTAAACTGGAAACTTCTTGCAAGGGCGGATATTTTCAACTGATGAAGTCAAAACTGCCATAGGTGCTTGTTTTACACTCCAGGAAAGCACGCTCATGATGGAATCAAGAAATTTGAAAGTCGTTGGACTATGTTGAAAAATACAAACCATTTTGACTAACCAATTCTCATGTAGTTTCATGCAACACATCCACAAATATTGATTTTGATCACTTTCACATTCCCTGAAGAATTCGTCAGTTTCCCATTCATAATGAACACATACTTATCTTCCAAGATTCCGCTGCATATATTTTCAACCCAATTCATGGATTTGATACCTGAAGCCTTCCGGGACTTCGAACACGAATAATAACATAATAAGCAAGGAACAATGAAAGATATTCCAATTGTTACGAATAGATTAAATAGATGAAATGTTCGAGACACCAGAGGGAGAGCATCTGACATTTTTTAAATATTATGACCTTCCCATCATTGATATAGAACTGAAAAATAGACCCTTCAAAAGAAAGAGTTTAAAACGATAGGTATCTGAAATAAATATTTAACAGCTGTTAAAGGATCCTTGAGAAATTATAACAAAATATTTTTTCAGTTATAAACAGAATAAAAGGAAATAGATTAAGTTGGAAATTTCGTGTGGAATGAATAATTGATTACCCCCAAACCGATCCTAATATAAGTACCCCGGACAAAAAATTAAACCTCTTTTAAGTGAATGATAACTGAAAGGGAAATGATTAACATTTGGTGTGAATAACAGCAGCAGTTCTCCGTGTAATGGATAGGACATTCTGTGGATGAGGTACGCATCACCAACCAATTCCAAAGTTCTGTGAGAGTCCTAGGATGCCTGTGGTTCTGTTTGACCCGTTGTTAGGATGGTCCCAAAGACCTTCAATAGGATTCAAGTCCGAAAATTTTGCTAGCCAGGAAAGATAAGAGAGCTCCTCAGAATGTTTGTCGTACCATTTAGTGACAGCTCGAGTCCAATGCACTTGACAAGTATCGTTCTAAAAATGGGCTTGTCCACAGTTGAATTATGAATAGAGGTTGAGCATAAGGTAGCACTTCTTTGGAAATCCGATGCTGATTCAATTGTTAATCGACTACGAAAAGAGAGCCATTTATCATACCGGTACACGTAACAGACCGACCTCCTACTTGTACCGTACCTTGTTCATAGTCTTCATGGGAAGCTTCATGCGATCTGCGATTTACTATATTAATGTAAAGGTAGAAATGGAACTCGTCAGAGCAGATGACCCGTTTCCAGTTCTTGTGGTGTTTGGCCCATTGAAGTCGTATTTTAGTGTGGAGATGTTAGTAGTTTCATTCCTGATACTCTACATCAGATGTGTAAGCAATGCAATTCCTTGCGTGGTGTATGTTCTGAAACTGTGTATGAGAACCGTTGTTGATAATGCCCCTCAATTGTTGCCTTTTTACGAAGCGCTTAGAGGAACTTGCCCTTACAGAAAGAAAAATGCTGTTGAGCTGCAGTACAAAGCGAAAGCGAAGAGAACCAGCTCCTCAATCCCGAAGGAGAGATGTTTGCATGGAGTGTGAATAGGAAAGTATAAGTGTTGTGTAAAATTTATGTAATAACGGGTGAACGAAAACAGTTCGTATTCCTGGAATGTGAAAGGAGTATAACTACAATACAAATCTAAGACAACGTGTTTCTAAAGTACATCCGGAAAAGTTATCGCGCCTATTCTATAAAAAGACAGCAATCGTGCGCCTATCACTGTGAAATGTGCAACAAGAATTACAATTATGCATCCATCTTTCCAGGCTATCAGCGAGATTATCATGGGAAGGGTTTAGTTAGAAAGAAAACAATGACCTGCAACTTTATGTAGTAGTCGTGAAGCAACATCGTAATTTCTTTTATTTGAGCATTTAGAATTAGCACATGAAATAAAAGTAAAATCGGAAGAACTACAGTTCTCCTTCTTTAATGAACATTCAACTTTTCTGTACTTTATAAAAATGCTGCCTTAAACTTTTATTATAGTTATACTCTTTCTCACACTCCAGGCATACGCACAGTTTTGATGCATAATTTTACACAACACTTGCACTTTCTTATTCACACTCCACGCCTCTCTCGTTCGGGACTGAGAAGTTCGGTCCGCTCCGCCTTCACTCGGGACTCAGCTCCAGCAGCATTTTTCTTGCTGTAAGGGTAAGTTTTAGTGATACTTTGCTTTACACTCTCAAGCGGTCCCTGTCAGCACTTATTTTCAGCCACAGTCTGATTTACTTCACACCTCCTTTTTTTTGACCCCACAGGAGTGGGTGACCCTGTAACTAACTGTACAAACTAATCACCCGCCGGTAAAGTCAGTCACATCCTCTACACTGTGTTCTTTTGACTGCCCAAATGCATGCACGCTTTGTTACCAGTCTCTGACACACTCCCACCAATCAACATGACTATTAGAGGTAGTATGTGGCACCCATCTGACGACTCGCTTATCGCTTTGCTAGACTACAAATCATGGGCGTTTCTGGTAATGATAAACAGTGTGTATTGTACACCAGCTGATATATGAGATCTGACAAGAGGTGTAAAAGATGTTCACAATCCTTGTAAATCGGAACTTTTCTTAAACTCGAGCCTTGAAATGAGGAAAAAGAAGCGTTCTAGGGAACCGAAATGAGTAACTTTAATAAATGAAGAAAATAGAACTCATTGCGCAACACTTTTTCTAAATAGCATGCGAGTATATGCCGCATGAATAAAAGAGGTGGGTAAACTGAAGATGACATGGAAGGACACTGCTTCGGTATGTAGAGAGTGAAATGGAGCAGTCGCTAACATGCTATTTACGGAACGCCTAAGGAAGGAAGGCAGGCTATAAACATAAATGCCCTGGAGAGTTTAAATTCCCTTCCGGTACGTGTGAACTGCTGGAAAAGCTTAGAAGTTCGTTGGAGAGAGGCAGGCGGTGCAAAATGCGTTCATTAAATACGTTTACAATTTACAGCACGTACTGTTGAGGTCACGGTTCGTTATATATTCCTGCTTCATAACCTGAAATTTCCGGTCTCATTCTTAAACACGTGAACATTTTATTCCCGGCACAGTTCCACTTTGGTTTGTTTAACTCCTTTAATGTGGTTCTAAATTCAGTACTTCAACTAATAAAACTAAAGACAAGGAAATTTCACTACGAAACTTTCAGTCAATTTGCGAAGCTGTTGTTTCGTCTAGAAATACATAAGCACACAAACACACACTCGAACTTGCATTCATAGTAGTAGATAAATGTGTTGCATAAACTGTCCGGAATAGTAACGAATCATCTACGAGTTTCTCCGCACTCAGGAGAAAGTTGTTATTACATTTCTGACATTCATTCCTTCGAAATCGGCTTTTAGCAGATAATCCGCCGACCACCGTTGGAAAATTTTGGATTTTGGAGTGTGTGCTCGTTTTGGTGATTGAACACTGTAACTATACTCTCGGTACGCGGCCATTGTTGCCACCCGAATTTACTTCCCTAATTAAATCTCGGCTACACAATAGCTGTGAAGAGACTTCTCGATGACCCAACTTGAAGGTGGATTATGATTGGATTTTAGCACCAAAATGTCTCCATAAGTTTTAATATCCAACTGAAACCAATCAAACTATACAAAAAAAAAATAATGTCCCATATAGCCCTATACGTAGCTCTGAGCCACCATGGTCGACAAAGCCAAGATTGCGGGTTCAATCCCTGCCATGGTACGGAATTTTTCGAACGTATAAATTCCTAAGTATCCCTTCCTTCGGAAGGGAAGTAAATCTATGGGTCCCGTGTCGTAGATTTGCGACGTGTAAAAGAACTTCAAGCTGAAAAATGAGCAAAACGTATCGTCTGTTCCACGTCCTTAATTGAATGGAACGCTGATGACCTGAGATGTTCAAATCCGTAAGTCCCTAATTCGAGCCCCGTAAGGCTAGTTTGCATTTATTTCTCACCTTGAAAATGTGAATACCTGTTAATTTTACATTGCGGGCTCCGGCTCATATTTCACCCATTTCATCGAAATATTAGGAGTACAGCGGCACGTAAGTCACGGATGTCGTTCTGTTTCTTTCATGTTCGGATTTGTGACGATACAAACACATGTCTGCGTCAATATTGTTTTTTATTCAATTTATATCACTGTCCAGTCGAGTGAAGACAATATTTCAATGTAGATATGGTTGAAAACGCAACAATGCTGGTAATTCAATTAGTATGCCAAACATGTTTGAGCCAAGCTGTGTTATTGTTTATGTGATCTGATTATCTGAAATTTCCCAACTGATTGCTTTAATTTAATGTTACTGGTATTCATAGGCAACGTTCAATGAAACCACCTTCTTCATACCGATGCAATACTACAAGTCATGCAGGCTGCTGATGCTCAGAGAGCCGCAAGTGAAGTTTGTTGTAGTCTTGACACATTGAATTGGAGCATGAAGATCCTTGCATCAGCAAACCGCAGCATGATACTGACGTCAGCATCACGACTCAAACCTGAGTGCGGTGATACTTTCATTGTACTCCTTTCTTTGTATCTTGTTGCACACAACGATTACTGATCTTGCATGCCGGTATCACACCTGCCGATGATAATTGGAAAAAAAAAACTTTGATCAGTTTTTCAAATATTGCCATTAATTCGACTGATATATGTCCAGAACCTCCGTAACAGAATACATATCACTAAAAAACATTATCATCTGCAGATAAATGGTCTGCGAACTTATTTGTCAGCAGAATCCATTCTTCAGCCTGGAGTTTAAAATTTCGTTGATGGATTTCGATTGTTTGGGTAAGTTTAAATCGCATACCCTGAAATTTTGTTTTGATTTTTAAACTGAAGTTCTGATGGCAATTTCCTAGCAGTCAAATTTGGATCACATTCAGATTGCCTGTGCCTTATTTAACTTGACTTATATCAGAGTACGAGTTGTCACAAAATGTGGATATTTAGTACAGAAACTCATATAGAAGGTCTAATTAACCAAACGCATGAAGATTCGACTTTGAGACTTAAAAGTGGATAGCTCCCACATACGCACCAAAAATTATAAAAATGCTTTAAAATGCTTTCATGGCATTATTAAAAAAATAAGTATCGCACAAATTAATTTTGCAAAAATGTAAACCAAAAGAAATTAAACCTTTTAAATTTCGTGCTAACATACTCACTAGTACCTATGTGCTAATAGAACTTGTGATATTCAACAAGCTACACACGTATAAACAAGTGCTTTAGCCTAAGAAAACCCCATGCTCTTGCAAATTCTAATGAGAGCACAAAATACATAGGTATAGATAGCCCACAATATGCGTAAAAGAATATGATAGCTATCATTGAAAAATCATGCCCGTTAGAAAAGTTATATAAGTTAATATATTTCATTTATATAAAATACAATGTATTATATGCACCTCTATTATCATTCTTGTGATAAATTCCAAGTTCTAGCAGTATTATATGAAACTGAAGAAGCTAAAACCAAGGAATTTGGAATGATTATTCCATGCAGAATATTAAGATATTATAACGTATTCCATGCTTTTCTTTTAATAAGAAAAAGCCATAAAGTGGAGTCAAAATAGCGATTTTTATAATGCTTTTACATTTTTAAATTGTCATATCAATTTGGCATTTTTGGTTTATTTTACGTGTGATTTAAAGGGGTACAGTTTAAATTTGTTTTTTAAAATTATGTGTCATAGCTTTATTTCGTTCTTCTAATAATCAATCAATTTAACATCAATAGCTTTGTAAATATAAACTCTAGAGAGAGTTCTAATTGTTTGATAAATAATAATTAAATGAGTAAAACAGAAAAAATTGGGATCAATAGGAGGAGATATGGTAAATCAGCTTGGAATTTTTAAGGCCATATTTTTTTCAAAATCTTTGAGTTTTCCTTTAATTTTTATGTCTAATTGCAATTTCTGGAATAATGTAGATTTTCACACAAATGCCCTACTGCCCAGAAACTTGTGAGCATCAAAACTTGAAACGGGCACAGTTGGTAGAAGTCGCTAAGACAAGGCTCGTAAATGGGAGTTCGATTCCCTCCACAGCCGTCTTCCCTGACTGGGACTTTTTCAGATTTTCCTCATTCCTTTTACATGTTAAATGCCGAGGAAGTGCTTCAAACTTAAACCTGGAAAGTTTTCTTCCCCCCCCCCCGAAAAATATTTCTCAATTTATAATTTCATTTCTCGCATCATCAATGTTCATTGCCAGTGATGCCTAGTAGTAAAAACGGACGTTAAATATTATTAAAAATAACTTGAAAATTTTACTAACTAAATTGTAACTAATTTATAGAAAAAGATTTAAAATACTATGCAAAGTTCTTTTTTACCATAAACCTCTCTCTTACCTGATTCAAAGGAATAAATCTACCATGGTAGAGAAACCTTAAGGAGGTCTCCTGTGTTCACACATTCAGATGAGAGATTCCGTATTTGGAGGAGGAACAGGTAGATTGTTCGTTAAAGCGAATTTTTTAACTTGTAAATCATAAGTTCTCTGTCTCATAATGTTCGTATCCACTCTATAAGCTCTCCTATTTAGTGGATGAGTTCAGGAACACTCGTTGTAAACGATTAAATAAATGTGTATATTATAATGAAAATCAAACAAAATAGCTTTCGTGTGACTTTAAACCCTAAAAAGAACTTTTTTTTAAAGAAATAGACAGCACTATCTCTGTACATCATGTTTTCAAGAACCACGTAGACTCTTTAATATAAATAAAAAGATAATATTTTCAGAAAATGGTTGAGAGTTTTAACATTGATATTGGTGACAGTGTCGAAAGTGCAAAATATCCAGCCTGGACATGGATTCCCAACAATTGACGACTATTACCGCAAACTCTGCAGTATTTGCTGTTCGTTGCATGTTGCTATTTTCTTTTGTGGCTTTGCTGCGTTGCATCTGCAAACGATAAATATATACAAAGCAAATATTTGAATATACCGCAAATATTATTTTCGTGACCATGTTTTTAACACCAATTCTAAACCAATGTTCACGGTCTACAGCTCGTTCAGGTCAGTTTTGTTTACATGTTTGTATGATAAATGATTTTAAGCGAGAATATAGGGAAAACTATAGCTGTTGCATAATGCTATGATAGCTGAAAACTGGGAAAATAGCTAGGGCAGTTCTTCAAAATAATGTAGTATTATAATTGCTAATCTTAGAAAAAACTTAACGTGAGTACTAATTTTTATTAATACAGAGTTATAAACCTGATTAGACAGATCTTATTTTACAATAAGTAGTATTCCGATATCTTTTATATAAATTACGTACCTTAATACCGGTATTTATATGCATAATGATTCCTGTAAATTTCCAACAGCCGATAACATATCGATTATTTTATATTCATAAAGTCAACAGAAAACCAAGAAATTTTACTAGCTTTAAAATACAAATATGCTATAGAGTTCTTGAATATTCCACTAAAACCCATATAAATGCAGCATACTGGATCAGTTTTTAATTTACTTTGCAAAAACGCGTTTTCCTTTTAGCTGACAATGTTTCGGAATTAGCAACATTTGAATTTAATTGAAGTGGACAGCATAAAGCAGCAGGTGAAAAAGTTTTATGTTAATATTAATAATAGTTATTGACTAATTCGTAATTTTTCTAGTTCTCTGGTCATATAAATCATGGTCAAAAATCAGTCTAAGAACTATATGGAGTTTTATATTATGATTTTGATAGCATATTCTAACTCCACATTTTCTTGGACATTTTGCTAAACACTTTTAGAGTTATACCTGCAGAATTCGCTCTTAATATAGAACTGGAGGTTTGTAAACATAATGATTTTCTAAAGGTGTAAAGAATTTGTGATATTTTTTTCGTGTTAGAAGAGTATCATAATAATCAGAATTATATAAAAATGTATAGTTTCTGCGAGTTTAAAGAAAACAGTTTCATTATGAATACTACCAACTTTATGGCATTTACTGACAGGTAAATAAATCCTATAAAGGGTGTTCTATTGCAAAAAACCGTACGCATGCACACACAAAAAAATTGAATAACAAAAGGTATATCAAAGTTTTGCGGAAGCATTTCTCACATATGCAGGATAAAATACATAATATGATCATAACCCAGGAATTACTTTATTTCCTTATTAAAGCTATTTTTCTATCCAGAATATATTATTCAGAAACATAAAATTAAATGAAATGTTCAAAATGTCCTCCGTTAACACGGATACATCCATCAACCCGCAATCGCATGGACTCGCTGATGTATCCCTGCAGTGTCTAGCATTGTCTGGCAGCCTTGGCAGAATACGAGCACGAAGACTCTCTACACCTTCGGCTAATCCATAGCTCATATGAGCATCTGTCCCTTATTAGAATTCCTTGTTTTACTGTACCTCAAACGAGGTCCGTAAACACCCAGAACTGACACTACATGCTCGGTGTTATGTCAAGCAAGATTAACAAGCGGATTACGTGGTACAGAGCGACCACAACAAAGGTGAACCTAAGAGCTAAGAGCTTACATCACCCCAATCCCATTTAACCAGAGGTAAAAGCGAATGTTTACCTACTGCACGTATTAACAAATTGTTCTCTTGTGGAGTTATGCCACAGGACACCTATGCTAGTTTTCCAGTTTGCATATCACCCGTGTAAGCGGAGTTATAGACAAAGGGTTTTAACAAGGAAATAAAGCATTTACAAGAAAATAAAGCATGTTCATATAACATATTTGCATCCTGTATATGCAAGGAATGTTTCCCCAAAGTTTTGACATACCTTTTGTTACACCTGTATATTATATTAAGTAAGCTGATATCCTTTGCGATAGTTTAGGCAGTATATTTAGATATTTTTTGTTATGGAGCTTATAGCAAATGTTGGTTTGTTTTTTATTAACGCGCTATGTGCTATCTATAAGCCGGGAGAGATTGTGGTAATCCAATATTTGACAGGTAATCTGTGATTTTTATCAACCGCCAACGTTTCATGTACGTACATAAAAAAAAAAAAAACATAAAAGACCTGGAGTGCCAAACTGGCAGTTACAAAAACTCTCGCCACTATAGCAGCTGCAAATGTATGATGTATATATTGCAGGATTTGAGAACGAAAGTGATTGTCACCGAAAGTGTTCACAGAGCACATTTGACTCATTGTTGCAGTTACGCAATACAACATTTTGCGTTGGGCAGTGAAATTCACTACATTGTCATGACAGATGCGTATAATATTTATGTTTAGATTGAATTATTTATTTTTTTTAATCTAGTCCAACCTAATTTGAAGCCCACTGGAGTTAGAATACACATTTAAAAGTAAATTTCCTCTTTAATGAGCTGTGCACGCGGAATACTCACAAAGGGGGATATAGGAAATCATAATTTGTACTGCATGAATTTTTCTAAATTACAATCTATTTCTTAAAATTTATTCTGTTGAAATATGGAAGTTGATAAGTGATCATTTATAAATTAAAAAAAACTAAATTTTATTAATAAAGCAAAAATTAAAATCTAAATATTGGTTTTGAAAAATTCGAGGGCTGTTCAATGATCATAAATTTTTTTTTTTTTTTTTTTTTTTTTTTTTTTGCCAATATACTCATCCTGATAATTTTGATCAAAACTGGATGCAATGCACTTGTCCCAGGGTTTATGCCAGCTCAAAGACATACATGCTGGAAACCACTGTTTCTGCTGATGAGAAACGATTGCCCTGAAGGTGTTTCTTCAACTTGAAGAAAAGGAAAAAGTCGTGGGGCTAAATTTGAACACATTTCACATTGATTTTTAAGAAATTTCTAATAGTTAACAAGAACGTGTGCGATATGTGGCCGTGCGTTATCATGATGCAGCCTCCAGCTAGTTTGTTATACGGAAGTGTGGTATTTAGTGTGTGATAGGACTTTTCAGAGCATCTCTATACTATTGTCCAGTTACAGATGTGTGTGGAGGTACGACATGCTGGTAGGTCTTTCTTGAATATCGCAAAATGAGATAACATTCCCAGCAGTTACAAACACTTTTTTTTTAATTGGTGACAACACGAAACTTTTATATTTGGTCTCAGGCTCCAAATGATGTGTGATTACCCAAAGAAACTCCGCAAATCTTGTCACACCATCTTCAACACACGTATCATATGTAAATTTCCAGTTACCAACATGTGGAGTACTCGGTGAAATCTTCAGAATTTCTGAAAGTGTTCTTAATGTGATTTGACGATCCTGTCTCACAATGGCCGCGCCCGTGTTTTTTTTTTCTTTTTTTTTTTTTTCCATTCTGTTAGAGCACAAACTGGAGCTCCGTGTCCACATACCTTTGAAATTGATTTATTTCATTACAAATCACAATGAAATAAAGGTAAAATATATTTTGAACTAGTCGGACACATTCTGCCGCATATATGCAATAATATTGCACAAGTCAGTTTTGCACAGCAGCTCATAAATGGCACGCAAAGTATAAGAAACCGTGCATTGCAACGAGGAAGGGTAGGAAATAATGTACGAAAAGACGTTTAAATGCTTGCAGTGTAGATGATATAAAGTATCGCAAACAAACAAAACGCATTTTCCAGTTTTCTGTCCTTATGACGTAATTTCCTCTTGCATCGCTGGCTTTAATTATATATTAAGTGTGTAACATATTACTCCAATTTTCACTTTTTTTTTTTACTCAGAAACACAATCCTTATTAATATACTTCGATTTTTGTATATTTTGTGATCTATTGACTGGTATTATCAAATTAAAAAACGCACATAATGTCAACATTGTTGCATAAAACCAGTCTTAAATCATTTTCTTTCCCTATAGATAGTACCTTGTAAAATTATCTCCGTGAGTAAAGGATGATAACTCAAACTGATTGCATTGTGTGCCTTCAGGCGGTGGTAGGGGAAATGAACCGCCTAGGCATGATGGTGGACCTGTCGCACGCCTCAGTTCTCACTATGAAGGACGCCCTAGCCACCAGTAAGGCCCCCGTCATCTTCTCGCATTCCTCGGCCTTTGCTCTCTGCAACTCGTCTAGGAATGTGCCTGACGATGTCCTTAAATCACTGGTAAGTATAACAGGCTAAAGGTTACATTTTCATTATTTTATGTTATTTGTATTTATAGTCGAATGGCCTCTCACCATCCTTCGTTGCTATTATAATGGCGCATTAAATAAATTACCTGCGCGCTAGTTCAGTTTTGTATTTCACTAAGCGCCATTATATATTATATAATTTGCATAATAATGATTTTGAAACGTAAAATAAACATTTTCTTGAAAGGACAGGTAAAAAGATAGAATTTTTGAAAATGATTCGCAAGAAATATGAAAGAATGTTAGACTCATTTCATTTACTTAAAACATTACACGTTTCTTTACTACGGGTACTTTCCAAACACTTTGGCGCGATAGACCATCTAAAGACCAAAGCAGGTCGCAAGGACCGCTGCAGCCATAGCTTCCGTTTCGCGACCTCGCTCACAGGGGGGATATATGATTACTGATCAGCCTGCCAATCAGGCAGCTTTCGAAATCATAACGATACCACCTCTCCATCTGGAACCTCCTCAATTACCCTCAGGAGCAGGATGGACTCAGTTGTAGATCTCTCTGATTCGGACAATGTCCGGGTAGGTACCGTAAATCAAACCCTGGTCCTCTCAGTCTACAGTCAACAACGCTAACCACTAAAGTAGGTCGGCTGACGTATAAATAAAATTTCAGAGTTACGGTAAATTAAACTTCCGACTGAAAGTAAAGTGCCATTTGTAATTGGTTTGCATATTTTTCCTACAAAAATTGCACAGTTACCCATATTTCACTACATTTTCAAAGATATTAATATGCTTAAAGCAAATTACATGCACGCGCCCTTTCATCAGCCGAAATATTACTACTATGAGCTTACTTCTTGTAATTTCTGACACCATGATTACCCATAAGCACTTCAATTTCATGCCCTACCAGTCAAATCTTTTAATCTACGTTAATATAAAAATATTGTATCGCAACTATCGATCTATGAAAAATCACAATAAAATATATATTGATGAAAGCTGCAACTTTTAACGTTGTCGTTTAAATTTAAAGATCCTTTTGTTAATATAAAATTTGAGTATTTAACAAAGACAGACATTGAAAGAACTTCTAGTGCTCTTTACCAGGGATTTATTTAAGATTCTCGCATTGCAAGGTAAATGAAGCTACTACACTTTAGTGATAATTGTCGAAGTTCAACAATTAGATGATTTACAGAAATAGACAAGCTTAATTTATGTAATTTTTACATATATCCAAAATTTGTTTGAAGAGTAGATTGAATAAGTAATTAAATCAAAACTTTCACCTAATCTGCACAAAAAGTCATGTTGATACATCTGAGACAAGTATCCCTAACTTCCGAAAGAACGAATATTAAACTTTAAATAGATGATTAATTATTGTTGATAATAATAGAAAATAGTAAAAATATTCGGAGATAACTTTTATTTCTTCTTAACGTTATTATTTTGTAGAAATAAAAAATACTACCGTGTAATACTTGAAATCGTTCCTAATGCTCAAGAAAATATTAAGCTAATATTAGATGAGCATTACCAAGATTGGGTTTAAGAAACGTCTGGATAGCAAAATTTATTAATATAAAGATTCTAAGAAAACCTCGCAAGTAGCGCTAATGTCACTCTATGTGCAGTGTAACCAAACGGGTTGGGTTCAGGCGATAACGCATTCGGGAGTTTCCAGGTTCATTTCTAGTTAGGCTCTCTCCGCTTTTTGCTTTATCGTGTCATGTCATTTCATTGCGTTAGTTCTGTCACAGGGCCGAAAGCGCCAGGTGAAGCGTTTTAGTAGGCTCCGGCTAAGTGTCCAGGGTTGGGCATTAATTTTGAACCGGTTTTATCGGTAGTGACAGGTTGATCGCCAATATGAAGCGATTTAGTTGCTGATCGCCATATTTTGCAATGGCATATTTTAATTGGGTATTGATTCCTTTGGTGTTGTTGCCCATGCTTCATGAGAATATCTCAGGATTTTGTTACGTTATTTTGCGACTCGTGCTGTACAGACTGGGTGGTGATATCAGTTGTGTTGGTAATCACGAGATTAGCCGATCTGAATATGTATGGTAATTTATTAGTCACAAGATGTTACGCCCCAACGGAAATCCTGCGTACAAGAGAACTTAGCTTTGCCGAATATACATGTAGCTGCCCCAACTTCCACGGAGATGAACTGAATCTGATTATCTTACTATCTGATTAGCTTTCCCCTTAATGTACTTAAAGACCGTGATTTACGCCAACGGTAGGTCTTTTAGGAAAATGCATAACACTGGTCCCTTTGGGTTTATTCTTTCTTTGATTAGAAGTTTATATCCTCCTTGGCTTTCCGGGCTTCCGTAACAGCTACACCAGAGAACTTTCTCTTTTGTCGACATACAATTCTCATATTGTAGTTACACCTTATGATACACATACACAATATTTTATTACTAATTACGATGCACCAAATGATTAGATTTGCAACATGCATTTTATATTATATTCATATTTTAGTGGAGGTAGGCCGTAAGAACTGTTTCACAGAGCAAAGTGGGCTGGCATGGTGTACTGGTGTCTTCAATCTATAAATGAATTTAAAATAAATTTGGATAGTGACATACCTGTACTTTTTATATTGAATCATGTCCCAAATGGCTAAGAAAGACTTCCCGTTAATGTTGGCAAAGTTCTTACTTCAGATACCTGCTGGAGGAAACCTTCAGAAAATGGAAAGGTGACTGAACAGTACGGTAAAAGAGTAGTAAATAGTTCATATAATTTAACAGTATACATTTCTATAATTTAACAATAAATTATATACATAATGTTATTGAATTTTGAATTTTAAATAAGGAACTTCCAAAAATGGCTAATTAATTTATCGTACGATTAGAAAAACGTATAACTGATTTTTTACATTATTGTACCATTTAAATACTAATTTTTAATAATTAAAAGTGAAGTAATACATCTCAAAACGCTAGCCATTCAACAGATAATAATGAAATAGCTCCTGGCCACGTGAATTATTAACTCAAAAGTTTAATAAAATCTTTCATTTTATGATAATTTAATATTTTAAATCCTTGCCAAAATTATCACGGCTTAACACTTTTACCTAGTAGTGTACATTACTTTACAAAATATTACAAAATGTACCTTAAATCAGACTAGTAATTAAGGAAACCCTTTAAAATCCATTTTTCTAAGTCGTCATACCTGGGTCACTAGATGGACTCGGTGAAGAAGTCCATGATCATTTTTTTTTAATTACAAAATCTTAAGTGTACACCCTACGCCATGGCTGGGGTTTCCTATTTGCGTCTTGTCGGAAGAGAAATCATACAGTGTCTGGTCATCTCACCATGATGCACAATCAGCAATTTTAAATCCGTTAACATATGCGTTGCAACCAATAGTGAAGGAGTTATAGGATGGTGGCTCGCGCGAGGGTGTTGTTTTGAAATGTTTCGAGTATGCCTCACGTTTGAAGGGGTTTAGGGGGCGGGAAGTATTGTGATGGGAGCTTGATGCATATACAGCCCACCAATAAATAACGCTTCTTGTCGACCTACAGGGATGCTGCTACTTTTTGGGACTTGAGTGAGGGGAATTAAAGGGACGTGTGGATGAGAAAACACTTTATCTCCCAGTTGATGTCGTTTATTCAACCAACAAGCGCATATCAGGCGTTTCTTTTCGGACCGTAGTACTGAAACAGTTGGCGGAGCTATGATATTTGACGAACATTGATGTTCCAGTGCGAGTTCCCGAGAATTCTTCTTCTTTTTGAATTCTTCAAAAAGGGTGATATCGTGTCCTTAAATACTAAGTAAGGTTCACTTGACCACACGATGCAGGGAAGCTCTATTTTCCCGCCACTGTGGGTTTAGACCATCTTACAGGTTATCAGTGACATGCAACTCTCATATTATTGGTTAGTCAGATTATCTGAACGTAACAACCCGGCGATTCATCCAACATTCAATTACAATTTCTACCGTACGTTAGAGTTTAACGTCCTTTAACGGTAGCACAAATGATAATGGCTCTATCTTTGCCAGTATACCTACCCTGGAAAAAAGCAGCTACCTTCCAATGAACAAAAGAAAAAAAATTACTCTGTTTGCCAGAGTGGTTCCTCTGCTGTTCGAAAGAGAATTCCTGCTTTTCGTGACATTTTTACATATACAGAACCCTTCACTTACAGCTAGCTGAAATAAAATATTATATTTGTTCTAATTAATTTCTCACATTAGGTGGAGTATCAAGAACGATATCAATAGGCAAGCAAACAGGCAATCAGGTCATGCAACAAAGAAAACTACATCTTTCGATTGAAGTAAATGGGATGTCGCAAAACAGCACAATGTAGAAAGGAGCGTCTGGAACAAGCTTCAAAATTATATTTTTGACAGAAGAATCTGCCATATCGTGATGGATACAACTGAAAAAAATATTTAATAAGGAACTATGGAATAGAAAATTTATAAATAGATACAAAAAAGATTTTTTTTATAATTTTTAAAAATTGAACATTATAATAAGCTTTATAATAAGAAATCGGGTTCAAAATATTTTGAATTTAATGTTTATTGAATTTAATTGTATTTACTATAAAACTTGTGTAGTATTAATAGATAACTTAAGCTCCAGATATATCATCCTGAAATCCTGAAAACATTCCCTTTTGCACGTGCATTTCTTCCATAGAAAGTTTCCGTAAAGTCAGCTCCTCGTTGCATATGGCAATGAGTTAAACTTTGAACTTTGCAGGTCCAACTATTTTAATTAAAACTAGTTAGGAAGTTCGTGTAAATAACAAAGGATTTCTTGGTGTGAAAGCCATTCGTTGCAAGAAAGTCGCGTAAAACTCGGATGAAGATACAGAGATAGAATTAATCGTCTGCAACAGTGTATTAGTTTTCTAAGACCTACATAACGAAATGTCGAAAGAGAGGCCTGCGGAATTTCAAACTGACACATTTTTATAGCACTTAAGTTGTTTTCACTAATTTCATACTTGCAGCATTACCAAAACGGTTTTCTGCTTTATATATCACTTTTGCAAGCACACATTACTCTAAAAGCAAATAAAAACACTAAAGGAATACATAATCTGAGCGGGGTGCCTCAGGCGATAATTCTTGGGACTATCACTCGAATTTTCCGAGTTCAAATCCCTTGGGGCGAAATTCTGACTTTAGATTTTTTCGTTATGTCCCCTAGCTTCTTAGGTGAATGCAGGATGGATCTATGACTTCCAAAATTTTTTCGTTCTCCCAGTTCATTCTTTTGTTTATGCTACTCGGTCGAAAGTGTCAGGGCGAGTTGGATTGGTGCGGTTTGACGGCAGCTTGCCCTTTGAAAATAGTTTTATCTCGGCGACTGGTATGAAAGTGATTTCTAAGGGGCTCGAACTCCTCCTTGGGGCGATCTCCATCGAAAACATGTTAGGGACACCGTCTTCATCCCTTATCTCATCCTTTGGATGGTAAGCACGAACGACCAGCCGTGAGTAACGTTCACATACCGAAATATCCTCCTCCACTCCAAACAATACAACCCAATCAAAGAGATACATAACTTATACACGTTAACACCTGTTAACTACAAAAATAACTCTGTGCAGCTACAAAATTGGCATCATCCCTAGAAGAGTTAACCAATATCTCTTAACATATTGAAATCTGTAGGTTTATAACTTATGGCT
Source organism: Metallyticus violacea (assembly GCA_030762175.1). Taxonomy (NCBI): domain Eukaryota; kingdom Metazoa; phylum Arthropoda; class Insecta; order Mantodea; family Metallyticidae; genus Metallyticus; species Metallyticus violacea. The sequence goes on from CM060834.1 coordinate 74,092,526, forward strand.
ACCATCTTCGTTAAGTCTTTTAGTGCAAAGAATGCGACTCAGGGAAACAATGATCAACCAATTACCTTAGTCATTTCGCTATTGTTTCGCACTAAAACAATTGTTAATTTATTTTTCTCCCACACCTTTTTGTGGGAGTAAGAGTTTTACACCTCATGCCAAATACCAAATGCCCTCGAAATGATGAAGCAATGAATAAATAGTACTTGAAAATTGCAACCGATGCAAATTGTTCACTGGGAGTCGAACCTGCGCCCGCCAGTTGATAAAGTAATTGAATTATGGCGGAGGAGTCTTTATGTTTACCATTGCTCATAAAAGTCTCTAAGAAGTTAACGTTTTAAAAACATGTCTCACTAATGAAGTGTATAAGTTAAAAACAAAACGAAGAAACAGATCATTTGTCTGTGCATGTACAAGAAATTTCCTCCTTCCCTACTATTAAACGAACCAGTGGTATTTTTCAATTGCGAGATCTATGAGACTAACTTTAGGAATGATGTTTAATTGAAAAATTAGCTTATACAGAAAATGGGCAATAGAAATAGACTTATTCTTTCTAAAAAATAATTGTGAAATCGGTATAATAACAACTGTGGAAAATAAAACAAAATATGTATTTGAAACAATATTCACGACTATTCGTTATTCAAGAAGCAGCTTCGATTTCATTCCCAATTTTTGTAAACAATTTTCCCTGCTAGAAACAAAAGTGTGATATTGTGTTTAGCACCCTTACTCAGTCAGTTCTTTGCATCCGAAGTGAGCAGTGTAAAGTGTGGAAGAGAAAACAGCACATAATAATGAGGGTGCCCAACAAATGTATACACACTTTCCCAGTAGATATCTATTTAATATATTTCAAAGTTGTACCAAAAACAGCAGTAATGTGTAGTATGATGTTCTGTAAACAAACGTGACTCATATACATTATGATAGCTTTGCTACGTGACAGGTAAGTCAACAATGAACAAATGAAGCCAAGATTATCGTAAATCAATATATGAACAAATGAAGCCGCGATTATCGCATGGTGTTCTGTAAACAAATGTGACTCACATTACGTTATGCTAGCGTTGATACAACAAAATGGAGCCAAGATTATTGTTTGAACAGCGGAAAGCAATTTTGAAGTAGTATTGGAAAACCGAGAATGTAGTTGAACTTCAAAGACAATGGAGACATTTGTACAGAACAGAACCGTCAACCGAGTAACAATTGCACGCATTCCAGACAATCGAGACTCGTGGTACCGTATGCGTTGTTCACAAGGGCACATCTGGGAAACCTCGCACAGCAACAAGCCCCGCGCACTGGATCCATGGCATTGGATAGGACGAAGAAGTCTGATTTAGTTTCCGCCGCATTCTCCGGATCTAACTCCGTTTGCCATCTACCTATGGGAGACTTTTAAGGATGTTGCGTACCGTAGAAAACCAGCTACACTGGCAGCACTTCGGGAAGAAATTGAAACGGCATGTGCTGCAATCGCTGAGGACACTTTCGCAAAAGTTGCTCAGCCAGTAGTTCAACGTAGTCAGAAGCGCATCGACGCCGATGGCGGGCATTTTGAGCAACTGTTGTAGCTCTAAAAGTCTAAGATGATTTGTGCTCATTTTCTGTTTGTGTCAATTTAGTTTTGTTAAGTTAACAGAGTTTTTTCTTTGCTTGAAGTGCGTATACATTTTTGGCACCCTCTGTATATACTGGTGATAGAACTATATGAACATAACAGAAAAAGACCTCTATCTTTGGGGGTTATGAGGCATTAAACATTAACTCCAAACATATGACAATGTGATTGTTCCACATTTATGATGTACTAATTGCAGATAGTGGGTGTGTGTTTTTGTTTGCATAACTTTATTCGGAAACAAGCTCATAGCTATCGTGCCCATTTAAATATTTTACATCAAGATTATGATTATAATATTAAACTCAAAGCTAATTTTGCAAATTCAAAAGCTTCCCATAAAACTTTTGAGGTAAATATATGTCAAATATTTCTTAAGTTTTTCTTTGAGAGTTTTCCACTTGTCAGCAGTTACTACAGTTCGCAGCCGCCATCCTTCACGATTTTGTTAGTCTCCTTCCTGAAGATTAATTCGTTTCATCATTTGGGCTGCACAAGCTTTCTGTGATGTTCTCGGTTCGTCCACGCTCCCTCATTACAGGTGACCATTCAAGAAAAGCTTAGTTCCTATCTCCCCAGTTTTTCTGTTGATGTGCCCATACTACAGTAGAGTTTGCCTTGCAATCCTCTCTGTAAATGGTTCTTCCATTCCCATTAACTGTCTTACCTCTTAATTCCTTCTTTTTTAAACTTGGATATCCTGACCCCCCTTCGAATTCCATCGTTTTCCACTGCCTGTATTTTAATTTTCTGTCTTTCTACCTACACCCACCCTTCAGCGCCATAAATTATATCACTGTTCTTTGTTTGTCAAAAACTTCGAGCTATTAAATTAATATTAAAGGACATCTATTGTTCTATTTATATATGTCTGTCCATTAACATCGGAATTTGCATATTCCAATCGATAAGAATTCGTTTACATTCCATATGGTGGAACGGGAATTATTGAGGCTATTTTTAAGATGTTGGTGATTTATTATTCATTTAATTGCACAATTTGATGCTCTTATTGTCTTCCCTCGGCTCTTGGAGTCATGAATTATAAACTTCCTAATTCTCTGGTTCCAATGCAGAGGATCGGGATCTCAGGGTGATTTTGGACTGCTTTTAATGACTTTGTCATTAGGGAGGAAGGAGATTGTTCACTGTAATAATGAAGTTCGGCACTGGTTGGCATTTAATTTGACAACTTGGAAGGTTCTGGAACATGCTGTGCTTCGGCGGATTATAATTCGCTGTATTCACCCGCGTAGTTATTCACGTTAACACAACTGTGGCTATTCGTATTATTACGCTAGTAGCACTGCCTCACTGGCTCTCATTGACCGAACGATTTACTTTGACTCTCCGCGACAGTTTAACTATTCTGCTATGACGCTAACTAACTGATGACTGATTAAATGTTACTCTTGCTGCTGCAGTTACTACTATCACGACTCTTCTTGTCTCTGTTACGACTGCCAACTCGCTCCTCCTTCGCGAAAAGTTAATTTCTTCAAATAAATTGAATTTGGTTCCTTCTAGAATATTGCTAGATCACACTATCGCATGGTCTATTACAAATTTGATTCTATATGTCGGGTTTTTAAACATGTTGATTGGTTGAAGATTCTGGGTTTTTACCAGGAAATATACATTTTCTCTTCCCACTCTAGCAAAGTCGCGGACATCTACCCTTCACTAGATGCTGGCGATTAAGCACGTTTCTACCATTTATGCGGCCTCCCTTTGTACCAATATGTCGGTTTCTGTGAAAACGCGTGTTTCTGTATGCGGTATTTCCTCTTGACTGCAAGTACAGTTATATATTATTCCTAGCCTTTTACAGTACATCTGGCGCCGAACAGGGGCCGGCTGGTCTGTCTGTGGGTTTAAAAGAGCAATGCTTAAGACCCTTTCTCAGGTAAAGCTAATGGCCTCCGACAAAGAACAGCATTTCCTTTCCCTTTATAAAAACATAACAAACATATGGTATTACAGAAAGATAACCTGAATATTACTTGCTAGTAACAAGACATATCTGTACATACATACATACATACATACATACATACATACATACATACATACACATATATACATACATACAATATTGTGGTCCTCCTTTTTAATTGAAATATTAATACCCTTGATTACCTGAATCAAGATATTATTATTATTATTATTATTATTATTATAATAGTAGTCATAAACACTTATAATTAAATAGGAAATTTTGAGACATTTCCTGCTTCAATGGCGAGCTAATGTGCATGGGTGTAACTGCATTTAGTTCGTCTTGTACTACCATATTGTCGCCTTACTATGACCCATCGCATAAAACAAAATATATTCAACTTAAAGAATGCTCTCATACTATCTAAATTCATTAGTAATCATGACATTACAGGTGTAATAAGAATTTAATCGTTTTAATTTATCACATTCTTGTTCTAAAAGTTAACAAAGTAAGTTTAAGTATAATTGCTATAAAGCTAATTATAATATCCCTTTCATGTTAAAAGATAGTTTATTAAGACGAAGGGATATCGAGCTAACGCGTTATCTTTTCATGCATGTGCTTAGCGTCTCTTTTCAATTCCAAAGATCCTCCCGGCCATATTGTTATGTCTAATATGTTAACAACATATTATAATTTGCAAATATACAATTTTAAAGTATAAATATTTGTCCCATATCAACACTACTTGGGATATACTTATAAACAGGGCACTTGTCTTCAAATAGAACTGAAACATCTTTAAACACAGTCACATAAAAGTGAGTTTCGTGAAAAATAATAGTACGTCATTTGTATATTTATGAAGTGTAGGCATTATTTGCTCATGTTTGTTAAAGCAGAGTTTCTTGTAGGATTCTCCAATCGCTGTGGTTCCTTTTGCCGATGTGAGGGTTGCACATGGTAGAAATCTGCGCCCGTCTGTTGCCCTGAAGTCTCGCCACCTGACCTTCCCATTTCCATTCTAAACAATTGCGCCTTTCACCACGTCGCATGTGTTTACCAGAACTGTTATGTTAACATTTTGGATTTTGTCTCTGAGAGATACTCCTATCAGTTTCATCTTCCTCTAGCACACATGAATGTACTTCTTTTGAGTTTCTGTTAATTCTACGTTGGGCAACCGTGCAGTAAAGTCGGACGGAAACTTGACGGGTTAACGTATTACAGGACATAAAAGCGCACAAATTACGTGTCAATGATATTAGATGAAATTCTTCCATTTTTAACATGTCTGAGTGCATAAAATGAGTGGTCTTTACATTTCATTTAATTACTTCATGCAAATTTTCATTTTATTTATTTTATGTAAATTGACTTTATTAAATTTCACATTCGTTATGGTCTTCATCTCCACACTCGCATTTTACTATAATATGTTTTCTTGGTTTGGTGTAAAACCGCGGAAAAGTGTTGCGTCTGAGTTAAGTTTAACGAATTCCGTAATGGCATATAACATGGTACATTTAGTACTTTCCCTGCCGGCGTTATTATTACCGGACTACTTTGCCCTGTTCGTTGGTTTAAACAAACTTTAAAAACAAACGCCTTCGCTGGCAACTGCCGTTAGCTTCATTAGTGGACTGTGTGAAAGTGTCTGGGGAGGCAGAGACAAGTGGTAAGAGAAAGACTTGGTGAGCTTTTTTGTGACTATAACATTTTTTATGGTTTATTTGAAACCTGTCCTTGTTTTTATTTGTTTGTTTTTTTCAAATTTAATTTCAATGCATGTTCATTCCGTAATTTTATATATATAATGTGGAAAAGTATACATTGGTGGACCGGAAGGTTCATTGAAACTTTACTGAGAAAACACATGCAACATTTGAGCCTTAATCAGCCAGAAAAACACGCAGTTGCTGATCATGCCATCTAAATTTGCCATGATTAAATTTGAAAAAGCAGAAGTAATTGAAAAAAATCGTATATTTGTATCTGGCTTAGAAATAGAACAACATCAAATAATATAGACAGTGATAGAGGTTTTCCCGGACTCCGTTACTATCCACAAACAACTTTACCACATCTCTCCCACTACTTCTCCAATCCCCTTCCATCCTAACGAATCTTCCCTCGCTGCCTTTCCAAACACTTATTTCAGTCCGTTATAGATGCTGGCGGCAGTAGCCAGCGCAAGTTTTAGATTATAAAGTTCTTTTAAATCAATGTCCACAGCAAAAAAAAAAAAAAAAAACCGATAATGATCAATCTTGTTTTATTATTGCAGTAGTTTGTTAGTAGTTTGTTCTTCTGTTTCTATTATTTAGGGAACAAAGTTTGTTATCCCATAATTGTCTTATTTCCGAAGAATTGTTTAACGGTTTTATCTTTCGCAGTAGGTTTTTTCTTTGTTTTACCGCAGAGTTAACCCTTATATTTTTTGAAAAATTAGGTGTTTACTGTTAAGAAACCAAAGTTTTCTCATCAAATGTAATTAATATTGAAAAAAAATGTTCATATAGGCCGTCCATGTCCGTATGCGTTCCATTACACCTTTTTCCGAAAGTAATAGCGATGCTGATGTCGATTATTGAAACATTGCTAAGAAAACTTGAGAGATTATTGCTGTTTTCTTTTCTTTGGAACCCTGACTTACTAAAGTAATAGTGTTTGCATGATTTTCCTAAGTACATGTGGAAGCAGCTCAAAAATAATTTATCACGGACATTTCGACGTTTAAAGTTTGACGTACGGGAAATCCCCCAAAACCAACATGCGTCGATGTTAATACCTTTCCTTTAAAAGCCGTCTAACGAAGCAGATAATTTCACAAAGCCAGTGCGGCCGACCTCTGCTGCTCCGTGAATCCTACAGAGTTCACAAAATTAGAAAGCTCATTTGTCTTTACATATGGATGTTTCCCCGAGGCAATTGTTACCGATGTATGCGCTCTGGAAACAAATTCCAGCTCTGTTTCCTTAAAGCTATAAATAGAACTAAAAGCAAACGCTCTCTCCCACCCCGTTTGCACAGCTTCCCTGTATAGGGTGGCAGAAATCACGGAACTTGACCTTTGAACTTGCCATTATCCAAAATAGTGGTATTTAGTTGTTTTTTTAACTTCCATTTCTACATTGTACTTCCTTTTACCCATCAATTACTTTTTTTTAAATAATTATGTTTTAGTAATTTAATAGATTAAGCAGTAATTTCTCTTGAATGGTGGTATTAGCGCTATGTCGAATATTGTAGGTTCATGAATCAACAAGTCCAGGATTTGAGTATTGAGCAGATGTTTGAAATTGATCCTTTCGTATTTAATGTTAAACTGTATTTATGAATATTTACCAATGACGTTTCTTTCTAAGTGTCCAAATGTTTGACAGTGGCAGCGTCCTATACCTATAAGAGCTGGAATAACAAATACTATAAGCCTTTGATTGATGGGGTTTTTCTTGCAACTGAAAAAGCAGTCCTCGTGCTTTTATTTATGTTGCGTTGATACGATATACGTAAGGAATGAGACGTATGAGAGTTATTTCAGGAAAACAGCGTTGCCATATCTCTGCAATCACTTTCGGTGCATGTTTAGTGCTAACAGAAATCAGGTGTGGAAGTTTGAGTAATATATTATTTCTTAATTTATTAATTTAAGTATCTTCATATTTTTTTTAATTGTGTGATATAACATGAAATAATTGGTAGTCTCTCGTCAATCATGTATGAATGTAACAATGACAACAGGTATCATGTAACTGTTTAGAATCACTAGACACGCGAAGGTGGGTTTGATGGGTCCTTTTCTCGCGCTTTATATTGACTAAAGTGATGGTACACAGAAATGTTTACGTATTCATTTATATGTTACAATCATAGCAGAAAGTGGCTAATGTGGTAAATTGTACTACAAACATTGTTCCTTAATATAGGTAAATGTAGGAAATATTTTAATATAAGTTTTAGAGGGAATTGTTAACAATTACCAATCAATTATTGAAATTGTAAATATACTGTCGCGCCTGTTAGTTTTAACTATTCTACCTCTGAGAAATAACATTACACTAGTATCTTCACAAGAGAACAGCTGAGAAAAGTATGAAATGTTTTTAGTTAAATGAAGATTTGTTCTGTTCAGTGTTTTGCTCATGTATTATAACTGCGCGCCAGTGTTGTTGCTGTCAAAAAATTGTCTTATACAGATATGGTACGGATTTGTGAACAGAAAGTATGTGAACCAGAATCATTCTTCACGAATAAGGTATTTTACAGATTTCCTCAGTTTTCTTCAATGGCAAATGCCACCAAATAAAATTCCATTCCAAGCCTGTATCACAGTAGTGAAAACGAACTCTCTTTATGAACTCACGATTGTTTCTTTGCTTGCGGAATTTGCTTGAGGGATAAAATAAATGTAGTTCTCCGTTAATGCCATGAAACTCCGTTTGATATCTTTCAGTGAATCTTTATTTACAGCCCCTTTAATTCTTGATGGTGTATGGCACCACACTACCAAAATCTATAAGGTTTAAGCCAAAGAAAATGCTAATTAAATACGCTACCACGACCCGTAAATATTTGTATGACTATATATAGACGTTTCATATCCAAACAACGTATGCACAAACACAGGGACCGCCACGAGTGGCCGATGTCGTTAAGGCGCAAACTCATGAGCGGAAGGTCTGGGGGTCGAATCCCGCCATGACCGTCCTCCCTGATTGAGGTTTTTCCAGATTTTCCTCAGTCCTCATAAATGGCAAATGCCGGGTAGGTACCCTAAACTTAAGCTTGGAACGTTTCCTTCCTTAATATAACTCAATTGATAATTTCATTTCCCATATCATCAGTGTTTACCGCCTGTGTGCTTTAGTAGTACAAACCGGCGTTAAACAGCATTCATTCATTACAAATACAGGATCAGTGAAACAATTTACATTTAGAGGGACACCTGATTCAATTATATCTACCAACATTTACCGCATTACCATGGTAAATATACACAATGTGAACAATTTATGGCAAAAGTGGGAAATTATACGAATTCTTTCTGTTGCCTACCTTTACTAAGCAACAAAACAAACATATAATGTAGCTAGTAATTGTAAAATTGATTGCATTTTCCACTGTGAGACACACATACCCACCCACCCCACACACACACGCCCTCCCACCCTCTCCAAGTCCATATTGTACATAAAAATTAAAATGCTTGTTTATTTGTTTCATATTAATTTATGAATTTTAAATTAACTATAAATCTATTCTTTACTTTATTTTTTTAAAGAATAAAGCATTTTTTTCGTCTAAATCACTCAAACTTTGACTAAATGTATAAACAATTCTTATTTATAACTTCTTATTTCGCTTTCTTATATAAATAATACTTTAAAATAACAATCATTACAATAATAAATATACGATAAGGTAAATAAAGTTCAAACGTTTTAACCTAGAAAAGTTGTTATTCAGTAATTAATATTTCTCTATGATATCTGGAGATAAACTTTCGTTTAAATTTTTCATTTAAGTAACTAAGAGGAGTCGTCAGGATTTATTACATAATATTAATTTTTCCAAAGAATTATATAATGAAAAGTTATATGTAGTAACACAAATCTTCGGTAAGTAATGCAAAATGTAAAAGTTTTCAATTTAACGTTAAGATTTATAAATGTCAGTATAGACTTAAGTTAAACTAGGGAATTGCTTTCCTTGCTAGTTCTGACCGTTGTGAATGTCGACAGTCTGCAGTTGGGTAGTCGAAGTGCTCAGTGCATCAGAATGTATTTGCAATTCCTACATCAGCATACATTGGTGGGATCCTAAATGCATATGTTCGTTTTTGAAAAACTGAAACTGCCAGCGGTGCGAGTGAAATTATGTCTGTCGCACTTTAAAACAAGGTGGCCCAAATTTAAGCGCTGGCATCTGTGATGGATTATGATATCTTTGGTAATGAATATGTGAACAGCTTCATCGTTTTTTGTCCCGTTTTGTTTCTCTTAGTGACAAATATTAACGAGTTCGCCTGCGTTTGCCGCAAAAGAAGTGCATAGCCATAGAAGATAAACCAAATGATCAACTGGATTATGTAATTCTTGTCGATAAACGTTGCTGGCATATTAAATTTCATGGGAAATATCACGATGCAAATATTTAAAGTTTATGGTGTTCGTTTTTGAAAAATCTAATAAACTTATGTTTAGTTTTCCTGCAATTACACCTCTATTAATATATTAAGTTTCGTGAGGTTTACTTAAAAACAATTTTTACTAGTAAAACGGGGCTTCACACTAACTAACGTTAAAATTAGAACGAATGGTCTTAGAATTTACAATATAAAACAAGACATTGATTTGGGTCAAAGTTATTGCGATGTACTGTCCAGTTAAATGTAAACCAATGTTATTAGCGGAGAAGCAGTGATAAGCAGGTTGCACCTCACTCTAATCAAAAGTGGTACAAACCCACATTTAACTAAAAACATATACATAATTTTTCAATCAGCTGTTCTCTTGAAAAGACACTAGTGCAATGATAAAATATGTAAACTAAAGACTTATCACTTTCTTGTATATATTTTTCAACCCTCTTTCTGTTTGTAAAATTTTGTACACCTTTTTTTCGCGCTGTATATCATACCATGGTTATGGTAGTAGTTGTAGAAAACAACTTAAAAACATTATATTAATTTATTTATCCAATTAGAAATAATAACCCGGTTGGTGATTACATGCCGTACAAGAATATTTTTTCAAAACATTTTAAACGTTGAACTGGAAATGCTATATACTCTCTGCTAGAAAATAAAAATATACTCCTTCTCCTTCAACTGAAAGAAAATATTTGATAGTCATTGAAGGGTACATTATAACAGTTTAGTTGCAATTATTTGATCCATTGGTGACATAGGTCGTTAAGGCGCGGACTCGTGAGCGGAAGGTCTGGAGTTCGACGCCAGGACCGTCCTCCGGACTGAGGTTTTTTCCAGGTTTTTCTCTCAAATGCCGGGGAGGTACCCTTAACTTAGGCTTGGAAAGCTTCCTTTATTTATTTTTTTCCCCCCAATTTATAATTTCATATCATGCATCATCAGTGTCCACCGCCTGTGATGCCTCGGTAGTAAAAACTGGCGTTAAACACTATTCAAAAAATAAGTAAAACATCCTATGAAATTGAAATTAACTTCATAAGTGCAAAAACGTTAGATTAAGGCCAAGTTCTTCCTGCACATGATTAATAAATCAGTTACAGAAGCTTTTGTTCAATAGTCCAGGATTTTATTGCAGCTACAACAGTAACTTTATTCATTAAATTTAAAAAGGTTAACAATCGTTGAAGGTGAGCACGTGTTTACATTTGCGGCTATTATCTTTATTGTTCAATATATAATGGAATGAAACTTTAGAGAGCTGGCTACAAACTACTGCTAGAGGAAGAGATATAAGGTTCGTAGCCTAACCTGATCTTGTATTAATGGCAACCTCTGAGATTAATTCAGTCTTAATAAAATTTTGGAGTATATACTATGGAAATATCAGCTGCAAAAGAGTCGATAGTATTGCGAGTTAAAAGCTGGAGAAGAATTAAAGCTATTATATTAATACAACACTAAATTTTGTTAGGGTATATCCAATAATCAAAATATGGAAGATATAATATATTAAATGGAACAATTAAAATAAATATAAACAAAAGTGTAATTGAAGTAAAACACAGAACACACAATATCATACCAAAACAAGCTTTAAAATTTGGCAGCAAAACATGAACGTTAATAGAAACAGATACAAGGAGGCTTGAAATAATGTAAATGAGATTTGCTGGCCACCTGATAGGATAGAACAGAAGAGAGAGATAAAGGTGATTCAATACAGAGCCATTAAAGATGAAGAAAGCAGTGAAGAAGACAAATAATATGACAATAAATGGAAAAAGCATATGGAAAGAATGGATTTCGATCAACTCAAAAAATTGCTATACAACTATAATGTCCGTAGGAGAAAAGACGACAGTAAGGTAGCTTTCATAAAGTATGAATTCAGAACGAACAGGGTTTCCCAAACCTTGTTTAGGAAGAATAACTTTTATATAGCTGAAGACGCCGCAGCTTAGCAGCTTGATACGCACTGCTGACAGATACACCAATTTGCTGGTCTAATCATATTAAAAGACTTTCGAGTAGATGTTTTTAAACATAGGCTAATTCCATCAAGCTTCTCTTCTAACAACCGGGTTTTTTTTTTTTTTTTATCTCGGCTGCATGTGAATGAAAACGCCTTGATCTTGAACTTTGTTTACCAATCTGAAAATTGCACTTCTGGATATTTAGCAGGAACGTTTCTATTACAGTGCTTGTACGATTTCTTTTGCATATTTCAAATAATTATAAATAAATCTTTGTTTTAGGATGTACTTCACTTTCTGCACACTCCACAATACAAAGTGGATGTTCTACCATGCACTTCCTACAGAAATGATATTGAAACAGTTGTGATAAACAAGTTCTGCTAAGCTTAATTGCCTTCGTTAGCGGAACACTTAACTCCAATCTTGCCGGGAATCGCGCTTCCATTGGAAGTTAAACGATTTCCATTAATGTTTACAAACTGTGATTGCGTAGCGGAATGAGGACGTGATATAAACGTGTTAGAATTTTTCTTCAGCATTAAACAAACAGTGGATTAGTGTTCAGTAACTCGTCTTATTATGTTCTGTCATATTCTTATGCATAAGTATATCTGTAGCTTATGCTGGGGAAAGAATAAAACACGCACATTGCGAATAATGCATGCCTCAAAATTTTCAGAGTAAGACCTAACTAGTTGTAAATCTACGATAGAGTAGGTAGAATCAATACTTAGGACACTTGAGGTAATAAAGTAAAAGTCAAACCGAAAACGTGTTAAATGATGAAATATGTTTGTAAAAAAGTACTTAAATAAATTATGTTTTATGTGTACAAAAGTGAATTGCATTTAATGCATCAAAGATTATATGCATTTTAAGTTGTCTGTGATATGTGAAAATAAAATATAATTTATAATTACAATTTTATTTTTTACACACTTTTAAACTTTCCGTATTTATTTTATAGCTCTTTTGCTTCAGTTTTTTAGTTATGTTATTAGTTAGTACTTTTTTACTCTCAAGACATTTGTGCGTGCGTGCGATCTTATTCTCCAAAGTCACGAAAGCACTACAAACTATGCTGGAACAATTATGTGAGCATAGCAAAAATTCAGGGCTGTTACTAAACAAACTGAAGACGCAGCTAATATAAAACGGACCTCAAACCTCAATAAAAATAGCTAAAACAGTCCTCACATATGTGAGCGAATACACATACCTAAGACAACAAACAGATTTCCTTCAATGATAAAATGGAAAATAAAGTACAAAGAAGAATATGATTAAACTGGAGAGTATTTTGGGCCCTTAAGTTTATATTGTTAGATGAAACACTAACTAAGACATACGCTCGAAACCTGTGTATACCTTGTATTGCTATATGGGTGCCAGACATGGTCGCTAACAGACAAACTAAAGAACAGAATCAAATATGCCAAAGAAAAATGCAACGCAAGATCCTGGGAATAGCTTTTGAAGCATAAAATACTATTAATTAATAAATTAATAAATCAATTATATAAGACAACAGACGTTGCACAACTAGCAACTAGAATCAAATGGCAATGGGGGCGGTCACTTTGCAAGAATTCAGAACAGTAGATGAACTTAAAAGATCTCCATGTGGGACCCCCGGATAGGAAAAAGGACACAAGACAGACCCAGAAGAAGATGGACAGACCTCTTCAAGGAATATGCAAGCCCAGATTGGTCAAGAGTAGCAAGACGAAGAAAAATGGAAATATTTCGAGAAGCTACTAGTGCAGTAAGAAATTCACTAACCAAGGAACGAATCAGCCATTGTCTTAAACAGCATACGAACAACTAGCGTGGAATAGCTCACCACGTTAGCTTTCCTACTTGTTAGGAGACTTTTGCCCTTTTGGGACACAATAGGCTATCTTTATCTGTACCACCACAATGATATAATTTATTATATTTAAGCTTATAAAACTTGGGAATGTTGTGGTAGATTTTATAGTCTCTTTGATAAATCTCTAGCACAGTCACTATGTGGGACTCCTTGGCCCAACGCAGTATCGTGGGAACACAAGGGAATGATGTATACGTCGGTTCTTTCCAAGGACGTTCTCACCTTCTCCAGTTAAGAATGCTTCTCGCGTGTGTCGCCTCATTTTAATTAAATCTATCGTGAACTCTTTTATCGTCATTTATATGTTTAATTTCTTTATGAAATTTCTGAAAAAGTAAATCAAACGGCACTTTATTTATTTTATGTTTAGTGCTGTTAATTTTTCAATAGCTTCATTGTTGTATTCAGTATTTACAGTGTCAAATGTTACCATATTTGCTTCGTGGTATGCCAATAATAAACAGGCGAGTTTTGTTTTTATCGCTCAGTAATCGAGTCGAAGCAGACATGATAATGGATGCAGGAGAAAACTGATTAGTGTTTGAGCACCACACTATTTACTATCAGTGTAATTCGATATTCGTTGGTCAATAGAGTATCAATGAGCCGTTTATTGACTGAAACAATTTCTCATGGAACTATCAGTATAAAATTATATCAGGGAAGGTGAAAAATTGCGACATAATAATAAATTTAATTACTTCATTCCATTCCCAAATGTTGAGTGTTTGGGGTTATCTCTTTCATCTAAACAGTAATACGCTGACCCTGAAATTTTCCATCATTGTCACTATTATTTCGTACTTCAAAGACTTGAGCAGAAGTTACTAATATTTAATGTTCCTCGTATTAATAATAATATCTAAGGGTGCTTTAATAAATAAATAGTTAATAAATTAATTGCTCTCTCACTTCCGCGCTCCATCTCTGTTAACACTGAAAGAAATTTCAGAGAAATTCCAGAGACGTGGTGTTATTGCTTTTCTGGCACTGTTCCTCACTCCTATCGTTACAACGTGACATAAATAAACAGCTCAATGATTCTAATCTCAGTTTCAGGAAAAAAGTCATCAAGGCTTGTCCCGTACTAAATTAGAAGAATGCACATAATATGTGTCTAAATGAAGGCCGAGATTTCACTAGCGAAGCGAATTTGGGTGGTAGCACTGACCGCGCGTCGTCATATAGTTATTGTTTCACAGTAAAAAATAAGTAACTCACTTCAGCCGTTATTAGAATTAAATATAATCACATTAAGATATATAGCTACCGCTTATATGTCATATGCATCCTGGGGAAGCGCATATGTATTGACCGTGCTCCCGATAGACATTATTCCCTACTTCCGTTGACATTGAAGTCATCCTTAATATTAGGATCACCCAAGAATATGTAGCTCACTCGCTGCGCATGAAACGGGAATGCATGCATACACATCTCTACTCTTCTGATGGTAACACTCCAGCGGCATTTGACATTGAAAAAGACGAATAAAAGTTGCTTTAAAAACAGTTCCGTTTATTGTGCTCGAGGAGCGTTTATTGGAACATTTCCCAATGGAGTGTCTCCGTCAAGAAGTGCTACACAAATCTAATATTAATCTTTTCTTTAGCAGTTGAGGAAAGAGGTAAAAAGTACGGTTACTTGCAACAGGACCCTGCATCCGCACAAAGGCCTCAAGAATCATTATGTACAATAAATGGAGCGTTCGATTATAAAGTAATTAATATAGCCAACGCGTTCTTCCAAATTAATATGTTGTGGTTTTATTTGTGTAGTAGTTTGAAAAATGAAGTGTTTCGCACACATAAGGGAAATTTCAGGCCAATATTGAACATGAAACAAACAGAACTCCAGCTGAAGAGATTAGACGAATAAAAACAATTCTCGCGATGTGGAGTTTTCTTTCAACCTCTACTCTAAGAAAAGGTTCATAATCTATTTGTTCTTCCGACTTTGTAGAGAGCATTTTATCGGTTTTATGCTAGGGTGTCGTCCGGGGACCACAACTCGTGCTACGGTCGCCATATATATTAAATGACTCTGTTTATACCATTTACCATTAAAACTAAGTTAGTTACGTATGAATCCAGATGAATAGTTTGTATGATGCACTCAGATAATTGGTCGATCCTGGTGATAACCGTACGTGCTTCCTAAACCCAAGATCGCGGGTTTAAATCCGGCCAGAATCGATGGATTTTTTCGGGCGGAAAAATCCTAAGTAGGTTTCCTTCGGAAGGGAAAAGCTGTGGGTCCCGTATAGTAATTTATGGCACGATTAATAACCTCAAGCCTGAAAGAAGAGGCCTCTGAGCAAAACTTGTCGGCCGTTTCACGCCCTGAACAGAATTGGACGCTAATGACCTGAGATGTTAAAGAGTGTCCATAAATAAACCAAATCAATCAATCAAGAAATCAAGCACTCAGATACGGAACAAAATAATTGTCTTTTTTAATTACATTCGGAAGGCTTGAGAATACTTCCAAGTGGGAATATGATGAAGAACTACATAGAAAGCTAAGTATAAAGAAACTGAAATCAATATTTTAGTTATTAATAAAGGCTATTTTTGTAATCGTTCCGAAAATCATGGCTGAATGTCTTAGACGGACATCAAAGAAGAAAAACATGATTATTACTTTCGTGTGCAAAGGAGATGAGTTGTTAGTTATTTTGTTTCCAGCTTCTGTGACAATAAGGTGATCTAAACTTGAACAGTTGATGCATGTTTAGATTAAGAGTGAGGCAATGATGTAATTTAGATTTGGCGTGCGCCACGGCATGTTAACATGTGCCTGAGTACATAACGGTCGTGCATAGGAAAAAGGTGCTGCTTTTATGTCCTACCCTGCCAGTGTCAAATGCTTGTGTTGGGAGCCAATATAAGCAGACTAACACCTACAATCCAACTGAGACGTTATTCATAGTATCGGACCTCATAGTATGTGTGCAATTTATCTGCTTTCACTTGCAGAATAAATAATTTCAAATTATGAGAATTACAACAAGTAAGTTATCCGCTATATAAGTTAGTTATATTTATCATTCAATTTGGAAACAACTCTCGTATGCACGAAGACTGGTAGCAAAGACATGGGAACAAGCTTTTTGAGCAGTAAACTATTTATTCTAGAGCGTAGAGATCTTTGCATTCCTCCAATGTAATCCCAGAGAGTCCTTCAATTTCTACTGCACTTCTGTAAGACTCATATGGGTAAAAACTCGTTTATATCTGAGAAAAAATGCGCTACTGCAACACTTTAGCTTTACTTGTTCTGACTTGTGCGGCTGACTCAACAGTTATGTCTTATTCATCTTTAGCAATGTTTTAATAAAATCAACACAATACGCTTCGAGGATAGTACTATCTGCTCATGCCGTATTTTTCAATCACATCCTTGTCGAAAGTTTGACATCCAACTGGCCACCCACCGACACCTCTTGGAAACCTACATGATTCCTGCCAAGTGCCACCTCAATTTTAATTTGTGCACTCTGCTCACTTTTAGGAATCTTCACTTATAGCGTTCCAATCTTACACCATAACTAGATAGCTTTGTATTCGTTCTTCTACATGCAGTTCACTATTGCTGCTGAATGTTAATAGTTGTTCTTACCTAGATGTGCTGACAATAATAGAAATTATCAACTTGGTGAAGTACTGTCTATAAAAACCGTTTCCTAACCCTATAACCAATTTTTTCACATAAACAACCGTCTTTGTATTAATTCGACAAATCAGAATATAATTACGACATTTTATCCTTGTTCTAATGCTAAGAAAGCTTATGTTTGAATATATGATTTTTACTGTCGAATCTAGGAGTGATTAAAAGATTTCATATTTTTTTTCCCTCCAAACGGAAATCATTGGCCTCTACCTTGGCTATAATAATAATAATAATAATAATAATAATAATAATAATAATAATAATAATGTCAATACGAATTATTTATTTTGATTCAAAAAGCTCCAAAGTATATTTTATAAGGTACAAAAATGAACATATCTGGTCGCTTTTAATCTGGATAACAGTATAAATTAAAAACTTCCATGATAATAATGGATAGCCAATACTTTTCATGTTAACACCATGGGATTTTTTTCGTATTTTTAGTTAAAAAGCGTCTGTTTTCGAAATGATAATGAGTTCATTAAAACAGCTGCAATAAAAAGCAGAATACTCTCTCAGGATTAATATAATTTGCTTTACGTTTAGTTTTATTTGCAATTTGTACTGTTCGTAATGAACCACGGTCATTGATATTTATAGGTACTAAGTTAAACTTTAATGCACTCAGCTTTTACAATCACCGATTTACTGACATCACAAAGGCTACGTGGAAATCATCGTTGTACTTTATATAACAACATTAATATGCTCTGGTTCGTACCTCAACTGTTTGGTCACAGTTATTCCAATGTTATTCAATAATTCCTTTTATACAGTAATGTGCAGCCGAAAACACGACTTTTATAACACACAATATCTGTGAGAGCGTTGGAGTCAACAGTCATTTATGCACTGCGTTATATGTGTGAGATCATATGTTTGCATCGCCGGTGTTCCATTTTCTGTACTTAAGGTAGCTTAGTCAGCGGTAAGAATGTCTTATTACAAAAACTCTACACTCATAATTTATAAACGAAATGTTATATAAAGAAGATTATATTATAATTAAAAATATTTCCATCTCTTTATAGTTGAATATGTTCATCAATAACTATGTTGTCTTATATAATACGAAAATTAAGTGTTAATTTATTGAACGGTTAAAAAGTTCAAGGCTAGACCACTTTTCCTTGTCTCACTTCGCAGTTCTTTGCGTAATACTTCCAAGAAGACGGAACCTCTAGTAATGTGCTTAAAAACAGTCCAGCCTCATATCATCCAATTCCAGGCTAACATTAGCCGTGCAATAAAGGTCGTTTTGTGGAAATGACAATAAAAGGCATTCAGGTCTGGCAGTAAAGTTCTGAAATAAACTCCACTACTATTGCAATTTCGCTTTCAACAAGGCAATAGCCACGATTCATTATACTTCTTTCAAGCATTATATCTAACCCGAGCAGCACAAAAGTTTTTAACTTGTTAAAATGCTCTTTCCCAAAACGTGTCTAAAGGGGCCTTCCAATCATAGGGTCTTTATGCATTAAGGCAGCGCTATATTAAAAAGTCATCAAAAAGTTTTAAAAAATAGATTTTTATTCCATTTTTATAATATTTACGGTTTTCACTAATATGTGGTAAAAAGAGATTGTCTCTTATGCCCAAGTCCCTAATGGGGATTTAAATGACCATGCATAAGGGATATGAAACTTTAAATGGTTGCAACAGTTTCTACGACCCACCTCCACTGAAATATAAATATGTGTATGTTGTAAGCCTGTCATAATATTTTATGTACAACGTTAACATGTGAATTGTATGTCGACAAAAGAGAAAGTATCTAGTTTTTTCCGTTCACGGTAGCTTGGAAAGCCAAGAAGGTCATAAAACTCTATTCAAAGGGAGCATAAACCCGAGTGTCGATGGTGATACTGCGTTGAAAATTACTGCAGTTGGAAGGTTAATAAGCCGATTGTAAATTCGCTAGGGCTTTGAACTCGACAGTCTGTCGTGCAGTTAGCTTTAAACTAGCCAATGTCAACAAAATGTTTTAAACTTTCAAATAATAGCGAATGTCACGTGTGGCAGTGAACTTAAACCAACCAATGGTAAATATTTGTTTCAATTTTTAAAGATAGACATGAAACCTGCGCATGGTCGTGTCGTTAGGCCAACAATTAATTTTTTGATTTGTATTTAACATATAAGGAAGTCTTTGCTCGGCTGGGGCACTCTGATCTCAGACGCAGATAAGTTCTAAAGGCGGCGAGAAGTTCTCACTTAGCCCACGCAGGCATTAGTTAAGCAGTTTTCAGTTTCAAATGCTGCGGCACTCATCTGTAAGTTTCACAGGCGGCAAGAGGCACTTATTATTCTGATTCCCCAGCAGGCGATCAGTTGAGAGATATACACCGGAGCGTAGTACTCAGTTTCATTTCTAAGTTCGACTCGCAGCAGCCAAGTCTATCCTACCCAAAACTCCAGAGGACGCGAAAGATTTAGAATATGTGAGACCGTTTTGGGGTGCTCCAATTATGAGAAATTGATTAGAATATATGTGATATTTTATTTCAGCTAGCTGTAAGGGACGGGTTCTAAGCTTGTAAAATGTCACTAAAAGCAGGAATTCTCGCTCGGACAGTAGAGGGACTGTTTTGGCAGACAATAGAGCAAATTTTTCTTTTGTTCATTAGAAGGGGGGTTGCTCGCCCCAGGGCAGGTATGTAGACAAAGACGCACGCTGCTAGTACCTATTCTACCGTTAAGGACGTTGAACTATAACGTACGGTAGAAACTGAAATTGAACGCTGGACGAATCGCCAAGTGGTTACGTTCAGATAATCAGACTAGCCAATAATAAGAGGGTTGCATGAAGCCACCGATAGTCTATAAGGATATCTAAATTCATAGTGGCGGTAAAATAGACAGTCCCTGTATCACGTGGTCAAGCGAGCCTTATGGAGTACTTAAGGACGCGAAATCGCCTTTTTTTTGGGGGGGGGGCCTTTTCTGGTCATTCTGGTCCTTCAAGTATTCAGCATTCGGAAGTCGGAAAACGAACTGAAACATCAATGTTCGAGCTTCACTTCTGCTCGGCGCATCTTCTCAGCAGTCAGGAAACATACTGTTAGTCAAGCATTGTAGCTCCGCGTGTCTGCCGAACGTCTCATTACTGTGGCCCGAACAGAAACGCCCTGGCATGCACTCTTTGTTTAATAAACGGCGTAAACTGGAAGAATAACCAGGTGTTCTCTCTGGTCAACATATCACCTTTAATTCCCCTCACTCAACCCAGCACTATGAGGTTCCAAAAACCAGCAACATCCCTGTAGATCGACATGACGAGTTACTGAGTGGTGAACTGTATCACATTTAATCAAATTTCCTTTATGATTCCTCCCCCCGTCCAATAACTCCCTCAAACCTTGGCCTACCATCATGGGGCATGCTCAAAACATTTTAACACACCACCTATGCCACCCTCACTAACTACGTCACATAATAAAGTACCAATATATATTATGTCAAATCGCGTGCTTTACAGGATTGAACTCCTCTCCCAGTCCTGTTGAGTTAGAGTCAACAAAATAGCAAAATTCACCCTGAGAAATTGTTGACATTGAAGCATAGGCAACAATACCGAAGCAATCATTAATCACTTTACCAAACCACTTCAAAATTGTCATCATATCGTAAGGCCACTCGGCAAAAAATCTCTTCAAAATTAGCGCTCAAAGTGGCGCACTTAGCCCGAACCTATAAACCGCTTTACCCTATACTGAATGAAAATCCATCAAAATGCTTTTAAATTGAGATTTTTACAATATTTATATGATAGTTAACGTTTACGCTTACAGATAGTAAAAAATAGTTTTCCATTATATCCTAGTTTGACCATAAATACCGAATTTAAATGTCAATGCGTAAATAGGCGTGACATTTTAAATGGTCTTATATTTACAATATTTTAGCACACATGGACATAATCCAGGCCTTGCCAAGGAACGTGTGCTAGACTTTACCGTCTCATATGATGATGGTACCTGGCAGAAAAGAGGCCGTATATCTCTCTAAGGGATTGTCATGTTTATAGATGTGTTTACAGGTTTGATAGTTGATTTTGACGTTCTTTTAAAGTACTGCAACATGCCTGTTCAGAAAAACAGAATTATGGATCAGGAAAGTAAGGAATATGGAGAATGGCACACAAGGCACTGCCAGCGGAGAGAGTGTGAAATAAATTTCACTGGCTGTTCCAATTCCATAGAAGTGACAGCTGCTGAGAATCTCTGGAAAAGGTCTATAGGGTGATCAATTTAGCCATGGATAATATTAAATATTACTACAAAAGTTAGTATGATCGTCGGGGACATTTCTGGCTGGTAATATTTTGCTTAAAATATTGGAGTTTTCATACATGGCAAGCATAAAAATCAACAATTCTTAATGACAAATGAAAATCATAGATTATTGTGATGCCACTACAAATCAACAGCTACCGCAATGCGATCTTTGATATGCTATAGTTGAGAGTATTACACATTTCAACATGCGTATGTGTGCGTAATGTACCTAAATACGATTCCATAATGTTGTGGTATCGAACATTTGTAGAAACAGTTTTTGTGTTATAAAGCATGCAGGAGGTCGCAGGTGACACCCAGTACGAGAAGCAGCTATCTCTAAAATCATGACAAGAATCCCTACGAAAAGTTAAAGACGACTGTCAGCAGAGATGAATATGTCAGTGTGTTGTAAGAAAGTACCTGAAACTGTACCCAGATCACTTACGACATCTACAAGTCTTACGCGATGAAAATCTTAAAGCTTGTTTCAATTTTGCCAAGGGATTGAAGATGATGACGGCATCTTAAACAAATGTCTATTTACAGACATGTCAGGGGGAGGGTAAACACTCACAACTGCATTATTTGGACAATGGAAAATCCGCAGGTCTCCTACGAGCTTGAAAGATCAAGTCCAAAAGTTAACCTGCGGAGTGAGCCGCAATAAGGTGTATGGGACATCTTTGCATGGGTTGAATACAACACCGTTGTGAGTTGTGCGGAATGCGCATTGGGGGCCATGTAGCGTACTGAGAAATCTCCCATCTTTACATGTTATGTACACAAAGTTTGAAAATATAAACTTGTGTAGTAAATGTCTTACAGTGTTTTGATTTTATCCATACCCAAACGAATCATCTTGTATATCTAAAAGCAAGATGTACTACATCTCATGTTATCGCCAGTGATGCTAAGACACACAATAGGCATCAGCAACTGGATGAGTATGGTGCAGATGTGAAAACTGAAAAATATCATGTTGCTAAGAGGCTTTTCCTTGAATTAGAGAATGCAGTTAGTGAATGGAGGTCAATAGAGTCACACTGGGCGGTAAAAAGGTAGGCAGTCTGAGAGAGGAAACGATTATTTCACTTGCCAATTATTAAAAAGCAATATCATCAAACATTCCCAATATTAAACACATGAAACCGCAGTTTTTGCCTCTTTAAGAACACAGATAACGAAATCACTCAAAGTGCCCTGATGATATATTTTCGTGTTTATTTTGTCGCCCAAGATCCACCAAAGCACGACAAATCCACAATGAAGAAGGTGCTTACAGAGGTTGTGAAAGTGATGCCAATATAGCAACATTTGGCCTCGACTGAACTGTTGCAAAGATGTACAGCAGGTAAAACACAAAATGCCAATAAATATCTTTTTAACTTGGGATGCCATGCTTTTCAAGAAATAAAACGGTGAAGAGGCAGGATAGAAGATCTTAAGCTGAGAGACAGGTGAAGACTGAAAAGCAATGCATTTATTGGTCAACATGGTGTAAAATCAGCTCAAGGAAGCTGAAGTTGGGGAAATTGATTCAAGAGCAAAGGCTGTAGTAAGGAGAAGTGTTGTATGCTGCAGGATAGTTGTATCCAAAAATATTAACCAGACATTGAAACTGACTTGCATGAAAAAAATTTAAACTTTATTTTCTGGAAAACAAATTTTTCTACAATTTGCAGTATATGGAAAAGCCCTACGCGATGCAATTTTTAACAATCTCTTTAAAAATGTCATTAAATGTGTAGGAGATATCCAGTTGGAAACATATGTTCTGCATGTTTGGAAAATTTAATTCAATATTTATTTGTAAAGTAAGCCGGGTATAACAATAAGATACGGCCAAACTTTCTGAATACAAAAACGTGTTATATATAACATGGATCTGGAAACGCGCTATTTTCATGTTAGAATTCATTTTCTACAACTATTAATAGTACATAATTCTTTGAAAGCACACAGATACAGAACGTACCAACATACACATGAAAATCTTTCTTACATGAAATGATCAAAATGCCCTCCGTTAGCATTGATACATGCATCAACCCGCCGTCACGTCGCATTGAACCCCAGATGCGCTGATGTATTCATAGAGAATTGCGTATTTTTCACAGCTTTCCACAGTACGGGAACGAAGACTCTTTGCTTCTTGTTCTGTAGTTCGATACACAAGAGCTTTCAAATGCCCTCATAAATAACAATGAAGTGAGTTGCATATCTACATTACCTTCGTTCAAATGGAATACAAAACACTGGAGGTGAACTTAAGAATTGCAACTTAACCAGACGTAACCTAGCATTTTTAACATTTCATGCAAGAAAGATTTTCATGTGATATATGCTGGTACGTTCTGTTCCTGTGTGTTTCACATGATTAATTCACTATGGAGAGTTGTAGAAAATGAGTTCTAACATGGAAATAAAGCGTTTTCGGACCCATATCCATATAACATATTTCCTTTTACGTGTAAAGAATGTGTCCTGAAAGTTTGGACGTATCTTATTGTTACATCTGGTATAAAAACTACTGTTAACTAAAGAAAAAACAATGTACCATAATTCTAGTGTTACTAAAGGAAAATGGTACATTTTTAAGTGATTTGCGTTGCTTTAAAACAACTAAAATGCATTTTAAAATTAAAAATATGTAATATTTTATCACGCAGAACATTTTCGTTATTTTCAATTTTAGCATAAATTTAACTATTATTTAAAAAAAAACAGTGATGATAAATATTTGAAACGTTATATATATTTAAATTAACATACAAGTAGCAAGTGTTAAAATATTAAAAATATTAATGCAAAATTGTAGAATTTTCAGTATAGGATTGCCTTAACGGGGACATATTTTGTTCTACAGAATATTTCAAAGGAATTCTTTCATACTTTCCGTTAACTCTGTCAACAACCGTACTTAGAAGCTATACAGTAGGTGAAAATAGTTTCGTCAGCATTTTTGCGATGCTAAAATTTGAAGCGTTGGCAATAACTAAATGCTCAACCGAGATGCTGTGGATAAACGGATGGTGCTAAGGTGGTTCGCCAAATTCAGGAAGGCAACAAAACCCTCCAGGATAAGCTATGGGCATTAAGCCCAACAATGGATAACGAGGCGCTCTTCAGGTGAAGTGCAGCCAGATTTGTGATAACGTGGCATAGCAACTTAACGTCAGTGCTGCATCTACTAGAACAAAAAAAAAAAAAAAAAAAAAAAAAAAACAGACGTTAACTCGGTCACTGAGTTCCACATGATTTGACAATGGCCCAGAAGGCGGCATGAGTTGGCTCGTGTTTTGTATTGTTGCCACATAAGCAGAAGGATCATTTTCTTAATTGTCTGCTGATAGGCTGTGAGAAATGGACACAACAATCCAAGACCTCATTACTCGTTAACAACCCACGAGTCTATACCTAGAAACTACCACTGCATAATGTTCTCTGTGTTTGGTGAGTTGTGTGTGATGAAGTGCGCCAAACAATCAACGATATTTGCACCATCAGATTATCTACTTTGCTTTCTTTGGAAAATCCTTTCAAAATATAACAATTCCAAACCTTTGCCCATCTCAGAACAGTAATGAATGAATTTAACTTCCCCCCAATTAATTTTATCACAATGGAATTCATAAACTGCCATCAGGTTGGCAGAAGATCGTTGATACTGATGTTGACTATATTTAATACTAAATGTATTATTGTGTTCACAATAAGCTGAAACACACAACGTTTTTGGTCAGCTTATAGTACAATGAATGTCAGTCTTTTGTCCAGAGTGTGACCATTAATATGGAATAAAATTCGATTTTTTTTTTAAATAATGTTCTGAAATTTTGGTAAACATGAATATCACGAAAAAGCTAAAATTGATGGGTACAAGAAGACACGTTTTGTTAATTTACATTTTCCATTGTTACAAAATACTTCTTACAGTGGTTTGTTGAATTTACGGACGCTCTTTAACATCTCGGGTTATTAGCCTCCCATTCAAATCAGGGCGTGAAACGGCCGACTAATTTTGCTCGGAGGTCTCTTCTTTCAGGTTTGAGGTTCTTTTACGTGCCGTAAATCTACAATATGGAACAACGGCTTTACTTCCCTTCCGATAAGTCATACTTGGAATTTATACGCCTGAAAAAATCCATCGATCCTGGCCGGGATAGAACCCGCCATCTTGGGTTTACGAGGCTACCACTACACCACCAGGACCGATTTCTTGCAATGAACATGCTATGAATATTTTATAAAAATTCTATGTTTGCTTGTGGGTTATTTTACGAAAAATTTTAACTTCAATTATTTATAGTTACACATGTAATTGTTGAATAATAAAATTCCTTTTACAGTTTGTTTAATGACATCCAACTTGCTCTGGCTTCAGCTTTTAATCCGTTATTTCAAAACTTCATCAACCAGCCTAATGTATGTACATTTTAGTCGTTATCTTGATATTTTATATTTTACTATTTAAATATACACTTGCGTTTTACAACGACAATGTAATGCTTTACATAAACTAAAATTAATTTCATTTACATAAACTCAAATTAATTTCAACCAATTTTATAAAAAGTTTGCATTCTCATTTAAACATTTAGAGCATTTTAAATAAGAGTAAATCAATATTTTTCTCCACAAAATCTGTCAGTTAGGCAAAGTGTGGAATCAGGGTAATTTAAGAAACATTTCAAGTCATTGTCGGGTCACAAATACTCCGAGGTTTCGTGTATTCTCTTACGAATAAACTCTTCTCTAACAAGATATAATCTTAAAGCTCTGCAGGGTATGTAGACCCAGATGGAAAAAAATCGTATTTATGGTCCGACAGGGTATGTAGATCAGATGGTTAACCAAACCTGACCGTTACCAAATATTTTTCCTAAGTGACTGATTCCAAACGAAATGTTCAAGTTTAAAGTTATAACTTCTTCTATGTGTTTCTTTATTCTTAATTTTGTTAAAATGTCCTAGCAGCATATAATTAATATTTACCAAGAAATTATCACAGCAAATTAGTAGCAGTTAAAAGTGTCTTCCAGGTTCTGAATGATTTTATTCAGAACCTGTTCATTAAGCTACGCAAGAAGACATTTGCCCCCTTTTACGTTTATTTTTCTTTCAAAATCACTTATTATTTATTTTCGCTTAATAAAGAGTGTCCCTACATACAATAGGTAAATTTAATTAAAACAGCTTAAAGAGAAATCTCGGTGAATAATATACTTTGTAAGTTTTCACTAGAACTTTTGAGTTTTTCAGGAGCACAAAATCTTAACAGTGAAAATAGAAGGAATGTGTTCTCCTGTAAGTATCAATATTGGAATTTTGAAACCAAAACAAAATGAGGTGCTAGTAGTTTTGCTAGAGAACTTTGGGCTGCATTTTAAGGATCTTAAAAGGACAGAGCTAATCTGCGAAAGGTAATTTAAATTGTAATGTGATATAATATGCGTAATAAAAATCCAGGCTAATTGCTATAATTTTACAGATACATCTCATTAAATATTTAAACAATATTTTGGTATGCAGCTTGCACCTAATTTTAACTAAGCATTTTTTCTCATGCAGTATACAAGACTCGTGTGTATATATTTGCAGCAATTTGCTATTTCATATGAACGTTTAAGAAAACGTTCGTAATCTGCATGATTAAAATTTCTTCCTTTGTACTTTGTAACAAAGTCACAGCAAAACCGGTTTCCTCGCACATTGAGTCATCACATTGTTAATCTTGTTTTGAACTGTTGTTTTCCTTCAAGTTTCAAGGTTTTCAACTATTATATTCAATGTGTGAATTTATGATCAATAATTAGGGAGAGAGAGGAAGGGAAAGGTAGTTACATTCTTGAACTAGCTAGTAGTTTTTTTAAAACTGATTACTGTTTTTAAACCTTTTTTGTATCTAATCGCTCTCTTTTATATTTTTCTCTCCACGTTTCAGCTAAGAAGGCTGAATCATAATAATAATACTTTTATGTATGATAGTTTTAATTATTTTATAGACTCGGCAGAACAAACTAAATTATACAGTATGTTGTGCATCTTCAGTCAGTCATATCATATTTTCATTTAATTTCATTCGGTGTTTTGTTTAAAGCTCACATTCAATAGATGTGCCTGGGTTTTTGTGACATTATTAATTCTATGAATTTGCCAGAGGGAACCTAGTCCGGAAATGTCTCATTCGCAAGTTATAGTTTAGGGTACTTCTCCGGAATTTGCAATTAATGAGGACTGAAGAAACCTGGAAAAAACCTCAGTCAGGGAGGAAGGGTCTGTGGTAATCGAACCCCAGTCCTCCCGCTCACGCGGCCGTTCCTTAACAACCTCTGGCACCAGTGGCGGTGTTTAACTCATGAAATGAGGGAAATATATTTAGGTCAATGGCTTTGGTTTAAATTCTGGGGGAAACACTCAATATATATCTAATTTACTCTATGCCAAATATTGTTTATGTATTTCCCAGTGTTAAACTTTATTAGGAATTACTGTTTAAGATGAGCATCATCTTAAACATACAACGTAACTCAGGAGTTTGTTATTTTTTCTGTATTTTAATAAATATAAAGATGATATCAAGGCTCAGTTCATAAACATGATTACATTTTAAAATATTAAAAAATTCTCACACAGTGGTCATACATTTCATTTAATTAATAGTATACCATTAATGTATGTGGTTTATTATAAATAATAATACTAAAAATGAAGTTTATAGTTTGTAATAAATATAGATTGTGAGGCTGTTTTATGGGGGGAAGGAAGAAAGGAGTGTTATTTGATTGATGGGTGTTAATTAATCAGAACACTCACGGTATTTGTAGCATTAATGAAGTTATCCATCTTTTCTCCCACCGCTGTCTCGGAGTGTCATTATGCCACAGCTAGATAGGTAGAGCACTGGAATTGTGTGACCTTTACAGGTCAACGGGGTAAAAGAGTCGGGAATTAGGTAATATATCGTAAAACTATATAGATAACACTATTTATTTACTTGTGTCGCTTGTTCAATGTTAAAGGTCGCCTTTTAAATGCTGTTGAGCGGTTCTTAGATCACACTTACACTATAACCTAACCAATTGTCTATCACTCTCTCTGGATAGCTAAAACTCCCGATAGCTCAACTCATTTTCTCTTTTGGGCCTCGAAATCCCAATCTTTTATAAAATACTTCTTCAACTGGTCGGTGACCATTTCAAACTATTATTATTGAATAATTTCTATCTATTGGCCCGGGGGCGTGCATATACTTTTCCTAAGATTCCTTATTGAACGTTCCTTAGGCCTTATTTGAAAACTATTCTTTCCCCTTGGCTCCACTATTTCGGGCTCTATGGTTTATTTCACCCTCAATGACTTGTTGTTTTAGCATTTTTCATGTTTTCAGATTTTAACGAAACTAAGCTTTTCCAGAAACCTTAAAGGGGCGACCCTTTACACAAAGTCTCTTGTAACTAAAAATACAAAAGAGGTACATGGCCATCTGGTTCTTTGTCTAGCCCAAAACAGATTCACAATCAACATTTTCTGGCTTATTTCTAAAGTTTCCGTCCACTAGTTTTTTTTTTTCTTCTCACTACCCATGAAATACACGAATAACCTAACTACTAATAGTACTTAGTACACATAAATTGTACATATTAATTGTAATAACATTTATAATATGTGTAACTGGTTATACTAACATTTTATAATATTTTAATTGGGGGCGGCATCTCATAAATACTGCCTCATTTACAAGAATTCTTTTATTTTCGCCTAATAGCACACAGTAATAGCATAATTTATTTCATTTCATTAATTAATGAGGTATTTTAATTTTATATCCATTTTTATTGAAAGATATTTAATTCGGAAAAGAATTCTTTTAGTTTACGCATCTCTTGCGTGATGGACTTTTTGTCTTGGGGTCATTGAGGTCTTCCAGATGACTTTTCTCTTTCATAGTTAATCCCTAGCTTTGGGAGACTGATACAAGCTATATAATTCTACTGATAACGAAACAAACATAAAATATTAGAATTTAAATAAATTGTGCAAAGACATATGGTATTGATATATTTTCAAAACATAGATGTCATGTTTAATTTTTTTCTGTTTCTAAATGTGCAATAATAAATGTTGTATTCATACTGTAATTATTTGGAACCTTTCTATGCTTATATTTATATAAAACCTTTGGCCTTTATTTCAGAAAAGCTCTGTAGTTTTCTTTTTTCAATATATGTTATTATTAGATAATCTGAATAATTTTGTATTTGAATATCTTTCTTTTTTGTCCGAAAGTTTAACTTCATTAACAAGGCATATTCATAATAATTAATTTTCTACATTCGCTAATAGTTATATTGATTGTAAGAAATAATTAACAAAGCTAAAAAAAATAGCTATGTTTAGGTTTTGTGGTTCAGGAAGGGCAATTGTGTCCCATTCTGTAGATAGCACAGCATGGTGTAAAAAGGAAACGGCGGTAACTAATTGCAGAGTCTAATCGGAGTGAGAGGGCGTTGTGGGTGGGTGAACCTCAGCCCTAAGGTAATGAGCAGGGCGGTAAAAGTCAAACCAAACCCGTTCCAATTTGCACTCCCATTGACCGTGCACCAATTTGTCAGACACGACGGTGTCCCGGCCTCGACATGACTCGGTTCCCTAGGACATTTTGAAAAGTTCCCTGCGTACAGAAAGCAAATTGGTTTCGTGACATTGTGGGAAGTAATTGAACCCGTTTGCATCAAATCCACTTTCATTTTCTTTTAGTTTGGTCGACTGGTATCCAAAAATAGTACTAGCGGAAAAATTTAATTACATTTGCGGTTTTCGTACGCTCGCAACAGCGTTATCCAACTTCTTTCCCAACTGCAAAGGCATGCTCACTCACCACTACTTGGGTACTAGGTTTTCTCAGGACACATATGTAAACAACGCTAGTATCTTTACAATTTATAGTCAAAGTTTGTGAGGGCTACACTCTAAGTGGTAAAGTATTTTATTTGCTTCTTTCCTAGCTTTTACTCTCGCTATGTGTTAATAAACAAAGAAGGGATTCAAAATTGCACTAATAAACTCTTTGAACTGAGTTGATTTTGCTCAGATCTTCTGATTGCAAACTCTCTTGGTTAAGATCATTGCTTCAATCCACTCTTATCATTGATTACATTTTGTCACAAGTATTCAATTAAATTGAATTTATTTCCGCTTAACAAGCTTCCACAGTACTCCTTTTACAGCCACTCAGTCGCACAAGAAAATACAACCATAGTCACTCTAGTAAATCTTCTCAAGTTGCTGTGTAACCAATAGTTTCAACCTTGCGGTTACTCAATTATCAGGCAACTTACATATACAAAATTAACTCAACCAAAAACCAGCTTAAATTATGTTTCTGCCATATTTGGTTCCTCATTTCTTACTTATTTTCTTCAACCATTTTCATTTATCCTTACCTAAATAATTCCCAAACTTCAAAGTTGTCTGCCTTGTTTTCATATTCACCAACTTGTTTTTCATCATAAGTAATATTACAAGATGTTATAGATAAATTCTCGGGAACATCTATTGATATTTATGACTATTTCAATAATAAAATTAATGTATTCTGTAAATTTGCTCACAAAATATTAATAATGTTATATACTCTTTAAACCGATATTTATGAACACCTGCCTTGTCAGAAATCGTGAGTCTGGAATAGACGAAGGCCGATTTTATAATTCGATTTACTAATGCCAACGGGAAAAAACAAAAAGGTTTAATAATACTATTTGCATGCACTTCAATCTTCTTTTATTATTATGTGGTACATTTTCATAATTTTAAATCATTTATTTAAAGAATAAACATGAACATAATTATGTTTGACAATTACAGATATAGGCTATTAATTAGTTAAATACGCATTAATTCAATGAATTTATTAAATCGCAATCATCAAAAGTAAATAAGAATTTTCTTTAGATGCAATGGACATGTGGTAATTCTTAGATAAAGGTGCAGAAATATCATTTTACAATTTGTTTAGTAATGCCGAATGATGCTCTAGGTACGGTTTAAGAGCAGATGTATTGGCGAGTCCTGTAAATTTGATAAGTTATTGTTCCTGGATTCCAGCTGGTGCCATAGGTAATAGCAGAGTCGATTGGTTGATTACATAACTCAATTTACCATTTTGAGGCACGGTTGTTGGTTTTAGCGATTAACCTTTTCTTACCCACGGATTTGTGGGGAAACAATTATGGACACTGATGAACATCCAGGCAGTAAAATGATTCCGATAAAAAATTACGATAACTTTACAGCGAAATGCAGCGGTGATTGGTTGAAATTAAAATGTTCATTACATTTTATTGGTAGCAAATGTGTCGCATAAGTGAAAGACTCTCTTTCCCTTTACCGATAATACGATGGCATAGAATAGTATAAAACCAAGGAGAATGTTTCGGCATCGCGGTCACAACAATGGCCTATTGTCTCTCTGAGAGGAAGGAATGAGATGAGGCGAAGGCGGGGTTCTTAAGGTTTCCCAGACATACAGGCCAGCGGGAGCCGCAACCATATCGGCCGAAGAGTTTCCTTAACAGAACTCCCTATACGCTAGAAGGTGATCGCTCCAAGGAAAAAATCCACCGCCACGCCGACTCCAGCCCAGCTCCGTCTGGCACTTTTACTCTGCAACCAGAACTATGAAATGGAAGAGTGAAAATTTGCAGTAGTAAATAACCATCCCAACATTCGCCAAATTACAAAGAAATTGCAGACATTCTGAACATTAATGTATTGGTTTTCTTTTCACTAACGGTTTCATCTCGGCGGTTTTCCGGGAGTTAAAGGAAAGCAAAATAGAGATTTTTGGGCGAAAGAGCCCTGGGTGCTGTTTACATCTGTATTGTAATAAGCTTTTTATTTTTAGCGTCGTAGTACTCTGAAGATGTGTCTTGGTCAAATATTAATCAAAATGTGACATTGAAAGCAATAGAAATAAATAATCCCCCCCTTTTAGAGAGTCGCTTGTGTGTTTTAAAGAGCTTTATTCACATTTTGCTTCCGTGGATCGCGTTGTAAAATTAAATCAAATTTATGCACATTTACTTCGCTGTCCGCTGAACGGGCTGCTTGCCAATCTCGCATTGGATTTTAATGAAGCCACAACTGACCAAGTAGTTAGGCAATTAAAACCTAAGGTTCATAATCATTCTACGACAGTATGAGGCGCAAAACTTATGTGCTGGTACTTTATTAAAGGTCAATATAGAAAACCGGTATCATTTTCCTGCTCATTTAAAATCTCTGTTCCTACATGAAACGTTTTACACTAATGAAACAACTACTGGCATCGCCTTTCCAGTCAAGATACTCCGTACACCTTTAAGGTAACCAGGAAGCAAATAATGCAACAGTATGCATTTTATACTGTATCTCAGAAAGTTTTAAAACTATCAATATGAAATTTTTACAGATATGAAGAAAAGTTAACAAAAATGCTCTGTAAATTTTAATTCTTTAAAGCACATAAAAAGTTTATAAAATATTGTCAAACAACTGAAAACACTGTCCCATAATCAAGCATTTTCTTATAAACTATTGATGGAATTGGATTTTTTTAACATAAACTTGCAGGCAACATGCTATCCTGGGAACACAGAATAATATATCTGTGCTAGTTTCTTTCAAATTTTGAACAAAAAAATAGAAATGTTTTTAATTTTCTATTGATATTGATTTTTATCAACTAATAGTGATATTTAAATACTTCTAGTTACCACACTAGAAGTCCAGCCAATCCTGAGAAAAATGCCCATTTATGTAAACATTTTAAGCTATCGGGAAATAAGATTTATTTTTCTTTAAAAAACTTTTTGTGTGCATTATAGAATTAAATTTTACAGAGCATCGTTATTTAAGTATTCTTAATATCTCATTAAAATTCACATTACTAGCTTTATAAATTACTGAGATATAGTTCAAAATCTATACTGCTGCATTATTTGCTAGATTTGCACTTTTTGGTTACCTTAAACTTTCTACTACAGGACGCACAATTTATACTTGTGGTAATTGAAGGTTTCAAAAATGATGCAGGCGACACACGCAGTTGGCTGCGAATGCCGTAAAGGCAGTTGAGGTAAAAGCTCATAGGTATATTTTAAGTCTTGCAGAAAGGAATAAGATACAGGCTGTTTGCTTGCTAAAACTACTAATAATTTCAGTAGTCGATTATTTTTTAAAGAATAGTTGTGCTCGTTTGGCAATGTGGGAGTAATTTTTCAGTTTCCACTATAGTATTATTGAAGATAAGCCAAAGCACCTCCACTCTACCTCAGGTATTTGTTAATTTCCAGGTACTTCCCCTCCTTTCATTTGCTTGCGGCTTGTTCCGCTTCACAAAGTTGTGTTGCTGGTGTTTCTTGATGTTTTGCATAGTTGGATACATTTTTTTTCTTTTGCTCTGGCTTTTTTTTTTTTTTATTTGTATAAAGTTAGTAGCAGCATTTATTATCTCGACAAAGCCACTTTTTCTTCCCCTTGATTACCTTGATCTTATGTTTCCCCTCATGTAAATCTTTCTCGCATAGTTGTTAAGGTGCCGTAATTACATGTCTTTGCTATTTATTTTTAGTTAATGCGTTCTATTGCGTATTCTGTTTTAGTCCTTAGACTTCTCCATATTTACGTAATTTTAGTCTCTCATTGTTCAATTAATCTCTGTTAATAATGAACTTCGATCTGTTCTTAGTGCCTTTTCCTTTCAACATTCCCTTATAATACACAACATTTTTAAAAATAGAGTTTTGTTTATGTACGGCTATATATTTTGCCAGAAGGTTTTGGAATATTTTTCAATAATATACATCTATTTTTTCAGCACATTTAGAAATTTATTTTTCTCTTGATGACCCGTAGCATTTACGAATCGTTCTATACTGCAGAAAAATTTAAACAATTACGTATTTATGAAAAAATAATGTTAATAAAGCTAATAAATGAATTATGGAGATGTAAAATATCCATACAGTGTAAAGTAGAATAACTTATTATTTATTTAAAAATGCAACAGACTAGACTTTAAGAACTGTGAAAGAATTAACCTATTGAGTTCTACATACAAAAGATTCTCAACAAGTATAAAGAAAGAGCTTATGGCAATATCAAATACATTTTGGATGAAATAATCGACAAGGAGAAAGACAATATATGATAATGTGTTTATAATATGTGTATGATAAAGGGAATAAACTAAAATTGTGGGAAATAATGGGGAAAAAAGTAAAATCATTTAATAAAAGTAATTCAAAGTCTCTATAATGAAACCAATATTGTCATTATTACAAGTATTAGAAATAGATCAGGGGGCTGTAGAAGGATATAGTTTATCATCTGTCATTTTAATAGCTATATCCTGGGTTACAGCCGGGATTCAAATGACGAAATTTCGGCCTTCCGTACCGATACTCTAAAAAGAGCTGCATGTTCTCTTCCAGCACGGAACCACGAACTTGACTCATCTGACTATATATACCCCTGAGACCTTCCTAAGGTTTTCTGTAGTGTGAGAGCGTACTGCGTTATAGGCCACTCGAAATACTGCAGGTTATTTAGACCCGGTCTTCTAATTTAACCACCATTTAATAAATGATGCTTCCTTCGCGGGACTGCTACATGCTTTAACGACCCGTCGGTCAGTCCAATCTGGTACCGCGGTGAACGGGAGTCAGAAAGTCCGCAGCTATGATCGCGTTAAGTTATATCTAACTCTTAAACATTTATCTCATTATCAAGTAAGAAGATGCTGGAAGTGCCCCCTTTTTCATACATTTCTGGCATCGACTTATGAAATTAATGTTGCTATTTTTCAGTTCATCTTATGTGTAGACTTGTCCAGTATACATTTTCCTTTATTTCCCCTCCCCCTGACATAAAAATCGCAGGATGTTAAATCATGAAACTGAGGGGGGCCATATGTTGGTAGTGATGACTCGTATATTTCATGAATTGCATGCAAGGAGACTTGAGCTCTATGTGCCGTCGCAGAGTCCTGTTGGAAAGTTGCGAATGTTGCCTCACAATTAATGGAAAAAGGATTGCAAAATATTTTGCATATACGTATCACTATTGTTTCTTCAAAACAAATGGAACCCATTATTCTCTGACCGCTAATGGGGCACCATACTACTATCTTTATATCATACGGAGTTACTTGTGAAACGGTTTAGGTTATTTTATGAATTAAAATATCCACTTAGGTGGAACGAAGATTTGTCATTAATGAAAATAAGATCGGGGCCAATTTCTCCTTCATACACATCGTTTAAAATCCTTTCATACAAAATATTCCCGGATGCAGGGTCACCCGGTTTCATTTCTTACATTACAATAATTTTACAAATTTTAACTTGAGTGGCTTTGTAGCCTTTCGAATAAAGGAATATGACATTTCTGTTTGCTGAGAAAGACGTCGAAGTGATGTCCAATGTTATCTAAAGTTTCTTCTGTGAGTACTGTACGATTTTAATCAAGAATACTTCCCTTTTCACGAAATTTATTAACCAATCTGTGAATCGAATTTCGACAATATGTTGAATATCACAGAATCTCTCTTGACACAATCTCCGTATATTACGAGACGATTCTGTATGTACATATAAATGTACATAAATGCCCTTTAGGAGTATAGAATACATGAACTGAGCCACATTAATGTAATTGATGCACTGTACTTATTATGAATACAAAATACATTGTCCAGGAACACGTCCTTACACTCCTAGAGCTAAGCTCGTACTGACCTCCCCGCCCGACTTTCAAGCGTTGGAACGAGACGAGAATTGCAGAGATAGGTTCTGCGAAGGAAAAATCACCAAGGTATATAGTAGTTTATAAATAAATATGTTTTAGTGTTACAATGCTGGTACCTCTAACTGTAATTTATTGCGAACGGTATCCTTTTTTGAGTAATGTTTCCTTTAGTTGCGTTACAAAAGGCTTCTTGCAATCTATAAATACCATATTAGTACGAGTATCAAGGTTATACTATCTTCCTCTCTAAATTATCTGATTTGTGGCAAAAAAAAATGAATCGATAAAGTCATGTATCAGGTGCTATGCCTTGCTGTTATATTATGCATAATGTTGTAACATATCCCCAATAAATGATACGGTATAATTATTATTAGCATTTCTTTTACTTTTTAGTAAATATGTTCCATTCTTCTCGTATATTCTTAAGTTCAGTTAATACACATATGATTTAAATTATATGATTATGATATTTTTCTTTACATTGTTGAAATAAATGCTTTGACTTAGTGTCACATCTTTGGAAAATGTATTCGTCAGCTTCAGTTTAAATATAGCCTTAAAAACAAGTTAGAATATTTAACTATACACTTCCCGCTAAATAACATGCTTGCAGTAATTGTAATTAACTTCTGAAATGCTACAAAAATGTTCTGCATGATCAGGGGCGAAAAAAAACCGGCGCATTTCGTGACAAATGTAGACGGGCTTAAAATGAATGGAGGCAGCGGTTCGCTATTGGTTCTCACTTTGTAGCCTCAAATGGGAAAGAAAGAAGAGCAAAGTGCGTGCTATCTTTGTCAAATGAGACTCCGCGGTTGGGTGCGGAGATCTCCTCCTTCTGGGGAGTAAAAAGAGCATGGATGTTCCGACCGGAAGGAAATGGAAAGAGGGAGAAAACAAAATTACGGCTAATCAAGGGGGAGAGGTTACTCTACTGCTGGGAAGAGGAAGAAGTGTAGATAAGGACGTGGAAATTAAAAGGATATGAGGTGAAGGGAAACCCAAACCGGCTAGCCCAGCTCTTACCAACTGTTCGCCTCCTCGTCTTATCGAAAGCGTTTTAGGGTCTACAGCTCGAAGCGGCAAAGGAGTATAGAAGCGATTTCTTTACCTACCCCGTGAAATTGCTTGAGCTTCACGTTATTCCGTGGAATTAGAGACGTGTATAAAACTAGTTTCGTCCTGGTTATTACGACACTAAGGAAAATAATGGAACTTCCAGCATAACCAAAATGAGAACTAAGGTTGATTAAATCCAATAAAGTTGTTGGAAATGCAAAACCGCATATTTGTCGTGTATGGTTACTTAGTATAATTAAAGTATACGAACAATTACATTTCCTTATTAGGTTTTGCATTTTTAAAAGTTCATTTAATTGTTGTAGGTATTTTAAATTAATTTAGCTTACATTTATATTACTCCATTAATTTTATAAAGCTACTTTTACTTCCTTTTGTAGATTTTTCTTTATCTATTCATTCCTTTCTTTTAAAGAGATGCATATACCTTCAGATACTAAATATATTTTTCTTGAGTGTCAATATGAAACAGACATTTCTACTGTATGTTTAAAAAGCGATTTTAATATATAATAAATTGGGCGAATTATGCATTTAAAGACATTTTGTTTACCGAAATTATAAATAGTGTTTATTGTCAGTCAAATTGTTAATAAAAGTTATATTATCACACTATTTACATAAAATTACCATAGTAACAATTATATCATTAAATTGTCTTCATTTAATAAAAGTTATATATTACTGAAAGCAGAATAAATAATCCATTTTCATTGCAAATTTCATAATTGGAGAATTAATTAACAGATTAATAAGTTAATATTACATACAAAAAATCGCAGTTTAAAAACATTACTGTCTTCTGAAATATATTTCAGCACTATACATTCTGAAATACCCTTAATGTTTTTACTGTTCGTCCAATTATTGAATCTGTCATTTTATTTATTATAAGTATCATTCAATTTTATCGGTATTAGTGACATTTCAGCCTTTTCATTGGGGTATAACATTTCTTACGGCAAATCTATCTTCAACAATTTTAATAATAGACAAACGAACTAAATGATCTTCATCGATCCAATGACACAAGCATAATAAGTGAAGATGTTCACTTAATACATTATAAATGCATTATATATTATAAAATTGACAATTTTATTTTGATAATATTCTTTTACGATCACCTCCTTGGTCTAGTAGTTAGCGTGACTGACTGTTGCCCGGGAGGCCCAGGTTCGATTCCCGGCACCTACTTAGGAATTTTTCTAAGATAGGGATGTGAGAACTCCAACCTCGTGAGAATAATTGGGATGGAGAAGTGGCGATTTCCGATATAGTAAGCCGCGATATAACGATCAGCAGGATGTGCTGTGCTGATCACACCCCCTGCAATATTGCACTCTACCAATGAATGAAACCGTGGGAGGTAGAAGACGCAGTGATCGTCGCAATAAAGCTCAGACCCACATGGGGCTGTAAAAGGTTTCGTTTTTTTAATATCCTTTTATAATTCTGGTATTAAAAATAAGCGCACGAAACCCGTCTATAGTGTAATTAATGCATTTGTAAAAATTACGATAACCGTTCCGCCATATCTTAAACATTTACTCATACAATAATGTATTCTATTAGCGTGATACCATACTCATAAGCGAAGCACTTGTGGTAGATCTGCCGCAAACTGAACAGTAATTATCCAGCTATCTGTTATTGATTTTAAAGTGAAACTATGTGTAGGAAAGATCTCTTTGTGAAGCGTAACCAAAAAAAAAAAAAAAAAAAAAAAAAAAAAAAAAAAAAAAAAAAAAACTAAATTTAAAAAGGATTTATCAAAAGAGCTAAAAATAAAACTGAAAGCTAAGCTAGTTGCTCATTTTCCCAAAAATAATTTTTCCAAACTGTTCACATATAATTTCTACTATTTTCAAGATAATTGTATGAACCTTTTCAGGTACATTCTTCTTGTTAATGTTAACAATTCGATCCTGAGAGACTACCTTACTTTAAACAGACAATTTAATGTTATGAAAATATTGTGCTTAAAATTCAAAATTCAGAATTGATTTTTTCCCTACATTCTACTATTGAGATTTATTTTGTAAACGTATATATTACATATTTATAATACAGAAATAATTATTCATATATATTCAACATTTTGGGAATAATTTTAAATTCATTTACATGCAAACCTATAGAAATTTTAAAAATTAATAAATTTAAAATGTCATAATATATGGGACCACATTATTTTAAAATAAAGCGCCTTTAAAATATTTATCACTTTTATAGGAATTTTTGTGTGTTAAAATACATGTAAGCTTAAGCTGGGATTGATTCTATGACATTTTTAGGGTCTATTTTTATCGATTTCCTTGATGAGTTTAACCCATGTAATTTCATTAGTTTCTACAAACAGTGAAATGGCATCTCTTATTTAATGTTTATATCTTGATTTTATTGCTACAATTTTCGCATTTGTGTGTCTATCATACGTCATTAATATTATTCCTATAATTTTTTATATTTTTTTATTTTATTGCA
Organism: Metallyticus violacea; assembly: GCA_030762175.1. NCBI lineage: Eukaryota > Metazoa > Arthropoda > Insecta > Mantodea > Metallyticidae > Metallyticus > Metallyticus violacea. The sequence continues at coordinate 74,132,428 of CM060834.1, forward strand.
AATAGTTTATAAAATATTTACTTTTGTTGTTTGCATTTATTTGGTACTCAAAAATGTGTATTGTTAACATACTGACTTTATAGTGTACCAATGATAACTGTTGGTGGTCGATATTTGCTGAAGTATGCAGCTAATTTTGAAAACATACATAATGATTAGCAAAAGTTTATCTTCCCCAAAAGCCATCAAGCAATATATATACTTGACCAAATAGCTGCAACCAGCAATATCGTAGTTTTTTTTACACATATAAAGTGAGTTCTATTTGTAAAGCTACTATGCAAATGACAATCAACTTTATATGACGTGAAACCGCTTATATAATTTTGCTTCTAAGAGTATATACATAGAAAGAAAAATAAGGCATTCCAACGATTATCGCCCATTATCACGGTACAATAAGTAGTTAACAATAAATATGGTTGAACTTGTTTATCTAGATTTAGGTTCTTCCAAATACATGCCTGTATTAGTAAAACTATTGTATTTATGTGATATATCATAACAGATTTTTATTTGCTTGAGTTAGATATTAATGTGTAGTTCTCATTCACTATTCTGCAGTAATGGAGATTGATATTTACTATACATGTTATTCTGCACTATAGTGGTTTCATGTTGACCAGTCCGTCAAGGTCACATATGTAAATCCTCACTCTCGCTCTGTATATCTGTCTCTTTCTACAGTTCTCCCGCCTGAGCTATGGAACTAGAGTTATATAGTTCAGGTTGGTATCCCTTGAAGCTATAATAAAAGGAAATGTTTCGTAAAAATATATTCATACAACATTGAAATATCTTGTTTTATTTAAGGTACTTGTATAAGCATAGCTTTATTAATATGTCAATATTGTTAAGGGGCTGGATGTTTCTCAACTTAAAAGTGATGCTAATATCATTCACAGCTTTCGTTCGAAGTTTGATGTAAACATAGAGACTTATATAATGTTTGGTTAGAAAATAGATCATATATTTCTTGCATTAATATAAGTAACCGCGAGGGAACACGACACCATTCCCATGGAGAATGTTATTTGGTAGAGAAGGGGGAAGGAGCATTATGTATTTGCAAGAGTTGAATCATTGACTTTCGACTGTCGTCTAATACCATTCGTATTTGAAGCCATTTGCATTACTAAACATACACTATTTGCATAAGAGAAATACAGGGGTGCTGGTGCTACCACTGCCACAACAATACTACCACTATTGTGAGAGGGGAACTGAGCGAGTGTGGGAACGGCTGCAAAATGGGGGAAATGGCCTTGAGTGAACTGACTAAAATGAAAAGACTTCAGTAAAAAAGGTATAAAAGCAAAAGTTTTAAATGGGCCAAATGAATACATTACAATTACTGTTAGGCCATACGGAAATTGAGGTTTTATGATTTAAAGTTTATTAAGCCAACAATAAATTAAAAAGTAACATTACTTACAACAAAATTAGGTATATTCCATTTAAATAAAATAGAACAATTGTTTCTGAATTAGGGAAATTGGCCAATTGAATTAAGGGTAAACTTGAAAACCCAAATTATATTGCATTTATAACGTTGTGTATATTTTATATTAAAAAAAAAAGCATCGTCGTTAAGATAGCAAATGTGATATATAATCTAATTATGTGCTTTAAAATTATATTTCTTTGTAATAGCGCTCTGAAATAAACTTCAAAAACGTTTGCGTTACATGCTTTTACTATAATAACATTTAAATTAAATTTCAAAGGCAATGAAAATCAATGGAACTTTCGATTGTATATTGTTCATTGTGTATATTTGCTTAGTATACCTTGTAATTATTTTTAAACAGTAGCATGTTTTTTGTTTTATTAAAATACATGAACATCATCTCAAATATACAATATAACTCGAAACTTTGTGCTATTTCTCTATTTTAGTGAATGTGAAGATCATATCAAGGGCTCCGTTATATACATGGTTACATTTAAAAAATTTAAAAAGCCCACACAGTGTAACTTTTTCTAAAAGAAGTCATATATTTAATTTATTCATTAGTATACCAATAATAATAATAATTATATATAATATATTTAATATATTATATATAATAATAATTATTATTATTCTAAAAATGTGATTTCTCTTTAGCAATACCTATAGATAGCAATAATTCTAATTTTGTTCCTCTAACACACACATAACTTGTTTCATTCATTAATTAATAACCATAATTTGGAATTTACGTTCATTTTTAAAGCTATTCAGGTTGCTGAGGAACTCGCTTGGTTTACGCAGCTCCTGCGTGCCGGACTTTTTGTATTTCTGTCTTTCCACGTTGATAGTGCATGACTTTTTTTTTTCTCTTGGTGTTTCCTCTTTTAAAACTTTTTTTTTTTAGTTCTATTTTCATTTTTGTCAGTGGCAAAGTTTATCTCTTCTATTGCCCGGAGTGAGCCATATTTATTGACATTAAAAGAACATTTAGAAGATGATATAGATTTAAGACAATACTAAGGACAGAGGACGAGGGAGAAGGAACATAAGAAGGGATCTAAAGTCTGTGGTTTCTAACCAATCTAAGGCGGGACGGCCGTTGTTTGCTTCTTGGGCTCAGCGAATGTTTGACTTGGTCGGTTTGCTATTTAAACAGTTGTACAAACGGTACCTACCTAACTTCTGTACAAACATTTAGTTTACTGTCGTTTGTGTTCTAATTACGGCTACCAAGCCACGGAATTGCGTTTCATCTGTACATGAAGTGGGTTATTGATGTGGTCAGTTGCTGTTTAGCTCACATACTTATTTCATTAAAGCAGCGCGTTTGGAGGCTTGCTCGAAATGAACACAAACCTCAATAACCGGAAAATACACCCGTTCTTGTTGTTTAATTACATCGCGAAACACTGACTTCCATACTAAGAGAACTGCACTCGGTTCGCCATGAACATTCGGTTGACATGGTGTGTTGTGCGTGCGTTTGAATAAACCTACGACGGTGATGGATAGCGGCAAATTAAAATTAGGTGCCGCAGCATATGTTTGCATACATTAAGCAGTAGAAGAATGGCACCTTGTAGTCTAATGGTAGCTTGTCATATTATTACATAGGTGTGTGCATATTAGCTACAGGAATTAGGTTATTGGTCTCCGTTGGCCTCTTTTCGAGGTAATGGTTTTACAGACCCCTTATCCTGAAATGAAAATTGAAAAAAAACTGAGGAAATTTACTTTCTTAATATTTAGTTAGGTGCCGTGTTTAATTTTAACCATAGAAGCAAGAATTAATAGATCAAAAAAACTATAACAGTTTTAGTTACTTTTCTTATGGTTACGTGTATGACAGAGATAAAAAATGGTGCCACAGAGGCCAAGAAATACAACATTAAAACAAAAGTTATATAGAAGTAGCCTTTAATATGAGTTGAAAATGGAATAAGCATTTATCTGTTATTAATTATAAAGCGCGAGGTCAACTTAATGAGTTACTATATGTTCTGACTCGCGTTCCAGATACACCGGTGGATACACTAGAGAGGATGTATAGTGTTATGATCAAGTCTATTCTGCTATATGGGGAGGGGGAGAGTTAAACATGTATATAAAATTCAAGCCGATTTTTGTAAAAGGGTTCTCGCTGGGGTCATGACATGAAAATACGGTTAATAGTAAAACAAAGACGGTGATATACTGTAATAGACTAATGCAGGGGGACCAGTCCACACTTCGCGCTAAATGCTATAGACACAAGATTCAAAACAAAACACCAAAATGTTGAGCTGCAGAGGTGTAAAGAGGACTCAGTGGAATTGGCCTGAGTTCAATATGGCAACGAGGCAACGAAAATAATAAAAACGTAAGAAAAAAGGTTAAATCGAAGATTGAGGATATCAACAGGCAGGAAATCCAGGCAGAAAGCAATACGAAAGTCTCCTTATCTTATCTTAATTTATAGGGGTCTAATTCCTTTTGTAGACACTTCTCTTTTTGTTTCTCTGATAACTAGTGCCTTCTTTGAAAAGAAATCTATAAAGTCCATTTGTTGAGAGACTTTCTTCATTTTAGTGAAGGGAAAAGATATTTGTCTACTTGAGAATTTGTAGAAATGTTAGAAAAAATATTTCAATTCTTTATTCATTTGTGGAGGTGCAAAATATTACATATTTAAAGCTAGCCTCTTATGTAAAGTCAGTGTCTTAATTGCTTCTACTTCACTGTTCAGAAATGTAAATAAAATTGTTTATACATTGCATCGCATACTCGAACAATAGTGTAATAGCTTAATTCAACTAACGGTGTCATTCAAGAACGTAGAACTACTAAATAAAGAGAGAATTAATTAAGTCTCATAAAAAGCGGCCTCTACACAATAAACGCACAAAAAACTGTTCCCCCCACATAAAAGCTAAATGAATTCATGCATAATATATTAAATATACATTACACATTATTCTAAAACTCCAAATTAAATAATTAATGGTGTTGGACGGAAGTGAAGACAAAATCCCATGCCGAAAAGAGAGTTAAAAAGTTGAACTGCCAAACACGTAAAATAACAGGTATTAGAGTATAGAACAACCGATAATATACACGAAATCCCTTGCGCGACTAAAAACCCGTCTCTGGGTGTGTACTATATGCATACACAGTAATAGGCCCTACCATTTTCGAGAATGTTGTAAATGCAGAAATACACAGGAATAGCACCCTTGGCATGGGGAAAGTTGAAAAATAAATTATATTGTATAACCCCGACACATAGAGAATTGTAAAGAAAATATCAGAGATATTAACTTACTTTGAGAAGATGAACTGATGCCGCAAATGCGTGGACCTAATAGGACAACATTTATAATATCTCCTATCATGAGTATTTTTTGTTATAACTAGTTGTTAATTTCGAGAAGTTAAATAGTTGTGCGGATATTACAACCTCTTCGCCAGGAATTACCGCTCTAACAGCCGGCCCGCCAGCTGCCGTGAAACGGGCGACAAAACCATGAAAGACCCAATGGCACAAGCAAGTCCATAGAGCACGTCACTAGCTAGTTATGTCGCGCCGTACTTAATTGTTTATCTATTTTCAACAGTTATCTATAAAATTACAATTGATTTTAATTCCAATGATTATTACCATTAAATTTAGAGCACTTTAATTTTTCATACTCCAACGTTTAACAGAAAGCTGTCTGGTTCAACCGAAACAATTACTGAAAAGAATATGGGCATGTTTTTTTGTATGTACATGTGTGGCATTGACACTGCGTAAGAACTATCGCAAATCTCAAGAAAACACAACTTTGTATGATCACGTAACCTAACCCACAGTTCACCTTGAAGTTACAACCTGTGCAGAACATGCACTGCATACTGACTAGCATTGTGGCACGTGCGGAAAACAGATTTATAGCAGAAGGAAGTTACAACAGCTCTAAAAGCATGTTGGAACACTATCCTTCGCCATTGTTCCTTAAACCTCAAACCTTTACACATAGAATTAGCTTCAAGGTTGAAGAATGCGTGGACTTCTGTGAACTCTGTTCGTTATAAAGTTCAGAGATCCTTGAGAAAGAACGTGGCGAGTTAGCCACGATATGAATTAGTATACAAGTTTGTAATTGTTTAAGAGGTTAGTAAAACTACGTTTACAGTACAGGAAATAAACAATAAATAATAAATATAAAGATAAAATCCCAAAGGAAAATAAAATGAAAGTACACTAATCGGTTCAGATAAATTAAGATAACGAAATTAATATGAACATGTAGAACAGGTACATGCACTGTCACCAAAGAATCAGATGATAAACAATCTCTTGAACTGATCAATAGGCCCTAGGAGCTACTAAAACAATTTATAGTGTGTGTTGTAACAGCTGTTAGGTCATTTGAAAATTAATAGCGGTTTTGTGATTTACCACAGTATCCACAATAGCAATCTATACACTTTTATCAATTTTATTTATATCATTTCGATAAAACCGTGACTTCTAGAGAAGATGAACTTTCTAAATGCCGTCTCTGCTTCTTCTTTGTCGTTGAAGACTTCATGCTTCAGAAAAATGACCAGTTGTTTGAATAAGTGAAAGTCTTTGGTGGAAGGGCGTTATCATGAAGATATCTTCATTTTCTGAAGCATTTTAACAATACTTTTTCGAATATTTGTATCGCCACGATACAGGACGTTTAACTAGCCACAAACTACCACATAGACGCCATAAACATATCCTGAGGTGTAATTTTGGAACTTCATCGTGTAATTAGATGGTTGTGTGGGGGATGGGAATTGGGCTGTATAGTGTTGATTAATTTAAGCTCTTTGATCGCCGAATTCGCCACAGCTGCTACAGACCACCAACTCTGCTTACACGATACTCTCTCTCTCTCTCTCTCTCTCTCTCTCTCTCTCTCTTTATGGCTTTCGACTGAATTATGGCAGCTGTAGTCAAGGTTGAGTGAAGGAGATTTGATATGGGATGCGCCGATAAATAACGTCTCGTGATTATTTAGTTACTTAGGTTGTTTATTCTCCAGAACATGAATATTTAAGGCCACTCACGTCTCATGTCGAACCACAGGCAAGGTAATCTTGGTAAACACGTAAATTTATTGCGTTCACCAAATGATGCCGAATAGGAAGAGATTGTTGTTTTAACAGTATTCTTAATGCAGTTCAGTAATATTGTATAGGTATCTCGAGTGGGGATTGACAACCAAGCCCCGTTATTGCCGGAAGTGATAATTGGTACTTAGGCCGCTCTTCCGCCGATCTCCGGGCCACGGCAGCCACACTTATCTGGGCCCGAAAAATTCTGAGACTTTTGGGCAAAACCTATCCCTTTTATACTCAATATAAAAGGATGCTATCCACGGACATTGACGCGAAATATTCCCGCCAGTTCCGTGTTAACGTCGCTCATAGGTCAGTGCTTACCTCACGGAGTTCCATTTCTATTCGCTGGACAATTTTGGTCAAGTAAAATGCTTCGCTATTCGTTAATAAGATTAATTTAAACAGATTTCATACGTTATTGTCTTTGACCCTTTACTCGGACACTTGCGAATTTGCCACCGAAAAATCTGGTGTCTCTGCCTGAGGCGTGGGCATTTCCAACCCTAGCTGCCCTAGGGATTAACTTGCATTGTCTGTCTTTTTGCCAAGTCTTACTGTGCTAGTAGAAAGACGTGTGTGTTTCCTTACTTTGCTATATTACTGCATGTTATCTCTTAAACATTAAAAAATTACACATGAACGATTTAAACACTATACAATACTAATTCTGCATATACGAGTTAATGTCATTAAAGCTCCTCCACTGAAATAAAATGCACAACATACTTGCACATAATTACTGAGTTGCTGATTCTAAAATTACAATTATTAATTATTTCAATTCTCTGTAATCGACGGGTAGCCAAGACAGCTTCGATCGATATTTATTCATTGTGTTGACCGTTTACGGTTGCAGCAGAGAAGCCTCCCTCAAGATAATACAATTATAAACTGTATCATTTTTATGCTTTTCGTTCATGTAGGATGCATTTATCAAGTTTATTTCCTTTTCCTTCATAGTCCCAAACAGTTGAGAGTGCAAGTAACGATTTTCCTAGGTATATTACCATCAACTTTACTATGACGCCATGTACTTATCTCAGGGCTGAAATTCTAGTTTGTAACATTTTGAATCAACACTGAACTGTGCGTTCGGAAGTGCTTCCTTCTCTAATTTATCAGCCACATTTCGAGCGACTTGTACGGCAGTATATTCAAGTTTTAAAGTCGTGCAAGAAAATTATAAGCAAATTCCTGCAAGTTGTGTAATATAGCAAACGATCTAAATAATATAACCTTTAAAATAAAATTTAAATTTTAAAATATAAGTTTTTACATATAAATAGTGCAGCATGCTTCTTAATTTCTTTTACTTTTCTTGGAGCTGAGGTTCAGTCATATAGCGGTTTTATTTACGTTACGTATCCACACTCGTGAGGAAGGAGATGACAGAAGGAAAACGCTGTCACCGCTCTGGAATCTCGGTGGTGTTTAGTACTAAGAGAGATCGGGTGCAGAAGTACTTAACAGTAATTATTTATTAGTTTTCGTTAATTAATCAACCCTTAGATAGTTTTAAAAATATGAATATAACAATTCATATAACAATTTCAATATAATAACTTCCATATAAGAAGAGGAAGAAATGCAACTTTGCAAAAATTTCATGCTTTGAATTCCTAGCAGACTGCATAATCTAGCGTAGTTATAAAAGCGAACCGTTAGGGGCACTGTGAGCACAATGCATTTAGATGAGAGTTTCTACTATTATCTATATAAACTACTTGAGGTAAGCAGCTCTGTTGACACAAGATACGAACTAATGGAGCAAATATTTGCTGCTTTTCATCAAATGCGACATAGGTCAGAAATATTCGCCGGGTTCGCTGCTAAGTTAAAATAATGAATGTAATTTAGTTCAGGGCAGATACTTTGAACAACTTTTGTAACCTGTCCAAAGGGAACTTGCATAATATATTAGTACATTATGTCATAGTTGTTAAATGTCCCTGCATCTGTGTTTCCTTCGATGAACGACGCGTCAGGAAATGTAAGTTGTTATAACAAAAGTGTTCCTTATTGTAAGATCTATCTTTCCCCCGAATTTGTCATCTCAAATTAAGAAACGCACACATATATTCAATTAAAGAAGTTTTATATGCACTGATAGTCTGTGCAAGATATAAAACACGTGTTTGATATTCTACTGCCTGTTAACATTAAATCTAGGAGCAATTAATTGGAAATAGGATCAGGGAAATAACACAGAATTTCATCAAACACTTAATTGCAACGCGATTCACAGCTGGTGACCTTGGTACTAATTGCAAGAAGTAGGCCAGGTAATGAAGACAGAATGCACTCAGTAAGGTCATGAATGAGAGTTGCAATGATAGTGTCAGGAAGTGCTGAACAGAAAAATCCAGACAGTAGTAACGAAAGAAAAGTAGAAAGAAAGAAAAAAAAACAAGGAAATGCAGATAGTAGAGAGATGTAAATAGATCAAAGATGCATGGCATAATAAGCTTAACTTGTATTAGTAAATGCCAAGGAACTTTTCTGCAAGTATTGGGAGCACATTGCAAGTGCCTAAGAAAGTTAAAATAAATTGTAAAAGAAAAAATCAAGGCTATTCGCGAAGAATGCAGTCAGCAATGTGTTGCAATTAAAATGGAGGCTGGCAAATTGCTTCTACCTGTAAGTGGCCTGTGCAAGTATCAAGCATATCCTTAAAACCAATAACTAGGATATAAACGAGCTTCTATATAGAGCGTGCTCTTTAAATCAAAATGCTATTCAACAACCTATGAGATAATTCACATGTGATCCTTTTAAAATGATTGAACAATAGTTTACTCCGCTGTTTCTTAAAGTTACTGAAGATAAGCGCATTCACTACACTAGGATGTTCATTCTGGATCCAAAGTTTGCGGGTTCAAACCTGGCCGGATTTGATAGATTTTTCGGGACTCAAAAATCTTGAGGAAAGTACTTAAAGCGGTGGGTTCAATGTTGTAGATTGACAGCACGTTAAGGAACTGTATACCTGAAAAACAACGCTGGACAAAGTTATGCGCCATTTCATGTCCAAGTAACACATCATTTCCTGTTAAACGGTACTAGAGGCTTACCACCTGTGCCTCTGCTATTTGTAGGGAAAAATTAGGTAATTGAAATGTGTCCTTGGTAAAGAAATGGAACGATGAGTGCTAATAACTAAAACAACTCAAAAAACACTATTATAAATATCTGCTCTACTACAAGGTATTCCAAAAGTACATACAAGGTTTCTTCGGAAAGTTCTTGGCCATAATCATTTTTGTCCATTTAATGTCTGCATAGCTACATGTTAATTTAATGCACTTGGACTAAGGTTGTTCTAAATTCTTTATACCTTCAATATAACAGATAAATATGCAAATTAAGCGTCCGCCTGAGCGTTGATCTTTCTATTCAATATTTTGACCATCAGGTAATTTCTTAAAATTTGGGAAAGAGAAAAACGTCATTGAAGTCAAATATCTTGTGTATGGTGCATGTGGCAGCAATCGAAGTTTAATTCATGCAACCCGACGAAGGGAATTGAAGTATGCATGGATACCTTTTCGTAATGGAACGACACTTTTATTATTCGGTGGTGCCGACTTATAACCTTAATAGCATCCTTTCAAAAGTTTCAACAATCTACTTCATACTCTTCAAAGATGGCTTTCCCTTTTCTAGGCGAACACAACATCTGAGAAAACAGTGATCAACACATTCTTCTTCGAAGCACTTTCATCTTCTTGCATCCATTGCTCGCACTGTTGCTTCATCTCTGACATGCAATGGTGGATTTATGTTTTATTGGTAGTGGTGTAACGCCGCAGAAACTGAGTTGAATTGCTCTTGAACATGTCTAAGCACTCCTGAAAAATGTTCATTCGGATGTTTTGTCTCCCTGAGATGCAAGATGTTCCAAACTTGATCCATATCAGAAAGCTGAGATACCTTCATTCGTAGATAATTTAAAATGATTTGTGCATTTTTGCAACATTTTTCTCGATCGTTGCTGAAAGTTAATGTAAAAAATAAAGTAACCACTTCTTTAAAATGCAGCATCCAATTTCTTTACTGTATAAAACAACGGTGAAGAGCCTTTTAAAGCCGAATCCAACTCCATATAAAACGAAGTACGAGAATCCAGTTTTCGGAAAACACTCCACTTTGTTTATTTTGCCTGACCATTGCAACCATACAAATGAAAGCGCTTGTTTGAAACTTGATCTAAAGGATCATACTTAAAAATATCCTTGTATGTGATACTACCAACTCCATTCCTGAGTCAGGCCAAATCTCCCGTAACCAGTTCTAAAGGGAAAACCCTGATGCAACCTCTTATTTCATTAAAGCTACATGCCCTTAACGAGAAACGTTGTTTTAACATTTTTTCATAAGGGGCGTCTGAGATTGCAGATAAATTCAATAACTTAGCGAGATCCTCCAGTGATATTTTAGGACTATTTCAGAAGTAAAACAGGGGTTTAAATATAACTTTCCCGTAAATTGGCTTACAATGTTGTGATAATTGTACATTTGTATTATGAAAACTTAATCTTTTCAAGCCATCTTGCAAAAGACGAATGTCGATTGTCAGTAATGGCAACAGAGAAGAGCCTAACAGGGGTTTAGGACTATTTCATGAACAGAATAAAATGTATACTTGAAATTTGCGCACAGAATATTAACAATTGTATATAATGTTATACTTACTTATGAATAGCTGGCTATTCAGAAACCGTAAGGCTGAAATAGACGACAGTTGACTATTGCAATCGTCACCGTTTGCTTTACTAATACCGACTGAGAACAATAAAACATAACATTTTACCATTCTGAACAACGTGTTTATTAAAATTTATGGTTGCTTAGGCAGATATTGTTATATAGTTAACAAAATTATTTCAAAATGTTTGGCTCATTACTTATTAAGTTAATTAAATATACAATTATTGAAAACAACTTATCAAAGTTGAATGAAGGGACTGCAATTTCATTGGATACAAAGGATATTTGAGAATTAATAGATTAAGATGTGGAAGCAGAATTCTGTATTTTTTTCGGTACTAACGAATGATGTTCTTGAATAACCTGTATGACGTTCAGGAATTATTAGTGGGGTAGAGAGTTGGCTACACTGACCAGAAGACAAATTCACTTCGCGCGGTAAAGGAATTTGATAATATTTACGGCGATACCGGGCTGTGATTGGTCAAAATTCAAAATTTTCTTCCATTTCATTGGCCAATTTAATATGACATGCATAAGTGAAATAGTCACCGTAATGTTTCTTTGCTTTTATCACAAGAAAATTGTATTACAACACAGGTCTACTTGGTCATAATGGATAGAAACTGCCTACAGTTTGTATTGTGTGGGACAAACCTTAATAACCTCGCCCCACTCCACCGAACTGCTTTCAACTAAACTCTAAACTTTAACACACTGCCACGAGATACCTGCTACTGCTCCACTACCACTGTTACAGTCTTACATCAAAGTTTCAGCAGGAACTATTATTACCTGTTTAAGGGCACTTTAATTAACAAATAAAACTCAAACTATTTACTGTCACTTCCACAATTGATCCTGATCGCACTAAAATGTGCTTAAAGAAGTTGCAGAGACGTGACAATGTTGTTTTCCTAAGTGCATGCTTTCTCGTTTGTTTATCAGCATAACAAATAAGTACCTGAATAACTATAATCGTAGATTTTTTTGATTGATTTATTTATGGACGCTCTTTAACATCTCAGGTCATCAGCGTCCCATTCAACTCAGGGCGTGAAACGGCCACAAATTCGTGCCGTAAATGTACGACACGGGACCCACGGCTTTACTTCCCTTTCGAAGGAAGCCATACTTAGGATTTTTACGCCCGAAAAAATCCATCGGTCCTGGCTGGGTTCGAACCCGCATTCTTGGGTGTAGGAGGCAAGTATGGTAACCACTACACCACGTAATCGTAGATCCAGGATGAAAGACCATCAAGGCCTGTCCCATAGTATAATGAACTCATATTTATCATTTATAAAGATAAACATGCAATATTGTCACTGTCTGCTGTAGAGCTTTTCGTCTATATATCATTCTGTAATCATTTCATCGGACAAGGGGACTAACTACGTCACTCATCTATAAAAACCCTACCGATCCTTAACCAGAAGTAAATAAAAACAAAGAAATAATGAACCGGGCTAATCCTTGAAAATATAAATGTTTTCAAACTCTAATAAGTTTTATATCACATAACTATAATGTGTTAACCTGGAAATGTCATAAAGGTGGCCAACCAGAAGCAGATGGTGCAGCGTCCTCTCTCTTCAAACTTCAGAGCTCGCCTGGCAGAAAACAGTTGAAAATACTACGTACTGCATTTCGCGCGTGCGAAGAGCTAATTTTCTCCATTTTCAATCTTCAACCGTCACTTCGAACACCTACCCTGTCTACGTTACATTATACATACTAGATTGCCCCCCCCCCCATTTTCAACCCGCATGTGCCACAATACAATAGGTCTCTATATGTAACCTGTTTACAATAAATTTCTTTCAAATACAAGTCAATATTACAGTGAGGTTATTTGCATTAAGGGCCTACAGAGCGCGACTGCGTACTGGATGAATCCAGTAATTAATTCCTTAAAATGTCTGTGCAGGTAGCAGTTTGTAGTTAGAGGCTATGTCAGCGAGTACTGTGCGTTCATGTGTTACTTGGGCGTAACCATGCACTAATTGTTCTTCATTAGTCATGTCACTAGATACATATCTTCTTGAAAAAAGAGTTCTTATAAACAACAGACACTTGAAAACTATTTCTTGCAGTGACATGGGAAGACAGTTCGCAATAAAATCTTCTGGATATCCTGTTACAGGTACAGAAATGTTCGCCAATTGTTAAAAGCTTACGAGAAAAAACGTAACATATCAATGACAAGAAAAGTGCTTTGTTTTTAGGAAGAAAATTTAGATATATTAACAGGATTTTCCTACACAAAAGCCGGTAATGTATTGCCATAGTGGGGCATCATTTTCACCTGTCCCTTAATGCAGGTAAATGCTTATTATTATCCGTTTTATTTGCAGTATCATTTTATGCTTTTAATAAAAAGATAAATAAGTACTGCAATAAAATACTAATTTTTATTGTAGTAAAATAAAAACTCGGCGACTGGAACTCCTTTATTGGTTGCGGCGGCAGCAGCATTTCCCCATTACTAAGCCGCGCTCAGACAGGCTGTAACTTCAAATAGTTTCGTTGTATTTCCAACAATATACAGGACAGAAGTGAAATAACTAGGCAAATTTTCTCTGCGGATAGTTCACATTTTATATAATATTGGAACTTTATATTTTTCTGACAACTTTTTGGAAATGTTCAGCACCTGTTATTGAATAATTAAGCGTATAGAATCTTTGTTTACATCGATAAAGAATGAAATAAAGAACTATTCCATTGTCGTATTTTATCATTTGGATCGTTTTCGTGCAAGCTATTGAATGTAAATGTTTCCAATTGAAGCCACTAAGAGCAACATCCCAAAGCTCGCAATGTGACTGGCGGTGAGGGGGCTGGGACATTTGAGTTTGTGTCTTTGTGTCAGTACGAGAAGAGATAATTAGATTGCTGCGTCCTGCCAGTACTTTTGTTTTCCGTTTGTTGATATTATATTATAAAATGTATATTAGGTGTTTTATTATTTTGTGTACTCTGTCGTTTTCTTTGAATTTGTATCGTTAATTCACTTCTGCTCTATATAGTTTCTAAAATTACAAATGTATTCAACATATTTTAAATTGAATTAAAAAAAAATGTAGATGATTTCCAGTAGAGTATAGGAAAACCATTGAGTTATTGAATTGGGCAAGCGGTCTCCATGAAGTTGCATATATTTGATAATAGCATTCACAAACCTCAACATCGTATGAGCCATTGCTGTTTGAATCCCTTTGAAGTTGTTACAGACCAGGAGAGGGGGCAAAAGGACAAGGACAGATGCATGTCGCCCTAGAGCATTCCAGATGTGTGCATGCCATTCCATCTTTCCTATTTTATGCATGGTTAGTTGGTGGTCGATGTTTCCTTTATGAAGTCCAGCATTATCGTCATATAGTATATTATAATTATATCAGCCATTTTTCAGCTTTCATAGTTCCATAGTGAAACAAACAAGAATTCGTATGCACCTGTATTCTTCATGGATGTTGGACGAATAATAATAGAAAGTGTACCCATAAATAAGATTAGATTAGTAATTAGTATAAAGATGCGATTGGGTTATTATTCTCTGATACAAAAAAACCTTATAGATATATTGTATTACTTCCCTCTTCATTCTTCTGCAAGAAACTGCATTATCCCTAGAAGTTTGTCTGCTACTGGCTAAAACTTCTCACTTAAAAATTAAGTGAAAGGCTCTTTCCACTATAAAGTCTACACAGGGGGTTTTCCTTTAGGAGACCTATTGCTAGACATTTGGGTTCTATAGTATCATCGACTAGTTCCTCCGCACCCGGATGATGTGCGTCGCATAGTGCTACAATTATTACATTCTTTACTTCAAACCCGGTCTTTAGCTGGTAAACCGTCGAACTTTACTAAATGTTTGCCTTGGTTGGTAAGTGAACAGAATGACCATGAGGTCAGCGGTAAATGCGGCTAGCCAATTTTGCTCCCTTAATGAAATCTCGGCTACATAAGGGATGCGGAGTGACTTCTCGATGATCCGATATTAAGTCTCAAAATATCATCAATACCTATTGAAGCAGTTTTTTTACCATTATGCACTCTGATCCAACGCAAATGGTGGTTTTTAGCAGTCCACTCATTAATGGTTCATTGAATCGTAGCTATTGAAATACCAACCGCTGGTTCACATATACCAGAAGATTCTTTCCTAGCTTTCTCATTTCTATTACCCCCTTAGGAGGGCACCTTTCCAGTTACATTGTTTCGTTTTTCCCAGTTTCAGCCCTACTTTGACTTGATCTGGTAGCTTGCAGTCGCTTTAATAGCCAACCGACAGAAAATGCAGATGGTTTACCTTTGTACTCCTCCCATACATTCTTCCTGACACAGGATTTAGTTCATGTATTTCTATCCGGAACACTTTGGTATATGAATTGGGAGTCTGTCCTTGAACTGCTGACCTTTATCAGACTTGGAACTTTCTATACAGAGCCGACTCCCTACCGGATAGTATTTCCATTTTGATTCCATTCAATCTGAGTGTTGAATGATTTGTTCAAATAATTGCATAGGTGTTAAAGCATTTAGTTTTCTGTGGAGTAAAATTATCGGACATACTATTGCGACACGGACACTTTGGAATTGTATATGTTGTTAACATATTAGGCATATAGCAACATGCCCTGAGAGGGGTTCGTCAGAATTGATGAGGGACGCTAGCGTGTGCGTGGAAAAGATGAAACGTTAGTTTCTTAAAGTTAAGCCGAAGTCCTTTGATTTCCTCTTTTTTTCCTGGGATGTGAAACCGAACGGTTGATGATCCCTGCAGGGCCATCTATGGATATGAGGCATATTATTTGATCAAATTTATATAAATAAACTATCATGAAATGTTCAGTATAATTTGGTTTATAACGATAATTAGTTTTAAACTACTTCCTTTAAAAATTATTATAAAAAGTATCTGACGAATAAAAAGATATTTAACTCTGAGTATACCCCTCAATGTCGCGTTATGAGTTACTAATGAGTTTGGGAAATCAGCGAGTGCTCTTTAAATTGAATTAATTTGGTTTTAGGCGACGGGCAATTATTCAGTAACGCATCACTGTGAAGTTATAGGTTTCAGAATTGTGTACACATAGTTCACAAACATAATCTCGATTCGAATGGTGCCAACATATCAATAAAAAATTTCCATGAAAGTCATACATTGATAATGGGAGTAATGAGTTTCTCAAACCGAAAGTAGCATGTTCAGTGTCTATTGATTAGGGCCATGGTGTATTAGGCAGGATCAATATATTTCTCCTCTTTATTTTTTTTCTCTTACTATAATAAGTTTTTTGAAGACAGTAAGAGCTTGAGCATTAAATCTTCAGAATGTCTCTGTCTATTTCATACACCAGTTTTTAATTTTGAAACTGAAAGTGCCTTAATTTTCAGGCAAATCCGAAACAATATGGCAGATTCAAGAATAAAAACTCTAGTCATTATTTTGAACTTGGACTAATCATTCTTGTTTCAGATTTCTCCCAAATCGGTCATGTGAAGAGAAAATGAAGTCGCTCATAGACAAATAATCATAGGTTAAATTCTCAGATCATAAATATTGTCAGCGATTCTTCCTTTAATGTTGCTGGAGTGACCGACTGCTGATAAAGGCACTACCTCTTTAAGCAATCTAGCAAAATGCTTTTGTATCGGATTTGACTCCAATAAAAGCTGGAATTCCTAAGGCAGACAACTTATAGCCTGCATTCTCTGAAAAGACTGAGAATTTCTTACATACACTTAGGTAATGCCTCACTCTAATTATTGCGACATTTTATACAGTTTTCACACTAACTTCAGCGCAAACATAATACATGCACTCACTATATTTTTAATATCCGCCTCTATCACATCTCTGAATACTTCCAAAAATTTTGTCGGCTTCGTTTAAAGGACAGGCGATTACCGAGTTCTCTCTTTCTGATGTATCAAGTCATCAATAACTTAACATCTAAATAAGTACCTTGCCTCTTGCTTTACGATTCTAGCCCCCAACATAATCGTGATACAGTCACAATATTACTTCATTTCGTCAGTTCAGCGTTCTATAAATACTCATTCATACTCTGAAAAGTAATTAAAATGCTGTGATTCCTCACAGCATTCTAATGTCATTTCATATACGTTTTTTAATACTTTACACACAATGTTGGGTACTTCCATGGTGAAAGATGCTGTACTAAAGTCTACATGAAGAAAGAATAAAATGCATCATTCGTCATGCTGTCTCCCGTACTGTTCTCTTTATTATCATCCAGTGTGGGGCTAAATTTAGTAGTACCTGTTACTTAAATCAAGACCATTACTCAGACGTAAGTGCACAGACAAACGCTTCTGTTTTAGAATATTATCTCACGTACACCAAGTTAAGCGTACACAAATCACAGAATGTAAAACGGACTTCATACAGAACTTGTAGTTAAATCAGTTTCCAGCTGCAGTAACACAAAAGTCCCTTAATCTAAAATGCACGGCATGTATGCACACCCTTACAGCAAGTCCTCCTTGTAAATGCAGTGTGAGGATTGCGGCATTGCAAAGCGAGCATATAACATACGACTAACGACTGCTCTTTTTACAGATGTACTTACTACCTCTCTTGTTCATTTAGTTTCCTTTGAATGGCAAAAAGTAGCTTGTGAGAATCTGCATTGGAATGGCGATTTAAGGATTTTACGTTTTTCTGTTTATTTTTACAGTAGTAGAGCAATACAATTTTAAAACGATCAATAGGTATAACATTTTCAGATTTTAAGTCATTCAGCTTTCAGGAGAGCATCATGCTTTTGGGTGAAGCTACATCACCCATCTACACACATACTTCGGTTTGTTCGTCAATTATATATAAGTAATATATAACTTTTATCCAATTATCTGATGACTGACGGGCTGCGCAGCTGCATTGCCCGACAAGTCATCGCACACAATCAGCAGGGCTATAGTAGAATCGGAAAGGATGGTAGTCTAACAAATTCTAATGCACTTAATAAATCATGTACTCGTCCATGTTATGCTGAAATTGCTTACCTTCATGTCCCACACATTTCTTGCATCTGCTTTTGAAATTACCCATTTTTCGTCTTAATTCTTGTGCCTTTTGCGCATATTTCTTTATCCTTATCGATATATGAAGCTTTCGTTTCGTTTTCTTTTCTTTCCCTTCCTTATGTCCCTACATATGCGAGGTCTAGTCGGCAGTTTGGTAGCTCATTGGTCACAACAGATCGTATGTTAACGAAATTGAGGTTTCCTGTCTGAGCAGCTTGGCAAGTTCATCAGACACTTCTTGGGCTCCCTACAAGACGCAGCAAGGAAACAGCATATGAATGGGATGCAGATTTTTTGACTTAATTCAAAATTTTCAGCTTAGATCTTCTTCGCTGTAAGCACCCAGTGACCCAGGTACAATGCAGTTTAGCTGTAAAAGGAATATTCCATCTCAAATCGGATAAGACGCTTAAAAAATTGACCTCATTTTTTTAAAGTCTATAAATTGTTTTAATATATGAAGCCTCTAGAGACAATTTCTGCAAAATATGAAATCCGTGTTCCCAGCATGTTTTGATATAATAAATATTAATTAGAAATTTAAAAAAAATCCTTCTGTGAAAATATATATAACTGAAACTATGCACTACAGAAACCAAATTAAAATTATACTTTAAATTCTTTTTTAAGCATTTTAATGGTATATAATCAATATTTGATTATTTAACCAAGATTTTGTTATTTCATTATAGAGTATTTTAAAGGGCTGCAATCAATTAAAATACTGAAATACATGATAAAAGATTTTATCTTAAAAATAAAAAAGATGGTCCGGTATGAGATACTAACAAAAATTTAAATTCAAAAGTCATATTAAAATGTATTTCAGAGTGCGATGAAAGATTCAGCACATAGCATACGCTTGGTCTTTCTTGTTGAGACTTGTATTCGCACTGTAGTTAATGCGTTCACTAGAGAAACACCACATTTCATTCCGAATTATTTCCTCGCTTCCTGTTAAAGATACCAGTTATCTTTTTCTGTAAAGTAAAGAATAAACGTGAATTGCAAAAATATTTTTAAACATGTATATTGTATGTATAAAAGTATTTTGTGGCTAGAAGTCTATAGAAGTATGCACGTAATTATTAAATCGTGTATTTCTACACTGTTTCTTGCCAAAGTACAATCGAGTTATCAGCGAGATACTGGTTTAAAACATGGTATAAACATAATGTAGGTGCACCTGCATAATTTAATGAAAATATGATTGCAAATTAAAGCAGCAGTGGACACATTAACTGTGAAAGTAGTTCATTATTTCAAAGATGTTTAATGTGGGTGTTTTAGGGCTACGTTGGTAGTGTTCTCCACTTTTAGGTTAAATTCCTCTTGCACAGGCAACCAGGATATTTAAGTTGCGAATACTTTTCACGTATAGCTTTAACTGCTGGTTACTCTCCTCGCATTCTGCTCGAAAGCGATGTTGAGCAATTTCAGCACACAAAAAGTTTTCTGTGCTGTTGTGATCATTGTCACAAAACAGCCTTTAGTGGTCAACAGAGCAAACCATATTCATGGGTAGTAGTATAAATTCAAAATTTCAGAATTTATTCCTATTTCAGCGCAATTTTCTAAGAGCATGCCAATATTAAAATACTATTGATTTTTTAAAACTCATCAGATTGTTTTCACTGTATAGCTAGACAGAAGTATTCTTAATGAAACTGTTTTACCCACAAGTCGCGATATATGATATTATTTTCACCGCAATCAGGGAACCTGAATCTGAACTTTTTCTCAAAAAATGATAAATCAAAAGCCAAAATCTTGAATAAAGACATGATTTTAAATCCAAGCTTCTTTATTCTCTTTTGTCATCTCTAATATTTGAGACAATGTATGGGTGACAGAAGAACTTATGGAAAAAGCTAAGCATCACTTTTACATTCTGCAGATGGTCCACTTCTATAAAAAATAAGAGTTTATTGTAGAGCAGATTATAGAGTTTGGATCATCTGGCCATGGTTATATCAATCAAAAGCAACAAAAGTAACTTTGGATACCCCCTGGACATGTAAGCCATTTGCATCCGTTATTCGATTATCTTTTAAAAATGCAGTAGCACAGAAAAAGAATATATTAATGACTTTCAGTGGAGAAAGTGAAAGGTGATAGATGAAGCACGATTGCTGTTGATAGTTCACTTTTTTCGCTTGACGTTTTCTTCTTCTGTTTTCTGCTTTTTTCCCCTTCTTTGAATGCCTCATATATTTGTATTCAATGAAGTGTACTACTAGACGCATACAGCTCTGATTTTATTTATGTTTCAAAATGAACTTCTTAACAAAAGACACGAGTAATAATATATCGTGAAAATATTTTCAATATATGTTTTTTATGCTATGGCATATTTATATTTTGAATGTTAATACATTTTGATTAATTACTATGGAAGATAACTTTTAGAAGTAATTAGCTGAAATTATTTTCATTTAATTTTAATGACATGGAACTTTCATAACTAATTTTTAAACAACGAGGTAGTTCTTTTCACCAAAGCGCATTTTATGACATTCAGTATTACCAACTTTGGTGTAATACGAGATGTGATTATTAATATATTTAAGTAAATATAAATGACCTGTATTAAAACGTTTTAGAAAATGTTTACATTTTTACATTCCTCGCGGTGGCTTCGAAATCAGATCATAATGCAGTTCTTGGTGATATCATATTTGTTTCTAAAATGTTTTCAATCCTGGAACCATGTTAGGTTGATCCTATTATTGCGCATGCCCCAATGCATACTATTATTTCATTGAAAAAAAAAATACATTTTTAAACAGAAAGTTAATATTATATAAAAATGTAGTAAGTAATAATCAAACAGCTAAATTTGTCATTAAATCGCGACAAATTACGTTTTAAAACCGCCAAATTATCATTCTTGTGATATTTGTAACGTTATCCAGAGATTTAGGCCATGTGAGCTATTTGTTTGCAATGGACATTTGGGAATGAGTTTTGAGTAGTGTTTAACGTCCGATTTTACTGCTGAGACACCACAGGGCTGTACACTGATGATACATGAAATAAAATGATAAATTGGGAAAAGATATTTTTTAAGGAAGGAAGCGTTCCATGCCTAAGTTTAGTTTACCTCCCCGGCATTCGCCAATTATGATGACTGGGGAAAATATGGAAAAAAAAAACCAGTCAGGGAGGACTGTCATGGCGGGATTCGAACACCAGACCTCCCGCTCACGAGTCGGCGCTTTAACGACCTCGGCCACCTGTGACGGTTTGGAATGAGTGTAATAGATTTAGTTCGTAAGTGTTAATTTATGTATAATATTAAGATATGTCTAAAAATTGTGTATGATCACGTGTTAAAAGTGAGTTTATATTGTGAGTAGGAAAAGACCTTGTTTCGCAAAAAATAAAATGCTACCGTTAGCACATATCATAAATAGCTATTTCCATGTAAATGGTTTGAACAAGTTTACCTTCAAAATGCACAAATGCACTTCATTTTTTGCTAATGTCGTATGGAGCAAGTAGTTTTTGCTCATGTGCTTTTATTTAAATAGTAGCTGAATAATTTTTATTAGCTTTACATTCTTATTTAAGAGAAAGATGCGAACGGATGTGGATGTAACATTGTATGCACAAAGAACTTGCGTTTGTAGAATTGCTCGTGGTTGTATTCATTAACTAATCACATTACTGTGGTATTGGAAAAGACTTATAGACTATGAAATGAACAGTTGACCAGATAAGCTGCAAGAATTACTTTGAACAACGACGCACGAGAATATTTCAAACAAACAAAATGTTATACGTACTGACATATGTTATTAATGTATTTAAAAGTCCATATTACAAAGCGTATTTAATAAAGGCAATAAAGATTATCATGAACGGTGCACTTCAGCTCATATGACATACACAATTATTTAGAGTTTAATTATTTATATAATTAGACCTGAATGCGTTTCCTAAAACAACTCACTAATTATTGATCGTAAAGCAGCAGTTTTTATGTAATATTTTACAAACAGAATATTCCCTATCACCCTTTTTAATATATCCAGTATACAATACACTATTCTAACTAAACATAAAAGAATTTTATTTAATACCTACTAAATATATGCCCTTCTTTGTAAAAATTATAACACAATGAAAGATTGAGATTAAGCATGTGTAACTTACAGGAATTGCAAAGCAGGGTAGGACATGCATATGATTAAATTTTGAGAGTAATTTCATATGCCTGGGCAAAGCAGAGCTAAATACTACGTTAGTCTTATAAATAGAAAGATATTGAGGATGTGTATCGTGATTAGCAGAGCCAGAAAATTAGGCAAAATGCCTTTTCTATTTGGATGAATATATTTATGACTCAGACATGGCACATTTGAGGTCGGTAAGATCACTTTTTATTTTGGTTTTTCCTATTTTGGTTCTGTTGCTATTTTAAGTTTAAAACTTTTTTTGCCTCAATTGGATCGTTATGGATTTTATGCGATTATTTACGCATATTAAAAAGCACATAAAATATTTATATATATATATCGAAGTGGAAAAGATTATCAAAATTAAGTGACTTGTTCACCTCACAAAAATATCTATTGAGAATCTTGTTATACATCTATTTCTTTTCCAGCAGTCAAAAATATTTCTCAACACATTCACTTAAACTCTTTAAAGAGCAGAACATTTATTGGTGAAAGAAACGCACGATTACCTCGGGCATACGAATATCAAGAAACAGATAGGATTAGGGAAGAACTGTAGGTTTGAATAGTCCTGACAAATGACCTTGTATAGATCTGTGCGAGATAATTCTAAGAAACTTGTGGTGGGGGGTAACTTCTCAGCTACATGAATGTAACAAACAATTGCAAGCGAGAAAAATAAGAGTGGAATAGATATGCAATAAACCGCCCCTACAATGTGTTCGCATGGAAGTAAGAAAGGCACTAACCTGATTCCCTATAAAAGCATAAACAGAAAATGAACTCGACCAGAAACCAATGCGCATCTTTTGCTCATTCGCCAAAACTAATCAAAAATATTTTACTTTGTCTTGATCAACATTTACATGATGTCCTGAAAGGTGAATATTATGTTGTAACTAGTGTGAGTTCTTCCGAAATAGATTATTTTAAATATGGTTCAATCACTTCAATGGAAGTATAATATTCCATGATGAAAAATGTTCTCTCTGACTAGCGGCTGACTATGACAGTACCTTTAAAAAAAGCCTCTTGTTTTTGCTTATAGTCGAGAAATATTTTAATTGTGTGATAAAGCTTATTAAGTTTCTTAAATACCCATTAATAATAGGTGATATTACTCTCCGTTTTCACCTTTAATAAATGTCCATTTTCAGTATTTTAAGTGCAGTTTAGCTTACGTGTTTCACCAAAATAAATGCCTGAACTTCGGGGCTCTGGTGATCAGCAACTTGTATACTTTCTGTAGGGATTACAGTGTCTCATTGACAACAAAGGACAAACAACAAAGTTTTAGCAGAGACAAGTGATCTGCCTGCGTCAAAGTGGATTGCTGCTAGGGGGCTTGGTGCCACGGTAAATACAGGTTTGGAGAAAGTGCACTGAAGAAAAATGTTCTTAACACCACGAGTTGACAGAGTGGAAGGATTTCTATATGACAGTGTTTGAACGTTTTGCTTCATTTCATGCGTTAGTATAAACGTGGGTCTTCGTAACAGATGTAATGTAGCCTGCTTCCACAATTCGACGGATCTGTTTCACAGAGAACTGGCTCAGCTTGGCGGCTGATTCCCTCGACGGTTGAACCATCGACGCTCCAGGCTGCAATGTGTTCGTGAATACAAGACAATGGCTTGCGTATTGGTAACATATCATGTTCCCGCTTTAACTTGAGTACAATGATAGCCGCGTGTGCATGAGGCGATATTGTGGTGAGCTGTAATTATCCAGCATGCATTGTCTGGCGCCACATTGACCGACTGGCAGGCATGTGGGATGTCATTGGTAACGTTTGCGATCCTAGCAGCCTCGAATAACAAGTATCAACAGCACTTATTTCTTATTTCTTTCAGTGCACTCCCGTAGTACAACGCCCGACCTTATAATACCAGGAATGTTCCAGCCTTCTTCGCAGCGCCACACATCGCTTCTTCTTTGGCCTACACTTTCTATCTCACATATGTCTGGGTTATGGTCATAAATGTCAAATTCCTCGAACTCAGGATATAAGGAAATTAATTCCCCCAAGAATTCGATGTATAGCAGCTCTTATTGGGAGGCCTCTGAGCAAAATTTGTCGGCCATTTCACGCCCTGATGGGGCGCTGATGACCTGAGATGTTAAAAGAGCGTGCATAAATAAACAAAAAGTTCCTATTACAATTTATGGAGGCTTCACAGGACAGTGGTTGTTGCACACTTGATCACATATTTATTATCATTAGTGAGTGATATGTGGTATAAATTGCATTACATGTGCATCATTTATTTATGATATTGCAATTTTATAAACAATATATATACAGTATGCGGCAAAGCAAATGACACTGAAATGTTAGTTCATGTATTCACAATGTGCCCATCACATTCCTAACGTTTCTAAAGATTATTGAACATGTTGATGAACAAAGGTTGCCATAAGGACACAAAAAATATGGTTATCTTCTCGCGTAGTTCGGGAATATATTTTAGGTGGGTCATAATGTCTTGAAAACTGATTCTTTCAACGTGGCCGTGAGATCCGGGATAGGGAATTGAGATCTGAGAGAAATTAGGAAATCTCCAAGGTGTGGGCTGTCGCTCCATCCTGCTGTATTCATTATCCTTGAAGGGCGTAAGTTTCTGGCGTGACAATAAAAGTATATATCCCGCACAGATGGGGTAATAGTGAGGTATTTTTTGTAAATAGTGTTTAACGCCCGTTTTTACTACTAAGACACCATAGGCGGTGGACACTGATGAAACATGAGATGAAATGATAAACTGGAAAGGATATTTTTTTAAGGAAGGAAGCGTTCCAGGCCTAAGTTTAGGGTAACTCCTCGGCATTTTCCATTTATCAGGACGGACGAAAACTTGAAAAAAAAAAATAAAAAATAAAATAAAAACCCAATCAGGGAGGGCGATCTTGATGGGAATCGACCTCCCGCTCACGAGTCCGCGCCTTAATGACCTCGGCCACTCGTGGCGGTGATAATGAGGCATCTGTAGCGCTCTTGTTTTAGGAATAATTGCATCATCTTTTTGATAAATCGACAAAGTAGTGACGTGATAAAGTGGGTGTAATCGAAAAACCTAGAACCAACCTAAAGGGCACACACTCAACTGTTAAACTTTATTATAAACCAACTTTATAATATTTTTAGGTCTCTAACTTTCGCCTTCAAGTATTTATAAACCAAATGCATATTTACTGAAGCAACAATAGCATCATTCATTCTGATTGGTGACAAAAACTCATTAAGTCTTGTTTGTTTGCTCGTGTTCTTCTTCCGGAGAGACTAAGTGCTACAAAATATTGTCATCAAAAATAATTTCCATCGTTCTGTCCTTCAATTGCTTAAGCACAAGCAACATACGTCCAAATTGCGTACATTTTTCTTCAGACTGTGTAGCAATAGTTTCCGTAGAATAAAATAGTTACTTCACGATTATTCTGACTATGACAGCGTGCTGGAATGTGGGTGTGCTTTTAATTACTATGACATTTTGTTTTCAAAGTGGAAATAAAATGAAAGTGCATTAAGTATTTCATTTTAGCTTTATTTAACGATGTTTAACTAGCAAGAATGAATACATCTGAATACTTTAAGAAATGTGTGCACGAGTATGTGGGTGTATAATTAGCGAAATATATCACTTGTAATTGTGACATTAACAAATGCCGTTGTGGTATGTTGCAGGCGTGGAATGGCGGCTTAGTGATGGTGACATTCTACAACTACTTCGTGAAGTGTGGACCTAAAGCAACTGTGGCGGATGTAGCAGGTAAGCAGCGTTTAGGTATTAATTAATTCTTAAAGGATACCATTGAAATGTTATGGACTCCTTATTTTTTATTATTTTGTTTATTTACGGACGCTCTTTAACATCTCTGGTCATCCGCGTCCCATTCAACTCAGGGCGTGAAACAACCGACAAATTTTGCTCAGAGGCCTCTTCATTCAGGCTTGAGATTCTTTATCTTGCCGTAAATGTACGACACGGACCCACGGCTTTACTTCCCTTCCGAAGGAAGCCATACTTAGGATTTTTACGCCCGTAAAAATCCATCGGTCCTGGCCGGGAGCGAATCCACGATCTTGGGTTTAGGAGACAAGTGTGGTTACCACTACACCACCAGGACCCACTGGTTCCTTATTGTTTTTATTGTACATCAATTAGCTTATACTATTAATCACGTACATGCCTTCTTTGTTATCGTCTTACGACTTTACATCTGGAACTAAGGACGTGACGTGACGTAATAACGAACATAAACCGGAATCTAGATTCAATTCACTTTATCCTTGTTCCTAATTCCTAAAAATCGCAGGCAACGTTGCTGTTCATTTGTTTTATTAACGGATGCTCTTTAACATCTCAGGTTATCAGCGTCCCATTCAATTCAGGACATGAAACAACCAATATCTTTTGCTCAGAAGTCTCTTCTGTAGGCTTAAGGTTACTTTACGTGCCGTAAATGTACAACATGGGACCCACGGCTTGATTTTCCTTTCGAACGAAGTCATAATTTGGATTTTTACGCCCGAAATAATCCATCGACCTTGAGTCTCCGAGCAAGTATGGTTACCACTAGACCACGAGGATTGACCTCGGCAGGTAATCTTAGTGGGACATCAGCGATTACTAAGTACGGTAGATACAGGCAACATTCCTTGCATTAAAATAAATCAAACTGCAATTCCCTTCGCAGTTATCTTTGTTCGGAAATACCATGTAGGATGAAAATTGCAGAAAACTAAGTTATCTAATGCAAGATTAAACGTGTCCCAACCCAGAACCTCAAAAAAGATCTTGGTTTATTCCTGGTGATGTCTCACTTTCTTCTGACAGATTTGAGCTCTAAGTTAATACAAAACTACAACCGCCACGGGTGGCCGAGGTCGTTAAGGCGCGGACTCGTGAGCGGGAGGTCTGGGGTTCGGATACCCCCAGGACCGTCCTCCTGACTGGGGTTTTTTCCAGGTTTCCCTCGGTCCTCATAACTGGCAAATGCCGGGGAGGTACCCTAAATTTAGGACTGAAACGCTTCCTTCGTTAAAAAAAAATATCCTTTCCCAATATATAATTTCATCTCATGTATCATCAATGTCCACCACCTGTGGTGCCTCAGTAGTAAAAATGGGATTTAAAAACTAATAAAAAATACAAAAACTACAGCGTATTCATATTAATTACGTACGTTAATCTACAATGTTATTTGGTTCCAATAAAACTCCCTCCCTCGATATGCTGTCTTGATTCCGTCTGAAAGAACGAAGAAATATCCATTGTCTCACACTACTTTTTAAAACTAATCATACATTACCACCAAATTATCTATCTCCCTCTATAACATTAACACACGCTCTGAAACCTGGCTTGTACTGGTATTAACATTGCACCAAACATCCTTTTACTCATCATTTATCAAAATCACTCCTGTGTGGTGGGATGTCATAAACTGCCAAAATTTAAGAACGTTTTATAAGAAATTATTCAATGGGCTTAGAACCAAAATATCATATTATATTTGGATTCCTGGTGTTGTAAAACAGATATTTTTTAATGTTTTATATTGCTGTATTATTATAATTATTATTATCATGAATTTTCCTGTCATCTTAATATTAACGTTAGTATTTTTTATTCTACATGTTTTAGTTGCACGATTATTTCCACTCTTCTTCATGATTTACATAAGTTATGTGTATGAACTGGCATTGTTACTGCTTGTAATATTAGATTGTGCTTCTGTTTTTCGACCCCTTAGTGCGTTATTTTTTCATTATTTGTGTTTTAGGTTAATGTGTTACTGTTTGTTATAATTGTGGTATTGTCACTGAAACTTATTGTTATTATTAGATCGGTAAAATGAAAGAGAAGGTTCAAAAAAATTAATTCATAACTAAAAGAACAAGAAGTCATAAGCATAGAAAAAGTTTATATTTTATTTATTTAAAGCCCACACAAGGGATATCTGGTGTACAAGGTGTAAAGTGAATTTTAACTGGTTTATATATGAGGTGCTGTCCTCCAAAAATGTCTAATGCTAGGTCTACAATACGGGCCTTGCGCGCAGCGCTGTGACTTTCGTTAATCATTATGCCGAGTGGCGTCGTTCTGTGAACATTGCGAATTTTACAACGCGCATGGATAGGTTTGCGAGGAATGCAAGCCTTTGAAGTGATTCACCAGGCAATGAGACGATTCATGCGGATGACAGAATGTTTCTGGAAGACGACGAGACGTAGGACGAGAGTCCACGAGCACAAACCATGAAACTTTAAAAAAATTAGAACGCTGTTCCATAAAAATGGTCGAAAAACCATTCAAGACATTGCAAATATCCTAAAAGTGCAATCTGAGGAGAATTGGATAGTCCATCACGGCCATACATCTGCTCACAAAGCATTAATAGTGAACATTTTTCTCAGTCACAATGACATGATCACTGTTCCTCATCCTCCTACCCACCAGATTTGGTCCCTTGCGTCTTCTTTCATAAGTTGAAGTGGAAAAGGAGTGTTACTACACAAGGAATCTTCTTATAGCACCTGGTATTACTGCAACCGAGCGAGAGGGAATGCCTAAACCCACGCCTTAAAACACTAACTTGCTACTTAGCCAGTAAAATTAAAAAATAATTGTTAACCTTTACAGAGCATAATTCAAATGTTAGCTGTGGGCCTACAGATGACAGACAACAAATATACCTTGACAATGATATAAGATAATCCACATGGATTTCCTGACAGCTGTCCTTCGGCAGCCTACATAACCGGTTAACAAAGACGCACGTGAATTGACATGCTGACACGTTGACATATCTTTTGCATTTCATCTGTGAAAGGTATGCCACTTTTTCACTGTTTTTTTCCCCCATCGTGTCTAGAACAAAACTGCCGGAAGTATCATACCAAAACAGTCAAGAATTTTAAATTTTTGTCCACCTCTCTAGTGCGAGATTGTGAAGAAAACTCGACGAACTATGTGTTTCCATTTTTCTTTGTTCACTTTTCTACTTTATGTATTAACTAAACCAATCTCGAACCCTTAAGATGGACATAACCCACGTGGCTACAGCATAAGCATTAATTTATATGGTAACTGATTGTACGTCCATTGTCACTTATATTCAGATGCACATTTTATCATTCTGTTCTTATCATTTGAAACCTATGACTGAAAATATATGCAGGAAAGTTGCGTTTTATGTTAGAAGGTATGAGAAAATAGTATGAATTTATTGATTTTTACATACTAGAAACAGAAAATGCAAATTGTAAACTTTTGGAAATTTTGCCTTGGGTTTCCGATATTTTTTTATTTGACCAGGGTATCTAAGGAGAGAGGGGAGGGAATTTATATGTAATATAAACAGTTAAATATGTGCATATATATGAATTAAAATATGATGCAAAAAGTGAAAATGTAAATCTGTATTTTATAAAATTTTCATGTTATTAAATAGTGAGGTTAAAGGTCTGTGCTAAACATTAGAACTAAAATTTGACCTTCTTGAAGTATTCAAATTATTAGGGCATTTTTATGCCTTTACAAGCTCAATCTTCTTAATCTTTCAGTGTTAATTGCCTACTTACGAAGCAATGTTTACAAAATATTGTTAAATTTTCAAGTGAAACTGCTTCTATTGTCTCGTAAAATTGCCTTATTCTCACTAAAACCATTCTCAACTTCACAAGAAATAAAGGAAATCACTCTAAACACAACATAGTGTAGAGTAAATCCATATCTGAATCCTGTGATTCACCACATAAAACTATGGCCTGGATTCTGGGCTAGCATTGTGTTAAGCTTCACTTTCACTATTTCTACTGCAACAACTGAGACGTTCTATTTCCTTCGGGTTGTTAAGATTTTTCAGTTATAGGGGTGCATAACTTTTGGAAAGTGTTTAATGGAGTTCTGATGCACGAGACGCTTGCTTTGAACTGTGCTGTATCAGGTTTTACTATTTTATCACCAACAACGGACCTTGAAGATTAACTTGAATCAGTTATTTCTCGAAATAAACTGTATAGTATTCTATTCAATATATAGTTATGATTAGTTTCCTACTTAACACATTTCATGGATTTCAGTTTTGAAATGATGCTGGTAAAATAAACAGTTTAGGGTGCCTACACCAAAATTTCCAAATTGTTTGCTTACTACATCAAATTAATAAATATAAGGAAATGTGTATTCACAAATATATGTTGTATCTGGCATAAACTTTTCATAACAAAAAAAAAATCACACCACTTCTACATGAGCCCCTTTGATAGACCAAAGAATGCCTAATCTATTCTCTCCAATATGCCCGGAGTGATGGTACCAATCGCTTCTATAATCCAGGTACGGAGGTCTCGAAGGTGCCGCACTTGAGTGTAGTCGCTCTGTCCTTCACGTAGCCCCAGAAAAAAATCTTACGGTGTGTGTGATGTCGGGTGAATGTGGAGGCCTGGCGATTTGACTTGCGTCGACGTCGTTGGAACACCTGGCGGGCATTCCCTACCTGTTCTTCGGAGAGACCGACCCCCTCCATGTCGTTTCAGTAGGCTACCAGTGTCCAAAAACTGTCAATGTCAAACCTTGGCATCTGGTGATGCTTTGTTGTAAAAACGACGAAACTTACTTTGAACAATAATAAATGATTTGAATTCTGAATACCATAACATAACTGAAACCATTTTCGCCCGAACACAATAAAGCATGTCTGTGAAAAATGGGGCAGTAATTTCAACTCAAGTTGTGCCCAAATGACAAGTCACACCTGTAAAAAGAATAATTTACTATGATTAAAACGACCTAAACTCAGGGAATTTCGGTGTGGACTCCGTGTATTGTCTGACATGAATAATTTTGAAACTATGAAACACCTAAAATATTTCAAATAAAAGGTTGAATTATGAAAAAATGTGTTAGTTTTCCTCAAATATTAAAAATGCTATATACAATAGCTGGAAATGTGGATAAATATGGTGAATAAATTATGTTTTAAATCACTTAAAAGTTACTTATTTGTAAAAATATGACATAAGTTCAGTTGTAACTAACGAAAATACAATATGTATTTCTTGAAAGTGCGTTTCAGCGACCTGTTTTATCTGTAACATAACATTTTTGTTCCATTCATATCTTCGTTACGTCAAGTCAATCAAAACTAATAATGTGCAAGAAATATATTTCAGTACACATTTTTCACTTTCCCTTTATTTTTATTTCAATAATGGAACGAAGTTTTCTTCTGTACTTCCTAAATTGCTTGAGAGAAGGCTTCTTGAATACGCTGCTGAGATGTGAGCGAAAAGCAACATGTGCTGTCAAAACTTCTCACAAGTAGCTACATGGATGGAAGCTGCATATCTGAATACGCTCTGATCGCATTTGTATTCGACAGGGTGACACAAAAGTCTGGCTACATAAGAAAGAAAAATGACGCTTGTATTCTTAGGTTTTAAACTGTTTTCTTCCTTGCTAGTAGCTAACTGAGATACTTTAACATAATCATCCTGTTCATTATAATGGGAGCCACATAATTGAATCTTATAAAACCTAAAACTGCTAAATAAGATGTTTAAACTTAAAAATAAATAAACCTGTTAATTTTAAAAAAGAACATTAAAATATGGGATAATATGATAAATAAAACTATAATTACGAAAAATACATTTTAAGATATTATGTTCTGTTTTGCTAAAAGCTACCTTTAAAACTTAGTTACACAGTTCATGATAGAGTTATATTTCAAAGAGAAAATATTGCATGTAGCGTTTCCTTTGACTATATACTGTTACATTGTCGCAGTGTAGGAAATGGTTAGTAAAGCAGCAAACTGGAGGATACTTATGAAACTTAATGAACAATGCTTGTTCCAGTATGATATCAGAATTAGTGTTCTAAAATTCCTTGTTTGGCAACGTTATATTATACCAGGTCTACCAAAAGTTACATTTTCTTTAACATAAGAGTCTTCTGGGCATGTCAGCGTTATTGAGAGAGATTCAGTTCCAACCATCAGTTTTTCTAGCTTTTCCGAAGACAATTTTAATAGAGTTTAACCGAGGCTGTCATATCAGAAAATGTACCACAGCATGTTTGCAAAATCCGATAATTCAATAAAACCTCTTCCAGACCTCAGCGGCCGAAAGATACGAGACCAATCATCTTTCAGGAAAATGTTGCATTTATCAGAACAGAAGTACAGGAAACATCTTACTTTCAGTAGATGAGACCACTGATAGTTGTGATCCTTTCACCACTAATGTGTGATCCTTTCACCACTAATGTAGACAAGTTAGTCCCCACAGAACCTGCTAAACCTCTCCTCGTATTATTCAAAATACTGAATCAAGCAAACGACAGCGCCATAGCCTTTATCGTCAAAGACGTCAGTAGCAGAATACTTAACCAGGGTAGGTCCATTAAATTTCCGGCCTAACCCTTTTCTAGGTATGATAAAGACCAACACTATATTTCACTTTTTAATATAGTTACCCTTTACTTCTCACATCTTTAAATAAACATATCAATCCCCCATCCCAAAAGTCAGAAGTCTTGTCTACAAAATGGGCATAAACAGCATCAATCACTTCTTCGTCATACTTAAATTTCCTTCCTCGAAGGTCCTTCTTGAGTTTTGAAAAGAGTAAATAGTCACTGGGAGCTAGTTCTGGGCTGTAGGGTGGGTGGTCGATCTCCTTGAAAATATTTCCATGAAAGTCATACAGCTTCCTTTGCTACAAGAGCCGTATGCACAGGCGCGTTGTCGTAAAGAAGGTGCACACCACCACTCAGCTTTGCTTGCCTTTTCTCTTTGATGGAAGCACGTAGTCTGAGCATTAGGCCAGCATAGTACTCCCCATTTACTGTGGTTTTCCTCTCCCTGAAGTCAATGAAGAGTATTCCGTCACAGTCCGGAAAGATTGTGGCCATGATCTTCTTGGTTGACTGAGTAACTTTGCCTTTAGAGGCGGCGCTTCTCCAGGTTTACGCCTGCCACTCCATTGATTCTCTTTTGAACAAGGAATCATAGTAGAGGACCATAGTTTCACCTCCTGTAACAATGGTTTGCAGATTTTCTCTCTCGTTGCCAGGGCGGAGCTCCAAAAATGCCTGTCAACAGATGACACGTTGCTGCTTTTGGACTGAGGAAAGAAGTCTAGTACCCGTTTTGCACTAAACGTTTTCATGATTAAATGTTGATGGATAATTCAAAGGACTGTTGTCTTAGAAAGGCCCAACCTTGCTGCTATTTCTGTAACAATGAGCCGCCGGTCTTGGATAATTTCTCCTTCCACAAGAGCGATGTTTTCAGGAGTGAGCATCTCCAAGGGTCGCTCTTAGTCTTCAATGCTTTCTCGACCCATTCTAAAAAGTTTGACCCAATCTTTTACGATAGAATGTGAGAGGGATGTTTCCCCATATAGACGGTCCAATCGCTGTTTAATTTCATTTGGAGTAAGTCCTTCTTTTGTGAAGAACTTAATAACAGCTGGATACTCCATTTTGAACATATCACACTCTTCTACACTTAGCTCTTTCTGCAACTATATCTGAACAACTGAACACAGCGAGCGGAAGTTAGAGCTGCATGTGTTTACTTGACAAATAAGGTAGGGCACCAGATAAGAATTTTGTGAAGGCGATAATCCTTATCGTCGAGGCCAGAAACTTACGGATCTACCCTGTTATTTCCGACAGTGCGGTCTACATGATCAAGGCTTGAGAGATATTGAAAAGTTTCTACCCTAGCATGCTTATATCATGTGTCATGATCACTGCTTACACCGATTGGCAAAGAGGTTAGGAAAAATTTACCAGCAGGGAACCTCGTTTAAGTTCATCCGTAAGGTATTTTTTCTGAAAGCTTCCAGGCGCACTAAGATTTTCAAGGACATGCTACCACAAACACTTCTTCCACTATCGCCCGCCGAGGAACTGGCTGATGGCTGCCATATGAAGATATCAGGAATGTTAAGACATTTGAAACCAACCTTTAGGCCTAAATAACCAAGGCTAAACCTGTTCCATGAAATACTTAACCAACCTTTATTATGGTCAATTTCAGTGATTTTCTGCAGTTATTCAGTGCTTGGAGTTTTCATCTTTATCACTGAAAGACGCAATGGAACTCATTGTCACAATTTCAAAGATTGAAATGCCAGGACAGCGGGCGCAGCCTGTTCATTGCAGGGCACCAAGATTCTGCAGGGAAACCCAGTGTTTGCAACAATTAAAATGTGCCCCCGGAGAAACAATCACACTATTTACTATGGGGACCAGTAGCAATAGTCCCATTGAAATTTGCACCGATGACTTTATGTTGTATGGAGGGAACATTAATTGCTTCCCATAAGTATGTTTAGAAAAACAACAGAAAAAGTTTCAACATATTTAGCAAGGTATTTAATATTGCAGTGCAACCTGATTAAATGAAAAATGTTCTTGTTTGGTTTAGTGCTTTGGCATTATAAAAGCTTGGAAATTATAATTTAACTTATGTTCTATCAACTCTTGAAAATTAACCAAGGTACATGTAGCGTTGTGGTTCTACACCATGGAAAGATTTTGTATATTAATGCATCTATGTACTTTAGCAAAGAGTAACTTAAACTGTATGAATATATTTAAAAATATTTTAATATGTGTAAAACATAATACACGGTTTATAACAACCTAAAATTCCTGGAGTTAGTTGTTATTGTACTCTATGGCCAGATGTTAATCACTAAATTGATGTAGTGGTAACCTTACTTTCCTTCTAAAACCAAGGTCGTGGGTTCGAACTCGGTCAGGATCGATGAATTTTTTTCTGGCGTAAAAATTATAAGTATGGCTTCCTTCGGAAGGGAAGTAAAACCGTGGGCCCCGTGTCGTACATTTACGGCACGATAAAAAACCTCAAGCCTGAAAGAAGAGCCCTCTGAGCAAAATTTGTCGGCAGTTTCACGCCCTCATTAGAATGGGACGCTGATGACCTAAGATGTAAAAACGTGCGTAAATAAACAAATAAAAAAATTGAATTGATGCTTTCGAGTGGCGTTACTAACTAGATTATATTGTTTATATTCTGTTTGCTGAAATAAAATATGTATGAATCATATGAATTCTTTTTTTTTTATCTTAATAGCAGTGTTGGAGGAAGATTTTAAAATCGGGGAGTTTTTGTAATAAAAATTCTGCAACGATTACAAGTATCATCTTATATTATCAATGAGCTTTGTTTTAGAATACGGACAGCAGGCTATAAAATAAGGCAATGTATAGGCATGGGCGATTAACATTTGAGACAAATGACCGTTCCTGCGCGGGTGTTTTCCAATAAATTCTCATATTCAAGTTGTGGGGCGGGCTTGACATACACACCGCTGTCATGAAGAGCAATTATACACGCCCCTCACATTCTCACAAAACGAAGAGAAAGTGCAGAAGGGAGGTAATTGGTGCGGTTATTTCTCATTACAGAATCGATTGCGTCACCAGATTGTAAAATACATGCTTCATTGTTTTTAGAAGTAACCATACGTATGCGTCTCCACTTCTGTCTATGTATAACACGTGCATAGCAGAAATAATAGAGCATTTTTTCAACTAATGAGTACACCTTAACACGCGCGCGCGCGCACACACACACACAAATAACGGACTCTCGAAGCGTTAATTTGTCTCGAGTTCTGTGCCGCTCAGTGCTGGATTCACACTGGAATGTCTCTGGGCTCGGGTCCTACAGCCTTATTGTGCGATCACAAGTCACAAGTTCTCCGTGACAGACTCTTGCTAAAGTAGTTAAAATCAGATGCCTAATAATGATAACTATAGAAGTTCGAATGTACATGAGTGAGTTGTTTTATTTTTTATTTTTTGCATGTTAAACTAAGGTTTATTATATACATGATAATGTACACTCAGGGACAAAATAAAATCGGACACTTTTATATTCGATTATATTTTGTTCTTAGTTCTTATATTTGGGGTTCAATTGTTTTAAAATGAAAGAATGGTTAGTGAAATTTAAACAAAAGGTTGTTTTATTAAACACCTTAAATTACAATAGAAACAAAAACTTAACTCTAGTTAGAAAGGTTACGAAGAACTTAAGATAATGAGAAGCTATGTTTTAACAGTGGGTACCTTTTTCAGTGCTTGAAACACTAAAAACGCATTTTAATAACGGGCATAGCCCATCTCTGGATTAAATAACTATATTTATATGTCTTGGCATGCTTTCGATCAAGTTAGTTATGACTTCTTGAGGAATACGCTCCCATTCTTCAAGAAGTGTCCGCCTCAACTCCTGTAAAGGTTTTGGCACCGGCAGTCTTTTGTCTTGTTCCAGCGTGTCCCACATGTGTTCAAGCGGATTCTTGAAGGGACTCTTCGCTGGCCATGGTAAAACATGGAGATAATCTGTGACCACGTTGGCAATATTCGGGCATGCATTGTCTTGCAATAAAAGAAAATTGTCGCTTATACGTGGGCCAAATGGTACAACAGGATTAGCCAAACATCTATCGTCTGTTAGACTTCCATTTTCTACTAAAATTAACTCGGTACGAGCATCCATAGACACTCCTGCCCAAACCACCACTCCTCCATCTCCAAATTGTAACTTTTCGGAAATGCAGCATTGTACAAATTGTTCTCCCCTCCTTCTCCAAACTATTTCACGTCCATCAGGTGAGTGCAGATTGAAGCAGGACTCGTCTGTGAACAGAACACAGCTCTACTGTTCATTTCTCCAACCCCTTTGATCATTTGCAAAACGCAATTGTTCGACTCGGTGCATTCTGAACAAGCTGGGACCAGTTGCAGGTCCACTTGATATCAGTTCACTTGCTTTCAACCTTTTTCGATCCTTTTTGGCCAAAATCGGGCGTCCGTCCACATTAACAAATTGCTGGGCTACAGTCATAGCTGGCAGGTTGCACTCCCTAAGAACTGTTAACACCATGTGCCTATCTTCATTTGAATTTGTAGCCCTCGGACGGCCCAAATCTGGTCTTCTGGTGTATTCTAGGGTCTCTCTAAACCGTTTTAAGGCATCGTGGACTGTGCCTCTATTGACATCATATTGCTCTAAATTTTAAGCGCTTGGTAGCTCGTCGCGCACTTCATCAAATTTCTATTTTTATGCAGATTGTCGGAGGAACCCCTTAGTAGAAAGTTTATCTTTTTCTAACCATGTCTAGTTTCTCCTCAGTAAGGACACGCCTTCTTAAGAAATCTTAACGTAAAAATTGTGCACGTTATCTTTTTAGCTGTTTTAATTACAACGCGCAATATGAGTTAATGTTCATTACTCACTACAATATATTAGATTACTGTTTTGTCAACAACATTAACAGGCTAAAACAGCCTTATTGGCATAAATATACTCTTTCATAAAATTTTCTGCTCTTATTTAATTTATTTTATTTTTCAATAGAAAATGCTTTATTAGTTTTTAATGACCAAAAGCATATTATTTTTATATCTATTTGTTTCTCTAACGTTATTAAATTCATAAATTATTTATTTGAATGTTCACCAGTTATTTTTTTTTTTTAAGATTTGTGTTGCTCTTTTTTTTTTTTTTTTTTTTTTTTAAGAATTATGTTGCTGTAACGAAACCATAATATCTGGACCAAGAGATACTCATGTGTTTGTGACGTAATTAAGATGTCATTTTTCCCTACCCCTCTTTAATAGTTTCCTTTGTTGGATATAGAGTCGCAATTGGCGCAGTTACTTAATTCGGATATTGTACACTATAGCCAGGTTGAAGGAACCCGTTTTTACTGCTAATGCATCACAGGCTGTGAACACTGATTATACATGACATGAAATTATATATGGGGAAAGGATTTTTATTTTTAAGGAAGGAAACGTTCCAGATCTAAGTTTAGAGTACCTCCCCATCATTTGTCAGTTATGAGGACTGAGGAAAACCTGGGAAAATTCTCACTCAAGGAGGACGATCCTGGTGGGAATCAAACTCCAGGACTCTTGCTTAGGAGTCCGCCTTAACGAGCTCTGCCACCCGTGACGGTTTAGTTGAGATGAATATGACGCTATAGGGCATTAACGGACAGTTTTTTTATATCTCATTTAATAAAATATTCTCATCCTATCACAAATAAGAGTCATAAGGGCATTACTTTTTGTTCAACTCTCCTAGTATTTTGAAAATTGTAATTAGGAAACTGGGACGAACAAAGAAACTAAACTGGCAACACAATGAATTAATTTGTAGACCCTATTATGTGGTTTATAAAAATGCCTGTACTAACAACTCGAGTTCCTAGTTGGTGGGAAGGTAATCTATTGCCTGACATATAATAGTGTAACTCAAATTGGCAAAGTGATTATTTTAAGTAGTAAAACCTGGGAAAATTCTCAGTCAAGGAGGACGATCCTGGTGGGAATTAAGCCCCAGGACTCTCGCTCAGGAGTCTTAGAACATGTTTTTCCTATGCTTTAAAACAAAACAAAAGAGATCATTTCCAGTTACAAAATGTGAGAATATGAGAGGTAAAATAAGCTACGAGTAATAGTGTCCAAAAGGAATATAAGAAAATAGTCAAAAAATAGTCATTGAAAAAATAATAAATGCAAAAGGTGCATTGTAGGTATATATCACAATTATAAAAAATTGGCTTTTCTTTAAGGTTTTATTTACTTATTTTTGGTAAGCTCGCAATTCCCTTGTTCAGTAAATTCTTCCGCCTCCATCGTGTACATTATTTTTTAATATATGAGAAATTTTCCAACTTTTGATAAATCGCATCTTTCAGTTGCTGTAAGATTGTTGCTCTTAGAATGCTAGAAAGGTCATTTTTAGGTAATCTACGAATAACACTGGACAACAATGAAAATGTTTCGGGCTTAAAAATAGTGAATTTACATGTATTTCCATCTGCTGAATTCAAAAATCGCCATAAAATAATAGATTAGCCCTTGTTTTGAAGATAAAGTGACATTTCATTTTTTAGAGTGAAGATTTTAAATTTGGGGGAATTTTTTGGGAGTTGGCACACCTGTCAAATAACAAAACACATATGCTCTTCAGCTGTTTGTAAGTCATAAACATAGATACTGTTGCTGTGACTGTGAATTACATGTAGTTTCTACTCAAATTAATGCAAAATTTCTGGTTCGCGAGTGCTTTTTTAGTGTAAAATTTGTAAAAATGCCACGAAAATGTGTAAATATGGCGAATAGCTTTTGTTATATTTGTGGTGAAATAACATTTTCCTCACAGAAACGCAATCTGACGCCTCTTGTAAAGACTGCCTATCAGTATTATTTCGGTATGAAAGTAGGGGACCAGGATAAGTCTTGGGCTCCACATATATGTTGCAACGCATGTTCAGTTACACTGCGCGAATGGCTGAAAAAGAAGAAGCGATGTATGGCTTTCGCTGTGCCTATGATTTGGCGGGAGCCTACAAACCATTCAGATGACTGCTATTTCTGCCTGACTCCACCTATAAAGGCAGGATTGTCTATGAAGAAAAGAAGAACAGTTCAGTATCCGAATCTTCCATCTGCTATTCGACCCATTCCACATTCGGATAGTTTACCAGTTCCTACCCTACCCGAAAATTGTGTGTTTGAAGTAGAAGATGAAGACAGTGTGGAACAAGAAGAACCAAACAAGCCTTCTACATCCCATGACCCTGATTTTGAGAGAAAAGATGATAAACCGCACAGACTGAGTAAGCGGAATTTAGTGATCTCATTAGAGACCTTGGCCTGTCAAAGGAGAAGGCAGAAATTCTTTGGTCTCGACTACAGCAATGGAATCTTCTCCAAAGTGATGTGAGAATCTCACAGTACAGAAAACGTCACATGGAACTGCTTCCCTTTTTGAGAAGAAAAATAATCATATTGTTTACTGCGACATTAATGGCTTGATGAAGTCTTTGAATTTGAACCATGATCCAACTGAATGGAGGCTATTCATAGACTCCTCCAAGCTTAGTTTGAAAGCTGTGTTACTTCACAACGGGAACCTTCTTTCATCTATTCCTGTTGGTCATGCTGTTCACATGAAGGAGACATATGCAAATATGAAAGCTCTCTTGGACTCAATTAAATATCACGAACACAAATGGAAAATCTGTGGTGATGTAAAAGTCATTGCCATACTCTTAGGAATGCAACTGGGTTACACAAAGCATTGCTGCTTCTTATGTATGTGGGACAGTAGAGATAGGAAATTGCATTATATTAAAGAAGACTGGCCTGAAGAAATCTTCACCCTAGCGAGAAAAAGGTCGTTTCCAAGCCTCTTGTGGACCCAAAAGACGTTCTTCTTCCACCCCTGCATATCAAGCTGGGTTTGGTGAAAAACTTTGTCAAAGCTATGAACCGAGAAGGACGGGTCTTTAAGTACATTAGAGAGAAATTTTCGAAATTATGCAAAAGTTAAGGAAGGCATTTTTGTCGGACCACAAATAAGAGAACTTGTAAAGGATCCTGCATTTGACCAAGTTTTGGAGGGGAAAGAAAAGGAATCTTGGGAAGCCTTCAAGGGTGTTGTTTATGGATTTTTAGGCAACAAAAGATATGACAACTACAAGCATTTGGTGACAGTGCTCCTGCAAAAATACCGTAACCTTGGATGTAACATGTCCCTTAAGATCCATTTTCTGCACTCCCACCTAGACTTTTTCCCTCCTAGTTGTGGAGCTGTTAATGATGAACATGGGGAGAGATTCCATCAGGACATTTCTGTTATGGAACAAAGATATCAGGGCCGTTGGAATGAATTAATGCTTGCGGATTACTGTTGGTCTTTGTATAGGGATTCTGCGGAACTCCATCACAAGAGGCAAGCTAAAAGACGACGAAGTCAATAGGCCACCACACGATTCTCTTCAGACACGACTATCTGCGAAGTATTTTTCTAGCAATTCAGAACTCTTAGCATGTAATTACCAGTTAAAAAAATCAAATGCACTTTCATTGTTAGCATGTATGTAATTAAATGTATCCTTTTCTCTCAATCCGTTAATATGTAATACTTCCACCTTGTGTATATCATAGAAACTAGAGCTAATAAAATTTTTTCATTGTCATATTTGTTTTTCTCAACCCAAAATTAGTAGGAATTGCCTGATGAAGTGCTCGAAACAATCAAAAATTATTTTTTTGTTGCCCAGTGTAATTAATGTTTTCGATAATGAGACCTAGTTCTAATGATATATGCAATATTTACTTCAGAAATGTCACTGGTAAACGTTCATAGTTTGAAAGCTATAGTAGAAATAAGGGAACAAAAGTGAGTGAAATACCCTATAGTAGCAGCAATGGCTGTTTTGTTTCATTGTGTCATTTCTATTGTCTGCACCTGCTTGCCATTATCGCTGCATTTTCAGTAAAAACTTAGGTTAATAACGTGATATAAGTGCCTTTTGTGATTTATTTGATTATCAAACTATTCCTTTGTAAATAAAATTAATTTCAATGTAAATTAAAATTAATACGTGTTGGAAAAAGACAATTTTGTGTATTTAATGTCTTTGTTGTCTGAGATTTGAGCATTTATGAGATGTTCACCCGCATAAACACATAGCGGACTGCTTTTTAGGTTACTCAATAAAATGCAATACCTGCACTTTTAGCTAGGAGAGAAAAGGATTGTAAATTATAAATAATGCCTTCTAAATACTAGTCTTAAAAGCTTAACATTTTATCTTTCCATTCTCAAATACGGGACCTACCAGTAACTAGCTGTTCGCCCTGCCATTCAAGGATCCGTGTAATCGCTGATAGGACGGTTGTTATTTATTTTGTGCAGTTGCAGTATGGATTGAAGGAGTTATGGGGTGGCGGGAGGAATGGTGAAGGAAATTTGATTATATGCGATACTGCTCACCACTCAATAACTCTTCTTGTCGATCTACAGGGATGTTACTGGTTTTTTTTTACCTCATAATGCCGGGTTGAGTGAGGGGAATTACTGGTGATGGGTTGACGAGAAAGAACACCTTGTTCTCTGCCAGTTGACGTCATTTATTCAACAAAAAGTGTATACCAGGGCGTTTCTGTTCGGACCTCAGTAATGAGACGTTTGGCAGACACGCGGAGCTATGGTGCTTGACTAGCAATAGTTTTCTGACTGCTGAGAAGACGCGCCGAGCAGAAGTGAACCTCGAACATTAATGTTCCAATGCGAGTTGACTTCCGAAAGCTGAATGCTGAGAGACCAAAAGGCGATTTCATGTCCTTAAATACTCAATAATGCTCGCTTGACCAAGTGATATACGGACGCTCTATTTTCCCGCCACTATGGATTTAGACATCCTCATAGACTATCGGTGACTTCATGCAACTCTCATATTATTGGCTAGTCAGATTATCTAAACGTAACCACTTGGCGATTCGTCCAGCGTTCAATTTCAGTTTCTACCGTACGTTATAGTTCAGCGTCCTTAACGGTAGCATACATACTAGCAGTGTGCGTCTTTGTCTACATACCTGCCCGGGGCAAGCAACCCCATTCCAATGAACAAAAGAAAAAATTTGCTTTATTGTCTGCCAAAACAGTCCCTCTTCTGTCCGAGTCAGAATTCCTACTTTCCGTGACATTTTTACACACAGAACCCTTCACTTAAAGTTAGCTGAAATAAAAGGTTACAAATATTCTAATTAATTCCTCATAATTGATGGGGTAGCAAGGACGGTATCAGTATTATTATTTTGTGTGACAGATTAAAGGCAGGATATGCTAAACTTGGATAGACTGAAAAACAGCACATTAGAGAAAAGAGCCAACATTACCTAAATCTGTATCATATAAGTCTTTCCAACGCATGTTTCACAGCAAACGGATGATGTTTTCAGCATCTCCCTTGAATCTTCCTTGATGCTGAAAACATATTTTGTGTGACAGATTAAAGGCAGGATATGCTAAACTTGGATAGACTGAAAAACAGCACATTAGAGGAAAGAGCCAACATTACCTAAATCCGTATCATGCAAGTCTTTCCAACGCATGTTGCACAGCAAACGGATGATGTTTTCAGCATCTTCCTTGATGCTGAAAACATCAGGTAAGGTTCTATGCTTTGTCATTTGCGTGGCATTTTGTACTACTGCTTCCATCAGTGTGGAAACAAAATATTTTGCATTATTGTTCATATGTCACGTATATACCTGCCTTAAAAAGAAAGAAACTAAATTAGAGAAAGAGCTAAACAAAACATAATTTGTGTACGTCCGTTAAAAGCTGTTGCTTTGACTGAAACCGCCAAGTTGCACGATACCTGGCATCATAGACAACGGTTTTCTATATGAGCTCATGACGAGCGGAAGGAGAACGTTTTTTGTGTCTGCCATTTCTACTCCCATGCCCGGGTCATTTCCTCATTTCCGTTTTACCCTCACCGCGGGCCCTTTAATGGATGACCCCCGTGCCATCTATTCTCACATCATTAGCCCTATAACGCGCACATAATTAGCGGCTGCCAGGCAGGACA
Organism: Metallyticus violacea; assembly: GCA_030762175.1. Classification (NCBI taxonomy): domain Eukaryota; kingdom Metazoa; phylum Arthropoda; class Insecta; order Mantodea; family Metallyticidae; genus Metallyticus; species Metallyticus violacea. The sequence continues at coordinate 74,176,406 of CM060834.1, forward strand.
TTTTCAATCACGCGCAAACGTTCTCATAAGGGGGGGAGGGGGAGTGGGCCCACCGTCCTCATCCTACAACGGGGAAATGGCTGAGGGGCAGAAATGGACGCGGCATTAATTTTCATTACAGAAACAACTGAAGTACAACTTACGAATGGGGTCGTTAGCGCATCCAAAGGAGTCTGACAGGAATTTATGCCCCTGGCTTAGCGCATGGATTTATACTGTGCGATGTGCAGACGCATGGGTATTATCGCCTACAGTATTTGTGCAGTGTGTTCTGATGGAAGCTTGTTCTCTTAAGCCACGTTTAGATTTGTGAACCTTTCGGGTGCTCTACTCAGGTCAAACGCCAGTGCCAGTGAATAGAAACTAGAACCATTTGAACTTCATTTGCCTTCGTCAAATGATTCGTGTACAGAATGTCCATATACAGCGTGGAGCAAAACATATCATACAAAATACAATAACTCATTATGAAAGAATGCCTGCATGTCCAGAAATGTTATTTATTTGCAAATAATACATACCTTGTGCAATTTTCGACAATGATAACAGATCCTTGGTATTGAAAAAGCCCTCCTTTCTACACTTCAAGTTTATAGTCCACATTTCAGCATTTCCTGCAGAATGGCTGCAATTTTAGCATCGCTAGATCCCTCAGATAATAAATTATTTTCCGGTTAGTAAAAAAGATCTTATTTTTTAAGTAGCTTTAGGAAAACACATCTGCAGCCGCTAGACCGGGAATCTGGAAGGCCACCAGTCGTCGCCACAGCTCAAAATAAATCTGCCCTATAACCGCTGACAAAATCTGTTCATGTTTGTTCTAGCAGCGTGGGGAGTAGCCCCACCTTGCTGGAACCATGTAGTATGGGGATTTCATTCCTCATTGCTCCTGAACCAGGTATCTCTTGATCCGTTAGAAATACCGTTCTGCATTAAGAATTAGGGCATTGCCCTAAGAATCCTATGGGTCAATAATTTCAAATCCGACTACACCGCACGATATTGTGACCTTAGGGTTGTACAGTGGATTTCATGAAGTAGTTGAAAGTAGTATTTGACCAATTCCGGCAGTTTTGCTTGTTGACAAATCCGGTTAAATGAAAAAGGTCTTCGTCCAACATAAGCAGATTAGGCAACATCCATTGTTGTCAGCATACATTTCTCGAATTTGCGCCTAGTAGCGCGTGCACAACCATTCATATTAAGGCTGAAGGCTGTTAGTCCCATTCTGAACTAAAGAGCGGTTTTCCTCTTGTAAGGGGATCGCCCATCATCTCGTCTTCCTTGTATTTCGTAAACGGAACTCCTATAATGACCATGGAATTCGATTATGAGATATATGTCCTTTGTATTATTATTATTACTAGTAGTCGTCGTCGTCGTCGTCGTCGTCAATTACAACATTATAATCTTCATGGCTTGATTTCAGCCCTAACTCTGTCCCAGCCCATGAAAATCTGATATAACAATAATTAACACTATAAAATGGTATATCAACAATGCAATACTACTCTCCTGACCATTGCCAATTCAAACAACTCCATGACGTAAATCTAAATCACTAAAACCAAAGGCAATTTACTTACTAATCATTCGTACCCTGCTGTATATGAGAAAAGCATAGTTTCTGATACTTTATAATTTCCTCTGTCATTCTTTACTTGGAGTTGTTTACGGATTTGTTCACTTTTCAGTCGATCTCTACTGGTGGGTCTCCTTGTCTGCAAAGATATCTTATTTCGCACGTTTCTTCTCTCCTGCTGTCTAAATAACAAAGTCTATTACATTTTAGAGCACATTTAGATTATATATTTGTGCATTCTAATATTAATAGTTCTCTTTTAATAGTGTTTTCTAAATATCTATTATTACAACTGTTGAGTTTATTGTATTTCTGAATACTTTCCTCTAAATTCGTATTAATTTGATTAATCGACTGTGTGCATTCCAAATATTTAAACTAATTACTTGCTTATTTCCGTAACAACAATAATTTAGCTTTAAGTGCTTAACCCGAATACTACTACTTAAGTTTTAGAAGACCATATCTTCATGTTATACTTTATAACAACTTTGCTCAAGTTCATTGCATTCTGTTGTAAATCACCTTCGGATTTAGCAATTATCATCTATCATCGGCGAATAAGACTGTGGTTAAATCGTCATTATTTCCCATATAAACTCTATTTAGATTATACTCGATAAAGGCTAAGTGTTATTACTGATGACATGATAGCAATGTTTTATTGACATGATATATTGTATTCCTCCAAAATTCTTCATTAAACAGTCATTATAAACTTTTATCATATGCTATTTTCAAATCCAAAAATTGGATATAAAGTGGCAGGTTGTATTCTCTTCTCTAATATATGTTTATTATAAAAATCGCGCCAGTAGGAGATCTACCTTTTCTAAATTCACGCTGGAATTCCAAGAGTATCTTTTCTGTTATAAAATGCGTTGATCTTCTGCTGTAGTTTGTAATTTATTTTTAATGATTGTTGTGTATATTTTATATAATTTGTTTATTAAAGTTTTCCCCTACAATTTTTTCACCTGCAGTTTTATAGATAGTCATAATGGCCACTTTACATTCATCTGGAATGCTGTCCACATTCCACACTTTATCCAGTATTTGTGTTGGCTAAGTTTTATGTTTCTTACTTCCATATTTAAATAATCTATTAAATTCTGAAACGTTCCTAATTCGAAGTATTGCGAATGCTAGAACTAATTTAACTTTTGTTACTGCAGCTTATGATTTATATTTGAGTCAGGCGCATGTATGTATTTCTTATGTATTTATGACAGCATGGATGAAACTGAGTGAGGTGTCGCGTTCAAAAGAAGTCGTGAGGGTCTACGGTGGTACGTTGGGTGTTCGCTTTTCGGCAAAAACGTAATAGTGTGAAGGATGCGTGAGGTGCAGGTTACCCTAGCAATGCAGCGCATTGTACTCTGTAAGTGGTGGGTGAATGATGAGACAGTTAGTGCAGACGTGTTACATGTACTAAAAGACTTGCACCGGTATGGTCAGATAGGAAATACTTCAACATTCTCCATTGATTTGCTGTGATTTCCGTTTCCTTCCCAAACTAAAGGAATCGCCCACGTAAGTTCTTCCAAAGCAGAAAAGCAAGCGTTCGAATACTAGGATCTTGTTCATTATAAATTGGTATTCTCTGTCTTTCAAAAATATGGCAAAGGGTAATGAATATGATTAGGATTATCTTTAAGAGTAAATGTTTCTTAGATATAGAGATGTTGGCTCTACTTTTTAGTGTGTGAATATCATGTGCAAGCATAGACAACTAGGCGTAAGTTGAAGGAAGCTTATGAGAGTATTTCGCCATTACGGAAAAGCTAATCCCGATTTCCTCTTTATTGTTTCCTAACAGGTGATGACCGATGAACATGCTGTATATCGAAGTAATTATTAAAAGATTAGTAACTTCAATAATACCGCTAAATGTCCGTTTAAATGATAGCTTTCTGTTCTATTTGATTGTCATTTTGGAGGCTGTAATTTATTACAAATGTTGATCTGCTGACTAAAATGTCTGTTATACATTCATTGTTCCGTTTTAATTGGGAATACTCATATCGTGACCTTGTACAGTTAACTCGAGCTTGTTAACTGCTTTTTTTTTAGCAAGCAGCATAAAAAGGAAACTCCTGCTTAATGCTCTGTGTTTCTCAGCTACTCGTTTGCGCGAGAAACCGAGTGAGAATCAGTTTAATTAAACTTAAGACATGGCGGCCACAATGCTTCAGCGAATTATCAAAAGCGTTGCGTTTTTCGTCCGCCCGTTAAATGTCCATTTTCCTCCTATGCAAATGACAACCTAAACAGTGTCTTCCACTTTAAAACTCTGGCGTTTAGCCCCACTGTGTGCTGCTAATAATGAGTGGCTCACTGGCATATATCATAAAATTGTAATTCGGTATCTTGCTTTAGACTGAAGGATGGTGTGTTCTAGTCATGTTTTGATTTAAGACAAAAGAAAGCAAATAATGACAATGATGACATCCATTTTCAGTAGAAGAAAGATATTGAGTCAGAACACTAAATTCGTTCTCAAGTTGCTTTCTTGCGCTAGTAACTCGGTACATTCGGCTTAACAAGTCATGAAGTATTATAGTATTTATTCTTGAATGTATAAATGCAATTAATGAATTACGAGAGATGGTACAATTTTTCAATGGTTACTCATTGATAAGTATTATAGCGGTTTTAAAATCCCATAAGTAAGTACAAACGTTATGTAGGTCTTACATGATGATACCGTCCTTGTAACAATCGAAATACACATACATATATACAAACACGTCGATATACTTACACCACACATTTTCTTTGAGTAATTTTGCACATATAAAATGTGATATGAATACCCTTGCTCTTGAACCCCCACCCTTCCATTTACTTACCCATCTTCCCCAACCCAAGATCGCGGGTTCGAACCCGGCCAGGACCGATGGATTTTTTCGGGGCGTAAAAATCCTAAGTATGGCTTCCTTCGGAAGGGAAGTAAAGCCGTGGGTCCCGTGTCGTACATTTACGGCACGAAAAAGAACCTCAAGCCTGAAAGAGAGGCCTCTGAGCAAAATTTGTCGGCCGTTTCACTCCCTGAGTTGAATGAAACGCTGATGATCTGAGCTGTTAAAGAGCGTCCATAAATAAAGCATTCAAAAAAAAAATCTTCCCCACAATTGCAATTTTATTTATCATTCCCTTTAATAATTTTAAAATTCAAAGAATAAGATTCTTGCCAATTAATCAACTCCGCTCCCTTCTCCATAGCTATTAACCTTCTTTCTCGGGTCTTCGCTAGAAATATTTCTGAATTGTGTATCTACACTCCCTGTCAGATGTTCAAATTACTGTTGGAATTGAGAAAGTAAGGTAGCAAGTACTTATTTCTTAAAAACTCTCGTTTCCCTGCATTCTGCCAGAATATGTCTTCAGGTATCTCTTTCTCCGCACAGTGGACAAACTCTTTCCGCGAGAGCATTAACTGGTTTATTTTCTTTCCAAGCCCTTAATGTGAGTCATGCAAGCTTCCTTCTCCACTATAGACATCTAGATAATCACCCCTCACCTACACCTGATCTGTTATGAGTCTCAGTATTTTCCTATTAATATCTCGCATACGTCTGTTAACTATTTTCCAACTATTTCGCGTAATGTGCTCTTCCTTTAACCAATTATACCCCAATCCAATTTTTTCTAAGCCTTTCCTTATTTTTGATCCCCAGCCCGTATTTCTTCCCTTATTTGAACCCTCAGCCAAACTGCTTGATCCTCCGTTAATTCTTAACCAACATTTAATTATTCTTATTTTTAATTCACACTTTTGGTAAAGATACTAAAAGCTTTAAGAAGCACACAATTTGCTGTATCCCTCCCTATTTGTAGCATCCGTTTTAGAAATTGTATTTGTACCTGAGTCAATTCCTCGGTGTTTTCCCACCCCTAAGTTCGGCCCCATATGTCATAGTTGACCCCACAACCGCCCTGTTCCCCATCTCCATTGTTTTCAGCGCTGTTTCCGGTATTTTTACTAAAAAATTTTTAATGCTTCCATATTTTAATTATAAACTTGAGTTTTGTGTTACCTATGTGTTTTGTCCAGCTCCCGTTCACCCAAGTATGTGAATTTCTTTACATTTTCTAATGCCTGAACTGGCATACTCCCACCTCTCTTTCCTGTTGTACACAGCACCTTTCTTGAAATAACTGTGTTGGTCTTCTCTTCATTAACTGCCTTCCCTATTCCTGACAATACGCCTCTTAGCACTCTAATTCCCTTTGCAGACCGTCAATTGTTGTGGATATCGATATTAGGTTTTCCGTTTAAAGGAGAGCTGCTATGGATATGCCTTCATATTCGGGGCTTTGGATTCTGCAACACACATTTTCTCCGGTATGTCATCTACAAACAAATTGAAAAGGAGGGGTGATGGGATACAGCCTTTCCTCACACCTCTTCGTGTTATTACACTTTTTAAAACTTTAAGGCGGGGGATACCCTGCCTTTCTTGAGCCCCAGATTTTTCTGGACTGTGAAGATTGTGCAAAGATTTTGCAACAACTTACTTGTGTGAAAAAATTTTTATTTAGCAACTATTTATATAAATAAATAAGAATAGAAATAGTTTGGAAAACGTAGAATTAGAACATAAATAGAAATTTCCTCTATTAAGTACGAAATAGGTATCACGACCTTCAGTGAAGTGCAGCACTATTCAGATATTAAAACTAACCAGCATTATTGTTTTATTAATATTAATGTCTAGTGCGTTTTATGCACTTTTTCATGTACTATGTGTAAGGTTTTTAAATGAACATATTAAAATGTATTTATTTGTGTCTTTAAATGTTATTAATCAGTGAGTTTGAGAACCTCTGAATTAGGTTTTTCTGATAAGCGTGATATACAGCAAATTTGCCTAAGTCAGGAAAACAATCAATAAGAATTTCGCTTAAATTTTAATGTTGCCGCACTTAAAATAATAAAGGACAATTTCTAAACATGTTGATGCGTTTGAATATCAATGAACTCACCAATCACTTCTAAACATTATTGGCTAACGCTTTCAGAAACATCAGAATTGGAAGCATTTAACAGTTAACTTCTTTTTCACTATTCCCAAAACTAAAAGTCTGGATTCGATTAGTAAGGATGGCAATTTCTAGAGCTTTGTGCTGTTAACACAAATTTTCTGAGTTAGCAAAGCCAGAACATTACTGATATATATTGTAATTATATTTTATATATTTTCAAAAATAATTCAATAGTGGATCAATAAAACACTAGAGATTATGGGTTCCTTAAATAATATAGAACTAATTATGCTTTTTCAACTGTATCTTTTTACGATTTAGGTTATTTGCGAGAAATTGGTAGCATTTCTGATGATTATAGTGGCCTTATTTGTTTTTTTCATTTTTAAATTTACGCATACGGTGAGCGTAAGCCAAACATGTTCAGTATATAGCTCAAATTGTTCTGTTTCACCACTGCGAAATTTTCTTGGAGACCAATTATGACAGTTAATAGAATCGTAATGGTTTTCATTTTAAAAAAGTTTCAAATCCAGTAAATATTTTCGTCCCAGAGGATGTTGATATTTTTAAATTCTTGAGTAATTTGCTTATGTTTCAAGGGAAGCCGTAATGCTATCTGTTCGTTTTATATATAATCAATTAACCCTTTAATATCCATGTTGATTTTAATAGAATAAGGCTTCTTCCCTAAACTTTCTTCAAAACATCCATTAAGAAATTTAATTTACATAACATATAAATAAATATTAGTTTTACGTATAAACCTACATAGCATTTGACTCTACTTATACGTGCCTGCACAAAATAAATTAATAACAGGAACATCGGAAATATGAAAGTATTTCCGTCGCCAGACCCCGGCTAATCTCACACAGTGTGCACGACTAATGCTGATTACCAGAGTTCTAATGTGGTTTACTACTAATTCGTTACTAAATCCCAGACTTTATTTAATATAAGGTTGAGAAATGTGGCCAAAAGGGCTTAAATATGCAACAAAATAGTTTAATTTATATATTAGTGAAACGCTTATACATACTAGAAAATGTAGCCTTTTTAATTTTAATTTATGTCTAGTTAGACTAAAAATTGTATCTATAACTTGAAAATGATAAGTAACCAGTCAATCAGTTATGTAATAGATATTAAAATTAAATTAGTTTCGGAGTCATTGCAATAATTGCATAAGTTTTGAAAGACAGGACAATGTAATATTTAGCCTTAATGTTACATTGGAAAAGGATGTAAGGTTAATTATCAAAATAGTTTTCGAATTTTCTAAAGTTTTGCAATCCTATTACTTTGACATTATAATTTTGTACATAGAAAAAGATCGCTTAACATTAGTATGTCAATGGTCCGTATCTATACAGAGCAAGTAATAATATTCTCGGAGGTTCCAGAGTTTCACAGTCAAATAACCAACACAAATTCAGAAATGTTGAGTGTCTTGAGTTTTTCCATTTTAATGGAAACTGCATAACCCCTTCGCCTGATATAACTTTAACCTTCTGAACTGTGTCCTCCATCGCTTCTGAAAGAGGCATACTTACCTTAAGTCTTCAGTTTTTATGAGGAATGGAAAGAAAATAGTGACAACAGTGCCGCCACGCTGTTAATGTACGTGTGAGAGCGTTTCTGTTCTCAGCATGTTGAGAGGAATGCTATAACTACTCAACACACTCAGCATCTCTAGTGCTCAATCTTTACACAGACGAACTATGAAGCTGTCCAGCAATGGTTTAAATTTGTGCCGCTCTAAAGGTCGACATTGTGCATGGATTTAATTCAGGTGGAATGTGTTAAGAGTCATGACGTATGTCATGCAGGTTTGCGAGAATAGAGAACGGTGGCTAGTGGGGTGGCAAACTTTCTACAAGGACGAAATAGAATGGAACATGCATCACGTTTTGGTTATCTTATCCTTGAAGTGCATTACTTTGATATGATTTACTCACTATTGGAGATGGGTCGTTGATGGATAATGAGGGAGCTAACCGTAGAAGTCGGAACAAGCTACGCTATAGTGATGCTATAGGATCCTCTTCTATAACGCCATTTGGCCTTAGCACATAGTCTGTCATTTGTATATTGTACAATTTTTAACCGTTTCCTTAAACGATTTACAGTAAATGAAATATGGTTTGGAAACAGCTCAGAACCCAGCTTGATCACAGTTTGATCTGCGATGAAAAGCACCAAGTATGTTGTCTCAAAAGTAGCTATCCATATATGCGAATCACTTACATCACCTTTGATTATTTGCTAAATTAACCTACTGTTTCCTCACTCGCAACGATTCATACGGAATGTTGGGGTGGCATTGGTAGAAGTATTTAAATTCAGTCACCTATACAAGGATATGTTCGCTGCGGCATTGTCATGCACATCTTCAAAAAATAGCCTACCTCAGTAACTATGTAAGTATCACCTGCTTCTTTGAAGAAAGTCCTTGTTTATTTCTAACATGGAGATTACTTCGTCCCTGTTATTCAAGTTGAGGCTTGAGTTTGATGGAACATTGTTTTGCCATCTGTTGTGGCGATGATGAAGACGCGACATTGATGGGTTGTAATTGATTGTTACCATCTGATGCGTTTTGAGATCAAGAGTCACTGGTGGCGACAATGAACTTTGAGCGTAACAACAATAGTGTAATGAAATAACGTAATAACGTAAAAATGTGCAACGTTAAACATTTAAATGTGTAAAATGAAAGTTAATGAAAATATTCTTATTTATATTTGTCCTAAATGTTTTGGATCTTCTTCATGCTTCAATATGGCATTAAAGTATGTAATTACATAAATTGTTGGCTCCGTTTACAACTAAAGTTGAAGTGTTATGCACGCCCTGCTGGTAGCCTAAAGATAGCAGGAGCCTTATTTTTAGATTTAACTGCTTGATGGCGTTAAAAAAAAAGAGTGATGGAAATACAACCGCAATTTTTTATGCACAATGACTACGTACCTAGCGTACAACAATATGTTTTACATGTTTCTCAGTATAGTATAAGTGTTCCATACGGATTGTCATTCTAGTAACCTTGCATCACACTGCTTTCCTCTTACGTTGTACAGAACTTCGTCTAGATACGAGGATTAGATATAAAGCATTGTCATTTTAATTCATCACAAAATTACAATTTTCGTGAATAAGATCGAAAATCTGAGCGTCTATATCAGATCAGCCAATCGGTAAACGACTGCTGGGGTAGACGTCCATTCCTAAGACCAGTATGGAAGGTCGCCCCATCTTGTTGAAACACTCGCTTGTACATATCAAGGTTATTCAGCGAACAAAATTTGTCCATATATCTCTGAAAACGTTAAATAACTTGCTCTCATGCACTTACGTTAACTCTGTTTCCATGTGCAGGCTTAATGAAGTACGGACCAGTGATGCCGTGTGAAATGTTTTTGTTGCTGATTTGGTTTATTTATGGAAGTTCTTTAACATCTCAGGTCATCAGCGTCCCATTCAATTCAGGGCTTGAAACGGCAGACAAGTTTTGCTCAGAGGCCTCTTCTTTCAGGTTTGATGTTCTTTTGCTTGTCGCAAATCCTGATATGGGACCCACTGCTTTACTTCCCTTCCGAAGAAAGCCATGCTGAGGATTTTTAAGCCCGAAAAAATTCATCGGCCCTGGCCAGGATTGAACCCGCAATCTTGGGTTTAGGAGTAAAGTGTGATTACCACTAAACCACCAGCACCGACGTTCCGTTGGAAGACACAGCGGCCCACACTGTCACTTTCTCCGTATATAATAGTTTCTGTTCATATTCATCTGGTTTTTCTCAACTCAGAAAACGAGTATTTTGCTTATTGGCGAGGGCACTGAGTAGCATATCACATTTGTCAGTCCATAACCAGTTTTGGAGAGACTCGGGTTGAGTATAACACCTACACAATATTGGATTCATGCAGTGAAATCTGGTTTCTTCAACTCATGGAATAAATTGTACAACTATTTCTTTTGTAAAAACTATTTTGCACATTATTTTTGGTTATTTTTGGCATCCTGTATATACGCATGGTATGAAAGTGATCTTTTTTTTTTTTTGAAATATGAAATTAAATCATTTCTATCGTTTATGCTCCTTGTTTTTTTTTCAAAATAGCCTTTGAAATGAGCTGGATTTCTCCTTCTCAGGGTGACAGAAGAAACATCTCAACTTGATATTTCAATGTCTGTAGTCAAGCGTTTTTCTCCCAGTCTTTTCTCTGCCTACAGATGGCTCTTTCCTAAGGGAGTGACTTTTTCCATTTGCCGGGGATTTTAATTTAAACGTTGGCAACACTTCAGGATAAGAGCTGTCTGCGTATATTAGAAGGAAGAAAAAGTAAGTGTGGAGCAGTGTTCATCAACTATGGGTACAATGGAGTTCAGGAAGCTCACCACTTGCCAGGGAACTTCATCATTACCACAGGCAAAGTGATCACTGTTTTATAAGAGACGTTTGGGTGGCGCCAATACGTGGAGCGAACTTGCTGGACGGATTTGGAGTAAGCAAGCGTGGTCGTCAAATAGCCTACTTTCAGAAGTGCAGTAAAACATGACTCTAAATTAAATCGTATATTTTTGTTTCCATGTCTGCTAAGCCCGACATTTGTGCATCAGTTCAGTACAGATATTACCTGTATCATCTCTTTTCATAGTTACCATGATTTCGAATAGAATATCTCTAATAACTATTCAGTCTTATTTGCTTTTTATTGTTCAATATTAGAGTCGGTTATTTTAATTTTTTTTAAAACCTTAGCACAAATAATTGAGCTAAAATTTTTAGTAAATTATTTATCAAAATTATAATAAAATTTCTCTTTAATTTTGCACAAACAACTTCGACATTGGAGCGAAATATCCAAGTATTTTATGTAAATTTACCAAATAATAAGTTAGAAATACCACTTAACTTATACAAAAGTTCATTTTGTTAAATAGAATATTTCCAAAGTAACTAAAACTTTAAAGCTTTTTAAATATTATAATTAAAATAGGAAAGAAGAGCAAAAAAATTACTATGTTGAGCCAACAGTGACATTTGGTTTTTACAGAAATTTGGTAATATATCATTCTCTTATTCAACATCTTTATTTATGCTACATCACGCGCACAATTTCTTGAAATATTTCAAATTTCTTACCAGGTAGCATCTTTCAGTTTCTGCATGGTTATGGATGTGCCAAGAAAACTGTTTCTTTAAAATAGTCACATAAAAGTCGGCTGGTTGAATGCTTGTATATTGTTGGAAATTGCGTACGGATGACACGATTACTAAAAACCCGCCTAATTGTTTATTTTACAGGGTGGAGGTAAATATGAAACAGTGCCTAATCCTGCCCAAATACGTTCTCCAGGTCATTATTACTGTAACAGTTTTTATTGTTCATTATTTTCTTCTTCAAAGAAAGGTGAGCCTATGATGGGTTGCGAAATAAACCTTCAGATCAAGAAGACCTTATTGAATTAAGTGAGGAGAGGGGTGGGTCGTTTTTGGACCAAACTCTGAAATAGTATGTTAACTGCACCATTAGGACTGCTCGTGTTGTGATAAGTATAAAAACTACACGACCAATTACAAATATTATAAGGGCCTTAAGGCCGTACATATCGATACCGTCCATTTAACAAATAAAGTATTACATATAAGAACAGTAACATTTGCAGTGATTAACTTAGTGTTATATATGCATGCACGAATTGCTTCATGTATATATGTATGAAAGAAGTGTTCTTGTCTGTTCAAAAAATTTTATCCATTAGTCATTGTTAATTTTAATCTACGCTAGCACAAATAAAGGAGAAGCATATCTTTCTCGTTTGTCACATACGGATAGAGACTAACACATTATCTTAGAACTCTCGAAACTGTGCTAAACTCACTTAAAGATGTCTGAAAATTTGGATAAAACTACTAATTTCTTAATAATTACCTCTACTTATTTCATTACCACAGTAACAGTTACACTATTAATTTTTTTTTTTTTCTGAGCAAAAGAACGAATATTTTCAAACTTCATGATTAAGTAGAACATGGGCCTTGTCTTAAATTGTTTTGTGTTTTAAATTTTCTCATGCCGTGATATAATTTTCTATTTCTTTCCTAAAAGCTTTGGACCAACTACATTTTAACATGTAATGGTAGAACGATAGATTGCTACTAAAAATTCCTGCAATAATACTAATATAATCAGTAAAGCTTTAACTAACAAAACTGTGATATTGGGATGCAAAAATAAACAACGGAAAATAAAATCCTTGTTTGCCCAACACATTGATTGTTAGCCTATTTCAATTATTGCAATATTTATTACATTTTTAAAGTTCAAGTGAATTTTAAAGGACCCCCATATTTCTTGGTTAGCTTAAAGTTTAAACAATGATATGCTTAAATTTATATTATTGTATTATTATTAATTTTATTTATTATTTTGCCAATTACAATAGTTTATAAATAAACTAACTTTTTATATATTATAAGACCCGGTGAATTAAATTTCGCCTATATGTATGTGGAAACAATATTAACAAACTGATTTAATTAGATTTTTTATGACATCGAATGCAAAACTTTAAAACAAATTTAAATTTCGAAAAAATAGCGATATATTTTATAGTTAATGTTTTAAAGGATACGTGGCTCAGTATTACATTCCCTTGTAATTCAGATTGTTTTAATGGACACAAAAAATACGTTGAGTAGTTTATGAAATAGGGTACATTTTTTAATGATGTTTAACGCCCGTTTTTACTACAGAGGCACCACAGGCGGTGGACACTGATGATACATGAGATGAAATGATAAATTGGGAAAGGAAGGAAGGAAGCGTTCTAGGCCTAAGTTTAGGGTACCTCCCCGGCATTTGCCATTTATGAGGACTGAGGAAAATCTGAAAAAACGCTCAGCAGGGAGAACGGTCCTGGTCGGATTCGAACCCTAGACGTTGCGCTCACGAGTCAGCGCCTTAACGACCTCGGCCACCCGTAGCGGTAGAGTATATTGCAAGAGTAAAACTTAAATTTGCAAAAATTGGCGAAACAAATCGTAATTTTGTAACTAATATTTATTTCTGACACATTTTCTCATACTGTTACTAGTTTCCTGCTTCAAATTTCGTTTTTCTTCATCCTCTTTGCTTCTAGCTACTCTATTTTCTCTGTTCGTTCTTGCTGGACCTTTTTATACAGCACGCTCCAGGAATAATCCCTATTTCTTATAACTTTACTTTTTGTTATATTTGCGTAATTGAAGCAAGCTACTGCCTCATTAACAGCTGTTTCTACTGCTGGTGCGATGCTCAACTTGTTTTAGGGCACCTATCGCAAAGCATGGAATTCAGAGATTTTATTGTATTTTGGAATTTCCCGCGTAAACTCTTTTTCCGAGTTTTGAAATATCTAAAACTTGTCAATTGTTTTCAAGTCCAACAAATTTCCAGATTAAGTAACATAAAATATACATTGCTATAACTACTCTATATAGTCAAATAGGCTCTAAATAAGCAGAAGTCAAAATCTTGTAAAGTAGATATGTTTCAATGATGCAATTGCTTTAAACTTTAAAAGCTTAAAGGAATGTTTAAAATGCTTAATTTGGAAAAACAATACAATAATATTAGGAAAGCATTATTAACAAATTAAATAATAAAGCTTTGGGGGAATCTATGTTAATATCCCTTTAAAAGAAATTCCAGAAATAGTTTCAAATTGGTTCATGAAGAATTTTTACCCAAGAAACATTAAAAATCTATGTAAGTTAAATGTTCCGCTTTTTTGAAAATATAATACAATTGTAGATAATAAATTAGAAAAATGAAGCTAATGTTGAATTACAGGCCTCTGGTGCTCAGATAACTTATCAGACGCTAATGGCTTTTTATGGACAATGGGGTCGGTCCTGGTGGTGTAGTGGTTACCATACTTGCCTCCTACACCCAAGAACGCGGGTTCGAACCCGGCCAGGACCGATGGATTTTTTTCGGGCTTAAAAATCCTAAGTATGGATTCCTTCGGAAGGGAAGTAAAGCCGTGGGTCCCGCGTCGTACATTTACGGCACGAAAAAGAACCTCAACCCTGAAAGAGAGGCCTTTGAGCAAAATTTGTCGGCCGTTTCACGCCCTGAGTTGAATGGAACGCTGATGACCTGAGATGTTAAAGAGCGTCCATAAATAAATCAATAAAAAAATGGTCAATGAAATTAGTAGTAGTGAAGTAGCAAAATTGAAGTTGGTAGCAGCAAGAAAAATAATTTGAAAAGAAATGACATAGGCTACATTGTTGCGATGCACATTTGATATCTATAAAACGATTACTAATGTAGAAATAAAATAAATATTAAAGAACCTGAGTGTGTTTGCAGCTAATTAAAAAATCCAGTCATTTATACGTAGTAATAAACAAGAGAGAGGTTAAAAGTAATTTCCAATCTCTTTAATTATATGTTCTACGGATATTTTGCAACAAACCCCAGTAAAAATCTGCAACAGTTTGTTAGTGTGTCAAACAGTGGAGAATAGAAATGCTATGCAGATACGAAAAACAAATGTTTCATTCATCTAGAGCATATTTCATCTTTAAACGCAATTTGTTTTCCTCGTGATATGCTAATAAAACGATATTAATATTTCTAATCTTAAATATTTTAGCAAAACATAAAATAATTTAATGTTGCATATAAAGAATCATTACCAGAAATTATTTATATAGTTCTGAGAGATGATTATGCCTGGTTTGCTTTATTGCGAACGAGTTTTCAATTTTGTTGAATAGCATCACCTAAAAATATGAATTTATTTTTCTCCTAGATCTTTTTAAAGGGTAGAAAGCCCCTCAATAACTATCAAAATACATATATGCTTAAAGAAATCTTAAAACATACACTTATAAGATGTTCGTAAATTCAAAAGCAGAGGCCAAAGAAATGGAAGGAGGTTACTGAACTTCATACACAAACGAGCTCTACATTACGAATTCAGTTTCTGTGAATTGTTCTATTAGAAGCCTTACCTCCGAAACCGAACTATGCTCGTTATTCAAGGCACGAGTGATGAGGAAAATGCCGGGGCGGGTTTGGCTAATTAAACTCTTTGACGGCTGCCTCACAAATCCTCCCTGGAAACAAATTGGCTAGGCAAGAAAAAGTGTCGGGGCATGTGGAAGAACTGAGCTTGAGTTATCGGTCTGTGGCTCGATCGATACATCACCTGCCGGCAGAGAGGCGCACCAACACAGCAAATGTCTTCCATTGGCAGGACGATTCTTTTTGCTAGACACCGATATCTTGATTGACTGTCAATTAAGTGTCCTTTAGTTTTATTAAACAGCTACACAAAACCCATGCTAACTTTTTGTCGGGTGTAAACAAAGGATATATTAACAATGCAGTAAGTGGCAATTGTCAAGTTAAAGGCATTACATTTTCTGACAATTTCAAGCAGATATTTTCATCCAATTTGGCATCATTGATTCCATAGGGATCGAGTGGAATAAATTATATATCATTTCATTGCTTTATAGGAGCTTTTTTGTTAGTTAAAGTTTTTCTTTTCATTTTATTTTAAAAAAATTTTCTAAGCGGTTCAATTTAAAGAAAACATCAAAACGGAGGATTTAAACCAAGTAACAACTGGAACTAGGTACATTTTATCAACTGTCTTACAGAGCGGTAATGAGGTGCTGGTAGCTTTTTTAGTTTCGCTATTTAGCTAAGGAAATATTTCTTAATATTATGTATTGAAATAAACGGAAGAATAAATGACTCGATCTACAATAAGAATAAAACAGAAATTTGGGGATAGGAACAAACTGCGAACCTAGATTCAGTGAGGACATGTTTTCTTAATTTTTGGTCAAAGGAGGTGTATAACGAACTGCGGAATGAAGAGAAAATTTGCAACCTACAATAAGGTAATAGAGTGTAAAGTTAGAGTAGTGAAATATGGCTGTGAGTAATGTATGGCAATCAAACTTTAATTAGGACATTGTATCATCATGAACTGTTGGGGATGGGAGGAACCAGGACATGGGCATTCAAATTTGGAAAGAGACTAGAAACAATACGGAGAGCCCTATTTGGATGGCTAGTCGGGGAACCTTAGTACTGAAATGTTCGCAGCATCCCTGACGAGACTTTTTCCGCCCATTGGATTGGTAGAGGAGGTTTACAGCAAACCCCAATCAGATACCTGCTGGTTCACATCATTGCAGTTATAGTCTGCGTGATTCAAAACATCTTGCAACGTACATAGCAGGAAATTATTTACCGCCTTGATGTCATCACTGTAATTGCTGGGGCATACATAGAGATGTGATTTGTTTCAACAAAATGTAAAATTAACCTCATCAAAAACTTGGTGAGTTTTCCTTCCAGGTGACATTTTGTCTTGCTAATGTTTAAACGTTAACATTTTACAGTAATTTGAAATTAAACCCATTCGAGGTGAACACACTGTATATTCACCTTCAAGTTTCTTGCACACCTGTCACATTAAGTATCTCTGGTAGGTCAAAACTTCGGGTCATTGATTATATCTTGACTGGAAACGTAAGAACTCTAGTACCTGAGAGAACCAGTACTTATTTGTAATATGTGCTAAAATAATTAAGTAAATAAAATAATTTAAATTATGGAAGTTAAGTAGATATTCGAAGCAAAAGCACAATCAAAATTTAATGAAGGTGTAGATGAAACAGATATGTTCTTTCCCTTTTATTACTGAGTACTTTGAATTTGATAATTATAATGATAGGTGAAATAATTCATAACCGTCATCAGGGTGAAAGCAACTTCGGGAAAAACATTTTGAGCGTATGCTCCAATCACATACCAAGTTCAGATTCACCAACCAATAGGCAGAAAGAACCCTGACCCAAAGCGATGGCCAAAATGGTGGTTCCTCTATCAAAGTCTAAAGAACTGTTACTGGTTTCCATAAGGGAATGTGCAAATGTGTGTGTGTATACATGTTGCTGTCTAGTAATGGCAGCACCACTTTGTTCTAACAGAGAGTTATTAACATCGTACAGCTTTGAATACCCGTTAGAAGTGACTAGGCCTCTCTAGTGAGGGTTTACTTGAAGAGAAACTCCCTTACGAAAATTAGCAGGCGAGATATGCAAGCCGCGCATGGATGAATGGTGTTCCTTGTAATTCCTGCCACTAGCGCCTCGGGTTACGACGTCGTGTCAGGATTATCCTCTCCTCTGTTCCTCGCTTGAAATAAAGACTATGGTATGTACTGCATGGGAAGAACATGGAGCTGCCATAGAAACATGTTAGCGAGTCAGCGAGAGCTGGAAATATATGTCTGTCCCTAATGTTAGCAAGACCAGAAACGGAAATAACTAACAAACATTGCAGCACTCTAATTTTTAGTTAGTTTCTACCCAGCTGTGTCCAATCTTTGCTTGTTGGTCCGATACTTTTGTAAATTGTTCTTCCAAGTCTTAAAAACAAATTGATTTAAAAAGTTTAACTTTTCCTGTACCTATCCTCTATTTATGTTGCATCTCCATGTATTTCTGCCCCATGATTTTTATTAGAATATCGTTTTTCTTTGGAATCAAAAGCAGATAAAAAAGTGTAGCTTATGGCTTGGTATGGAACAACGGCTTTTCGTGCGGGTGCTCTCTCCTGTCCCACTATAACCGCAAATCTCCTCCAGTGGGTCTATATACCCTAAAGATTTCGAAGGTTGCCTCACTATATAGATTTGATTCCTAAGAGCAGATTCGAAGCCGTCGAATAATTTCGACCCAGTCTTTACATTAACTATACTATTAAAGTTAATTTATATTCAGTTTTATTTTATCTTTGTTGAAATAAAATCCTTAAAATGAGACAACCTATCAAATCTCCAAGGGAAAATGGAACCTGTTGATTACTGTAAGTCTCATGCGCTTTCGAGTTTCCATCCGTCCACACATACATGTTGTGCAAGTTCTCCATGCCGTCTGTGTGAAACACTTTGCACAACCAATGAACGCTCTATAATCATGGATAGGGACACTTCGAACCCCTTTTGTATTTATTGCACGATCTTCGCTCTTGTTGGGCTGATGGATATTTCTTGACATCAGCATATCCGAAGTTTGTCATAAGTACTTTGACCGCTCTGGGAGGCCGAGGTCGTCAAGGCGCGAACTCGTGAGTGGGACATCTGGTAGTTCGATCCCACCAGAATCGTCCTCCCTGACTGAGGTTTTTTCCAGGTTTTCCATAAATGGCAAATGCCGGGGAAATATCCTAAATTTATTCCTGGAACGTTTCCTTCCTAAAAAAAAATCCTTTCCCAATATGTCATTTCATGTATCATCAGTGTCCACCGCTTGTGGTGCATCAGTAGTAAAAATAGGCGTTAATCACCATTCAAAAAAATTAAAAATTATCTGCCAATTCTTAAGCATACTTAGTACTGTACTCGTGAACTCTTAAAAGCTTTCATAAGGGCGATGAAATGTGCATTTGCAAACTATCGGTTGGATATTCATGAAATTAATTACATTACATAAATCTGTAACTCAATAAACATGTCCATTATCGTGTTATTTGGCCATCGATTGCCTCTAGAAATATGACTGTACTGTAATAGTAAACATATATTCCGCATGCTCCGGATATGGATCATAACTGTAGAAAAAAAAAACAATTCATCACAGCATTCCACACACATAGCAGTGAGATATGCGGCTTTGAACTAATGATGCATACATCCAAACTGAATTGCTTACATAGTCGGAGAACTATAATGAATATTGAGTGTGGAAATAATGTTTCTTTAGCATTTCCAATGTTTTCATTGAGTTTGAAATTGGTCATCAGTTGTTATAGTTACTGTAGTGTGCCAGCAAATTTTTCGTCTATTATGTTAGCTGAAGGTGTTTTAAACAGTTTCAAAGGTTATTTTTTTATTTTTAAGGCATAATAAGCCCTAGATATGCAAAGTAATCCAACTAGCGAGGGGTGATGTTCCATAGACCTTGAGAATTAAGAAAGGAAACGCCAAGTTCTTGAAGTACTTTTATGCTATACAGAGTGGAAGGAAACTCAGGGTCATAAATAAAATTGGTAATAAAGTTCAACAATGGAAATAAAAATAAAACTAATCTCTCTCTCTCTCTCTCTCTCTCTCTCTCTCTCTCTCTCTCTCTCTGAGATTTCATAAAAATATTTTATATCGAATCACATGGTAACGCTGCTTAATGCATGTTAACTTATAAATTTAAAATGTATTATATGGAGACTTCGATTTGCGTTTGCACAACCTTACTGGGAAAACATGCTAACTTTTTAAATATTTACAAATACCAACGCTATGAAAACAATATTAGCTGTAATTTCAAAACACAAATAATTCACATAAAACTAAACAGCTGAATTTACCTTAAAACATTTAGAGTTATGAAAAACTCTTCTATCCATTATTATAATCGTAATGTATGAATTCCATATTACAGCACATTAAATATAACTCATAAATTAATTTTTCTTCCCCAAACATGTTAACGACCAAAATGGTATTAGAAATATTTGATCCATTTATAATATTAAATCAACCCATTAATCTATGGCACTAAATTCCCTTTTACTCTGTCTGTTCTAATCTATAAGTAATGAGATTCAATTTTCTAAATGTTGCAGAACACATAAGTTATATCCGCGATCTAATCGGCGTTGACCACATTGGCGTGGGAGGAGATTTCGATGGAATAAACAGGTGAGTGAGTTTTATAAACTTTGCTTTTACGTTTTTTATTTATGTGTGCGGAAAGCATTGTGTTATCGACGTCTCTCTCTCATTCCACAGACAAATGCACGAGAAGTAAGGTAGGTGTTAAAACTAAAACTAAAAAACTAGATTTCTTTGTAAGGAAAAATATTAGCAAATGTGTTGCTTTAGTCATTTCTATGCTAAATATTTTTTTTAACTTTTTCATTCATTTCTTTAAGTGGTTTCGTTTAAATATAGTTAATATTACGGATAAAGGACAATTTTAATAATTTGAAGCCAAGTTCCTCATCGCAGCCTTTTTCTTTTACCATTATTTCTCGAGTAAACGTAAAATATTTTCTGTCATCTTTGTGTGAATCATAGAATTCGTCCCTGTTGCTATAACATAGTGGAGTTATAATGTGACAACATTAAACATGATTTACAATTTACATGCTTCTATAATATTTCGTATTTATACCTACCCTCATTAAAGTTCATACATATTTAAAGACATTATAAGCACAAAGTTGCTTCTTGAAGTCTACCATTTGCTCATATTTACTTAAAGGTTCATGCCTGCAATACCTAGTGCAGTCGGTATTTATTACCTGCGTTATTTAAAATGACAAAAACAGAAGATTTTAAAAAGGGTGTGCCGACAGCATTTTAGAAACTTCAGTTGATTTATGCACGCCACAGGACGGATATTAACAAGTAATCAACTTGATTTCATACTACCTTAGAATCATATATGTGTAAAATGAGCAATGCATAGAATTGGGAGGAGAATGTTTGGGCACTTCAGCCTTACTCAAGAGCTGATTGTCTTGCTTACCTCCCAGTGAGGGTATCTCCGAAAGGAAGAGAGGAAGGGAAGAGGTAAGTGCGGGTTCCCTAACATGTTGATAACACTCCGACAACGACATAGCACCCCCTTCCAAGGAGTCGAGCGGCTCGGAAGAGCTGACGGAGAGGAAACCTTTCCATTGTGCAAGCCTCCGTCACCCCGCACCAGCCCACCTCGTCTGACACTTTCGACTCTGTAACAAAACCAATGGAATACAATTGTATGAAATGAGAAAGTACAAAATTTGTGGAAAGGAAAAGTTCATCGCTATTCGCCTAAGTGACCACCAGAAATCACGGGGGAAAAAAATCAAGACTAGAATGGCCTGAGCAAGGAATTTTCCTTAATGCAAATCCCCAGCTTTATCACCTCGACTAGAGCATGTTATACTACAGTGATGTGTTTAATTTGTTTAGAGGAATAAAAGATACTGTGAGATATTCGTAAGACAAATTGACTCATCCGTTGCCATAGCTGGCATCAAATTGCATTTAAAGCTGAATACATCATTATAAAAACAATCTTGTCTTTTTTAACGAAAATTAATTAAGAACATCAAATACCGGCATACTTTAGCGATATTAGAAATGTTTGTAGATTTTAAAAACGATCCATATTAAGCGCAAATATTTAAAAGAAAAAATATTAGTTGTGAAAAAACAGTCTTTGTCATTATCATCTATAATCGCAAAAATTACCCGTTTTAGATTAATTACTTTTAGTATGGAATCGTTTAGTTTATGCTTTGTTTACACCAGAGTTTCTCAATGTCAGAGCAACAGTGCAGTCTATTGGACTGCATCTTAAGCTAAAGTAATTAAGAACGTTTACGAATGTCAGAAAATCTCCACATATAGCAGAAGTTATTTTTCATCTTTTCTTATATTACTAATATTAAAAATTTATAGATCATATATTAACTCGTCTAGCCATTCATACCAGCATCTTAAGCTAAAGTAATTAAGAACGTTTACGAATGTCAGAAAATCTCCACATATAGCAGAAGTTATTTTTCATCTTTTCTTATATTACTAATATTAAAAATTTATAGATCATATATTAACTCGTCTAGCCATTCATACCAGCCTAATATCAGTGAATATCCATAAAGGGTACCATTACCTATCATTTGTCAATTTTTGCAATACATCTTTTAAGACTAAGTAGTCAAAAAATGCAGGACCAGAAAAAAAAAAAACAAATGGTCGCCAGATCCTTAAAAATCTGCAAATGTATTCCAAAGCTGATACTTGCAATATATTTGTTGCAGATATTGATGAACTGATAACTATGAAGAAAGGTATTAATGTGTGTTTTAATGTCGTGGTAATTTACAAATGTTGTAACACACTGTTTCTATTGCATTAATAATTTTAAAATGCTTCATTTGCATTATCTTATGTTCAACAGTTATTTAGATGTGTAATAGGGAAAAACGTAATATGTTTATCAAATAAATTATTCTAATATCTTGAATATAATTATTTGAATGTTATTATTTAAATGCAATATTATTTATCGTTGTTTTCTTCTCCTAAAAATCACAATTTTGACTAGGGTTGTTTTTGTAACAATTTCTTCTGTTTTGTTTTTCTAATTAGTTTTATTTTGCTTTGTTATTACCATTTTAATAGTGTTTAACGCCCGTTTTAACTACGAAGGCATCACAGGTGATGGGCACTGATGATAAAATAATAAATTGGGAAAATATTTCCCAAACGTTCTAGACCTAAGTTTTGGGTACCTCCCCGGCATTTGCCATTTATGAGCACTGAGAAATCTGGAAAAAACCTCAGTCAGGAAGGACGATCCTAGTGGAAATCGAACCTCAGACCTCCTGCTCACGAGTCTGTTCCTTAACGACCTCAGCTGAGGTCGTTAAGTTAAAGGAACAAATATACGAGAATTATGTCGAGCTCATTGCATTGGGTAACAAGGCAGTACAGGTAAATGTATTCATAAAATATAAAAGAAAACACCGTTAACCATCACACTGAACTATTCTCTGTCTCTCTCTCTGTCTCTCTCTCTCTCTCTCTCTCTCTCTCTCTCTCTCTCTCTCTGGTGCACTGTAAGTGACAAAATAATCTTAACCTTTCTATCAGTGACTCTGTTGTTTTGACAATCGACTTTACTTTTTGTAGTCCTGAAGTTAATGCTTCGCTCCGATTTTCAAGCTTTAACATTTATTAAATTAACAGAGATAATCAAACTGGATTTTGATTTGTTAAAATGTTGGACATGCAAGTGCATCAATATAAGATGCAAAAGTCTTATTTACTCATACGAAACCTCTGGTAGAAGTGTTCCTAAAGAATAAAAGGAGAGTTTCAAGATATCGACATACAAAAAGTTTTGTTTCAAGAAGAACAATTGTCGAAAGGAGATAGTGATGCCAAATATTCATGGAATCGTTCAACCAAAACTTTCACTCTACTGAAAACAGATAGTACTCCTGACTTACCCACCCAAATGGCCTACCCTTCAGGAAAATATGCTTATAAATATAATTTATTATATTTACTTACTAAAATATTACTTAGGCTTACGTGTAACAATAGTTTATCACTCAAAAATTTATCTAATATCTAAAATATTTTTGGAATACTCTCCATTCATGTTTCGGTCTGAGACCTAAAGTTCTTCATTGCTTTTTTAAGATCCCACTAATATCAAGAATATACAATACCTAAATGCCCTAAAATCTGGTGCGATATGAACACTTTTATGACAGCATTTTACAATAGTCTACTACAGAGGCAGAATATGCTCGGGGTTTGTTTATGAGCATTGATTAGCTTCTGTCGTGAGTAGGAATTGCTGATTTCATCGTTTTAATTATCTCTTTACTAGCAGTGTAGTGTGAACTTAAGTACTAAGATTTTATTTTTCCACAAGTATGGGTTTTATGACAAATCCTCTAAAATTCTAGAATTATGCCATACAAATATGTTTGCATCACTCGTTTATTGCAGAAACCAGTTAAGTGCAAAGCAGTTTAATTTTTACAGCAAGGTTTAAAACCACAAAATAAACACCTTTAGATAAAACATATTGTATACTTTCAACAAAAAATATTAAAACCACTTCCAAACATTTAGTCTGTAGCTAGACACCTTTTTTGTTTGTTTGTTTTTTAACCGAAATTGGCAAACTAGGTGCTGGACTGCTTTCTGAAATAAACGATTCATTAATGACGTGATGAAATCATTCGTCTTCATTCTTCTCACATTTTTGACACCTCTATAGAAGAATATTCATTACTCGCTGTAGTTCATTTTCAGAAATTCTTTAATTTCCTGAGGAATATTATTTTTGAGTTCTTGTATGGTGTGAGAGTTCTTTTAATTTAGCCCAGAGATGTTAATCGCAGGCTGTTGAATGGGCGGATCGAAGGGGCCACAAATCCCTACTAATAAATTTGTCTTGTGGAAACACATGTGAATTGCTCTCATGGAATTATTCGCAGTGTGAGCAGTAGCAGAGTCATGTTGGTAAAATGCATGATCAGGCTCACTGTCTGTTAATTCTCTGAAAAAAGGGTTAGTACGATATTCACATAAGTAAAGAACCCACTGTGTGCTCAAAAATTTGGTCCTATAATTCCTTCACCACTGATGACTCACCATATACCTGATTTTTCATTGATGGGCACTTCATGTACGAAGTCGGGTATATCAGTATTCCAGTAACAATTGCTTCGATTATACACGTAGCCTTGGAGTTGGAACAAAGCCTCGTTTATGACTCTATTTGTCCATTATGCACGTTTTCCTGCTTCCACTCACAAAATGTGCGCTTACATTTGTGGTCACCTGACTAAACAGCAGTTTTTTTTATATACTTTGAAGTGCGTAGCTTTTGCATAGACCGATGTGAAATTCGCGCTTGTGTAACGACACAAAGAGAGGGAATTTTCTAACCTATTACCAATGTCATATAATAATTCTTTGGTGAGAAACGCTTTATTGGATCCTTAGGCTGGATACTTTCAACTTAATGGAATTTATTGTACAGATTATGGACTGTTTTACGATCTGGAGCATCTACACCCAGGAATCTTATTGAAGCAGTCTTCGAACTTCACATGCTCACTGAATTAACACACATAAATCGTACATAAAGACACACTGTGCCGTTGTAAACATACTTTATGTATGCTGTCGAATTAAAAACTCAAGATCGCGGGTTCGAACACGGCCAGGATCCATGGATTTTTTCTGATGACCTGAGATGTTAAAGAGCGTCCATAAAGAATTAAAAACAAATAACACGACACACAACCGGGAACAGCTGCGCTACGACTGCGATAGTCAACAAGTAAACAATCACTCTTGTTAGCCCCTCCACACCGCAGCAAATGAATGGGAGCTCGCTCATGTGAAAAATTCCGTGCCGCGGGGGAAAGCATCACTAATCGCACTGTATAGCTCATAGAATGCACCTAAGAAAAATTCACTCAAATCAGCTGTTAAATGCAAGGTACTGTTGGGTAATGTTATTATTTCTTTTTCTCATTTAATTAAATTGATGTTATTGTATAGTTAGTATTTTCTACGCTTTAAGTGGCTAAATAGATTTTACTTTCTAAAATTTTCTATGTTATTATGTCAAGTGTAATCATGATGGCTTCATAGACCAGAAAGTGGCTATATATTAAATGTAATAATATTTTTGTCTTATTTATTCATTTCTATTCATAGCATC
Organism: Metallyticus violacea; assembly: GCA_030762175.1. NCBI lineage: Eukaryota > Metazoa > Arthropoda > Insecta > Mantodea > Metallyticidae > Metallyticus > Metallyticus violacea. Next base: position 74,202,251 of record CM060834.1, read on the forward strand.
ATGTCATGGTGAAAAGTGAAGGGGCATAGGCCTCAAAATGCATTAGAAATAGCATTGGAAGTTGTTTCAATAAAAAGGTTCACCTATAAAATAGCAGAGAACTATTCTATTCCTCGAAGAGCAATATGAAGGTATAACATATGTTATGTTATTAAAGTCAAGTTGCCTTTTCTGAACATCCGCCTACAGAACTTTTCTCTCGAATTACTTGATTAGCTTTCTATTTGTATTATGAAGTCTCTATTTTTAAATCCAAATAAGAACTATGTCTCTCAAACTGAGAGAACAAGAAACATGTAAACAAAAGCCAAAGAAAACAAATTAATTCTGGTACTGTAGTATTTTTCAAGAAGACAACACCGCCACGGGTGGCCGAGGTCGTTAAGGCATGGACTCGTGAGCGGGAGGTCTGCGGTTCGAATCCCGCCAGGACCGTCCTCCCTGACTGGGGTTTTTTCCAGGTTTTCCTCAGTCTTCATAACTGGCAAATGCCGGGGAGGTACCTAAATTTAGGCCTGGAACGCTTCCTTCCTTAAAAAAAAATCCTTTCCCAATATATAATTTCATGTCATGTATCATCAGTGCCCACCGCCTGTGATGCCTCAGTAGTAAAAACGGGCGTTAAACACTACTCAAAAAAAAAAAAAAAAAAAGAAGAAGAAGAAGACAACATTATTGACATGCGTAAATATGTTTTTTGTGAAACCCACATTAATGAACTCTGTGGTAGACGCACTCGAAAAGATAATTTCACATATCTCCGTTGTTTATAAAAAGTTTGTATTTTGCCAAATTAAATGTTAATATAATTTAAAAAAATGTTCTTTTGATACTACGTTATTCATTGCCACTGTTATTGCACTAGTGTTTAGCGACATATGTATATTGTGAACATGAATATTGTAGGTGTATGTCTATAATTTGAAGAGAGGAACGAAATTAAGTTATAATGGCATAAATGAGTTAAAAGTCTATGAAGTCTCAAAGCCGTCTGGCTTTCCCTTTCTCAGGGTAAGGAAAAACTATGGGTAAACGAAGCAACTTTACCTGACGGGGAATTGAATCCATAACCCCCGAGTTTGTAAAACGTTAATATACTTGTCTGGTATTATATAGGTGATCCAATTTAACTGCTCACCTAAAATAACTTTTTGTCTGTTGCATCAAATGAAAATTTGTTTCAAACAAAAGTTGATTTTTAACATTATATGCGATTTCTTGCTGAGGGTATACTTTTTATGTCTCCATTACTGTAGGAGATACAGGTTAGAACTTCGTTTTTTTTTTTTTTTAATGACACTTTGTATATTTTATTCAGGAATATATTTACTCTTTCCAATGGCTATTAAAAATTATCACACTGTACCATTTTGGTGAAAAAAACAGATTTGTAAACAGTAAGAAGTGTACAGTTAATGAGGAAACCGAACTATTTCATGCCTTGGTTGTGCATATTACTTACACAATGTAGTATTGTATACCCTGGCCCTACGCTTCCCGTGACCGAGAGAAGTTGTGTTGCCAGTTCTGTATCACTCTTATAAGACCCGATTATTTCCTGCTTTGATTCTGACAAACCATAGCCATGTTCCTATAACAATAACTATAAGAACTAAAACAAGAATAATAACATTGTAAATGGCTCAAAAGAAACTAGCTTTACTTGAACCTACACAACAAACAATGGGCGCACGGGCTTCGGTTAAAACAAAGTTGGCAACATAGTGCTGAATGCAGCACGAGAGGAACGATGTTTGGTACTGTCAGACTACATTCATCCCCAGCAATACAAACCGTGAATCAATTATTTAGCTTGTAGTAGAGCTCGAATCTTGTAACAAAAACTATCGTTATTAAAAGCATTACAGAGTGCCGGGTTTAGTATTTATCGGTTAAAACGTAACAAACTAGCTTCATTTACCCTAGAATTTAGATGTACTGCTCCCGCCTTAGGTTGGCAGTGCTGACATCTTCCTCTCTTTATACTCGCGAAACGTCAGGGCCGGAGACAGTGACCACGGTATAGTACAGTTCTGGGTTTTGTTAATGATTTCGATCCATGTAAACACGTGCCCTTAGAGGGAGGTGGGGGACAATCCATGTCTCTCAGCCCGTACAATGTCGTTCCTTTAGCTTATATACCAGTGTCTATAGTCAATCATCAGAGTAAGTGTCCACCATAGGCGGTGGACACTGATGATTCATGGGATGAAATGATAAATTGCGAAATGAATTGTTTAAGGAAGGAAGCGTTTCAGACCTAAATTAGGGTACCTTCCCGGCATTTGCCATTTATGAGGAGTGAGGAAAACCTGGAAAAACCCTGGTCAGAGAGGACGATCCTGGTGGAATTGGAACCCCAGACCTCCCGCTCACGAGTCCGCGTCTTAACGATCTCGGCCACCCGTGACTATGCTCTTCTATAGAGAATGTAAGTTAACATATAGCGATTTATTCGATTACATTATTGAAGAGATAAACGATTTAGTTAAACTATAAATAAAAGAAGTGATGCATTTATCATTACCATATCTACTATTTTCTTGGTTAAAATGGACAGTATGATGCATTTTTGAATATTTCTTGGAGAGGGTGTTGTATTCTTGATTAAAATATAAATGGTGTCAATTAAAACGTTCTATTCCTTATCTACTACTTTAACGGGAGATATATAAAAAGTATGTCTTTAGCAAGAATTCTCTCATTAGGTTAAAATACTTTTGTTCGGAACAATTTCTCATTTAACCCACCAGAAAGAACTATTTTGGGTCGACAAGATAAATGGGACATCAAGTATAGTAATACTATTATTCATTTAATTAATTTGAGATTTGTTTTTTATGATTTGTTCATACTTTTAAAATGGAAAATAAACACAAACACGCTATAATTACTTAACATGGCCTAAAAGCATTAATTAAAACAAAGGTATCTATCTACCTGTGATTTACAAAAATGGAGAAACTTTGTTTTTTTCTGCGTATAAATAAGTCTGCCTGATTAAAAGTTTGAGAAATTCATAGATTATTCTTGCTGGTGTTATTTACACACTTAGAGCAATTTGCAACTGAATTTTCTAAATGCTCTGTATAGATGATGAAAGCAAAGACTTGAATTCTAAATTTAAAATGTAGAAACTGAGGATATTGCACCAGCTTAAAACTAGTTTGCATTGTTTCACATTAGTTGTTAATGTTACCAACATTTCGTATAAGCTGCGACCAGGATAATGTTTTATCTAGTAGGAGTAAATGGCACGATGATGTGAAACAGTTAATTAAAGTGACAAGGATCACGAAGGGTGCTCTTAAACAGCATAGCTCGGAGTTGTTAGGGAACCACTAATCAATTTGCAGGTAGGTGCGGGCTCACCCACTGCGATTCGGACTTTTAAAGCCCGATAAATCAATTAGCATCGTTCACCGGAGCGAGGCAGTTTTATTGCTGGTATTTAGGTCTTATTCCATTACACCGTCAGCACACATCAAGCGGGAGAAGGAAAAAAAAAAAAGACAATCATTTGGCCGGTTATTCTTTTTTCCTCTTGTTAGGAACAATTATCTAATTACTTTTCGTTTTATGGCTCATTCGCACTAGGGTATGATTAAATTTGACACTTTCTAGTCCATATAATTAGCTATTTAGCTAAAGGAAATGGATATTTAAGGTAAAAGTTATTATAGGTATATATAAAGTGTATTTCTCACTATTTATCATACTTGAATACATAAGGATATTTTAAAAAGAGAGTAACTTTCTATGAAAGGGTGTGAAAATTAATAAAATGATATAATTTTTGACAAGGACTGTTCTTCTAGTAGTTTATGACAAGTTTTCAACCAGACGGGATGGGTATTTAATGCTTGACAGCCATATGAATCGTTCACCGTTGCATCCGTCTTAAAAATAGAAAAAAGATAAAAGCAATAATTCAAACGTTTTAAGGCTCAGCTTCCATATATGAAACCCAAAAGTAACATGCTTTATCTATAATAACGGACAGAGAGACAGCAAACATTATTAGGAGATAATATGCAAGCGTTCAAAGATAGTGTCCACTTTTATAGCTGAAATCAGACCAAGGAGGAGAAAATGGTGTCGTAGTGTGCTGACGTCACGGCCATACAAACTCCACTCGCCTCTTATTCGATGGTAATGATAAAATTATATAACGGTTGGCAACATATGAAAAATAAACGAGGAACAGCTTTAAAGTAATGCACAGAGCTGCCGTGGTGGCGAAACGTGGAAGACATACGCTGGGAGATACCAGCGTGATATTATGCTATATTGATAACGAACAATTAGAACTAAAAGGGGCATGGGTATGGGAAACATATTTAAATGAAAAGAGAGAATTGTAATGGCCTGACTGCGACTCGCGAGATGGAAAGCGCAGAAAATGACGGATGACACGGGAAATAATTTGTCCTGTGTGTGGTAAGAAGGAAAATTGGGTACATATTCTTACAGAATATGAACCTACATAGTGCTGTAGGTCGCAGATTCTCTCGGAAAATTTTGTAAGGTCGAGAAGGAATAGTGTGTCATGTTTAAAGTTGATAATGGTTATATACGTTTATTAGGAAGATAAGGTGGACAATAGAAAATTTCTGACTAGAGAGGACATAGCATATAATTATACTTATATATTTTAAATGTATCTCTGTTGGTTTTTTATTTTGGTTCGTTTTTGTTTATATATATTGTGTATTTCTGTCGTTTAGTACACTGTAATTATTAATTTAAAATTCTTATTAATGGTATCGTTTTTTGTCCGACATATGGGGGAGGGGGGGTTATTTCATAATGCTTGTACATATGTTCGTCTGTGTATTTCTGGATGTTTTATTTTTATTTTATTTATTTTATTTTTTTTTTTTTTTTTTCGTTTTCTCAGCATTTCTTGTGTTCAAATAGGGACACAAACGGCCTGACTAGACCCGTGCGCTGGTTAAGTATTTAATTTATGTATTAGCAAGCCATTATTGAAATAAATACTCTTACTACTAATAACGGACCGTATAAGAGTAGTCGGTGCGTGAGAGTTTGTACTCCAAACTGTTCACATAGTGCTGTAATAATGTCTCTTATTATTTGAGTTAAGATTTAAGCTCCCATATACTGAAGTTTAAATCATTTTTGTTTTAGCAAGCAGGTCAAATACAGGTTGTACAAAGTTTATGGGAACTCTACATGAGATTTTAAGACCGCTTATTTCTGGATAAATGAATTTAAGTGCACACACAAAAGATGAAGCGCTTTCCGAAAGGCAAATTGACGCTACCAAGTAAAATATCATTGAAAATATCCATGATATAAAACCGCCTTATGAAAATTCATAAGATACTTAAGACTGTATGCATCTCAACTGATCGCCTGTGGTACCTCAGTAGTAAAAACGGGCGTTAAACACTATCCATTCATCTCATGGCCTAGCGGTGGCCTAGTGGTAGCCATAATTGCCTCGTAGACCTAAAATCTCCGTTTCAATTGAGACCGGGGTCGCTATATTTTTTTTTTTTTTTTTTTTTTGGGTGGGGGGCATATAAATCCTAAGTTATGGCTTCCTTCGAAAGGGAACTAAAGCCGTGTATCCCATGTCGTAAATTTACGAAACGTCAAAGAACCTCCAGCCTGAAAGAAGAGGCATCTGAGAAAAAATTTACCGGCCCTGAATTGAATGGAACATTGATGATCTGAGATATTAAACAGCGTCCGTAAATAAATCAAATAAATAAAAAAAAAAATATAAATTCAACGATTGCACAATTCTCCAAGTCTTGAGGAAGATATCCTCAACCCATATCTTGTTATAAAAGCAACATTTCATTATAAATAGTGTCTTCAAATAGTGCAAGGAAAGGTTCAATTCCAGTAATGAGAAGGTTAGTATATGAAGGGGTACCGCAGTTGTTAACTAACTAAAAAAAACTAACAAAAAAAAGCGAAAGGGCATTTCAGTAAACGTCGAGCAATGTCATAAAAATACTCCATCAGGATTAACGCGTCTTCGGAAACACCAAGTCCCCAATGGCTTCGAATTTATTTATCCGTTATATTACCCGGACTTGTTCATTAGGGTGTAACTCCTGCTCGCGAGCTTTAACAATTTGGAGATATGTTCATGGGATGAAGATTTCATTCGTGTGTGAATGCAGAGTTTGACTAAACGGGTTTTGGCGATTAAATAAAAATAATGCTCTCCAAAAACATAACGCACGTAACCTTGCATTGTTATGTCTTTAGTGTTCAAAAACATGGCGCATATTACGTATATTTAACTCGTACACACATGTGCATATTTCTCATACATAAGTACACGCGTGGAGTGTTTTTATCCCATTTGAAAGAAGTATACTTTAGTCAAATTACCTATCTTATTTCGCTGCATTTTTGTAGGACTTATACCCTCCTGGGACTTCCACAATAATGCCTGGTTCAGTCGCCTGACAGTGAATTTTTTCCTCTGGACGCACATAGCGAGAGTAGAATGTATTCATTTCCATAATGACTTGCGGATACATAAATTAAATACTTAACTAGCGCACGGGTCTAGGCAGACAGTTCGTGCTAATATGAAATGCTGAGGGGAGGGTAAAAACAGAAATATAAACATATATACAACATACAAACACTATAAAATAACCCTTCTTCTAAAATTGATGCCATTGATAAGAAATTTAAGTTTACCATTCCAGAGAAATACCTGTGTGTATATGTAAACATAGAAAAACCCCAAAACCAACAGTAGTGCATTTAAAATATATAAGTAGTAGTATTTATTATTGCAGTTAAAATAGGTGTACTTATATTGTACATTACCGTTTCAAGACTCGCAAGACCGTTCATACTCTTGTAAATACTTCATTTCTGAAATTAATTCCAACAAAATTAAAACAGTAATTAGCATGCAATCACACACGCACGTGCACACGAAACAGACATGCAAATAATAATTTTTATATTCATGTAAAATGTCTTATTATTTATGTACAATTTTATAGAAATTTCTTGCCCCTAAAACTATATATTTCACTTAAGTGCCCAGGTTTAGCCACTTTTGTCTATTTACAATTAAGTCCCACATGCTAGCCTTCTCCCTACTGGAAGTCAAAAATTAACCTGGGAGAAATTTTGTCCCAGCATCTTCTGTCTGTGTACACTTAGCCAAAATGTGCAGATAGTCTTCCGGTTCCGAATATATCGTAATGGACAAATCTTTCCGTCTTCCTCGTCAACAACCTTACGTACCTTCCAGCCTCCCAGTCAAAGCCGTGCTATTCCCAACCTCTGTTTCATGCTCGGCTTCATGATATAGGTCTCTTTATCCTTTCTAGTTTTAATTTCACTGTGCAGGTCCCTCGCGACAGTCTGACATCTGCATACATCCTCTATTTCCTGCCGATTTATATCAGACTAACGTCTTTTGGCTTTTTCACTACACCACATCTTCTCCCTAATGTTGTTTAAACCGATTTTTTTGACATTTCCACCTGGATAATGCAAGTTGTTTAATTGGTATCAATAGTATATTATTCTCAGGGATGTTTGTTGTCCTTTAATTCAGAGATTTTCTCTTGCCCACCATATCTTCCTAATAAACATGCATAGCCCTTGCCAATTATTTTTATTCAATACCAAATTTCGATCACATACGCAATAATGGGTGTTCAATCCTATGTCAGGGTAGCTACGATGAAATTACAAACACAAGACGCAGACATACAGAAAAATGGAATGAAGATGAATGATTAAATGGGATATGTATTCTTGACAAAGAAATACTAATCCGTTATATGCCCTATCTTAAAGAGGATTAAGGAAAACCACGGAAAGTCAGTCAGGTTTATATGTATGTAGTAATTTTTAACGCAACACAGTATGGAAAAATAATTCATCACTGAAAACTTGGTTTTCAGAGCTGTCTAATTTTTATCAGAATAACTTCCTGTATAACTGAAACTTTATGTTCTTTGCCAATCATTTGGAGCAAGTTTGGAGGGCAGTTTGTTTTCTTGTTCTGTTTCCATCTACTGTTTTCTGCATTGGCTGTGATTGACCTTGCAGCAGATGATATGCGAGAGCAATCTTTGTAGTGCGTTAAGAAAAAGTATGCTTTCTTATAAGCTCAAGAGAGATCCTTTCGGAACTCATTTCTTGTGAATATGCACAGATTGCTGTGAATTCTTTGTCCAGTGAATTTATTTCTATTACATTCTGAAGAAAGAAAGACGAAATAAATGAGCATCCAGCAGCGGGATTTTATGTTTCTACCAGTAGCTCATTTGTTACATCACATTTTCATTTAGATACGTTGTAAACGATATTACTGGTTTCTTCTGCCCCCTTGATTTGTTTTATTTATGGACGCTCTTTAACATCTCAGGTCATCGGCGTCCCGTTCAATTCAGGGCGTGAAACTGCCGACAAATTTTGCTCGGAGGCCTCTTCTTTCAGGCTTGAGGTTCTTTTTCGTGCCGTAAACGTACAACACGGGCTTTACTTCCCTTCCGAAGGAAGCCAAACTTAGGATATTTCCGTCCCAAAAATCCGGGTTCGAACCCGCGATTTTGGGTTTAGAAGGCAAGTATGGTTACCACTAGACCACCAGGACCTACGGCCCTCTTGAGTACGGATCAATTGCTTCACAGTAATACATAGAAGAAGGTACAAAACCACTTTCCCTAGTTTTGTCACGGCAAAATCATCCTAATTTGGAAACCAAACGGACTGAAATACTTTTAATCTCACTTAATTCATAGGTGCAATAGTGCCGACACATGTCAAACTATGGTTGGTTAGCAGATGTGTTGCCAATGGAGTGAACTAATTATGAAACGTTATGGGGGTAATTACAAGTTTGACATCAGCAGAAGCATTTGATACAGATTTGCTCTTAGTGTACTGCCTGAAAATGGTTTCTTCAGAAATATGTATTTCTGAAAAGTCTTCACAACTTCTTCGAAGATCGGAGCAAACCTAGCTGTCTTACTCCTTGTTTCTTTTGAAGCAAAGACACACAGGAGGAAAGAGAATCTGTTAATACCTATTGTTGTGGGGAATAAATGGACTCCTGTTCCATCCAATGTCCTTAAATTAATGGTATTTATATAACCTGACCAGCAAAATACAACTTCAGCACAATTTGTACGCATAGTATCAAGCTATGTACTGAAGTTGCCTTGAATGGTGTACAGATTACTATTCCACTCAGACTATCTTCACTTATGAAGCATGACCAAATTTCTAAAGTTGATTTTTTGCCACGTACCTTGGCCCTTACAGTTCACATGATAGTTTACTATGTTACACGACCTTGTCCTCAAACTCTTTGGAGATGCAGAGGTTCTGTTCTTTGTAAGCCAACTAATGTAGTATGAGCCACAACCTCTACTTCTTGCTCTGTATCTATCACGTGATCACTCTCTGAAATGTGACCATTCTCATCCTTAGACTCTTTATTTATTATACGTTAAATTTATTGATCATCCAAGTAATATGTTTTATGTTTCCTAAAATTTAAATCCAATTTTTCTAATGCGCGATTACTTTAACATATTTTAACTCATGCACTAGAAAACACTCCTTATGTGTTAAGCAGCATAAGACTCGCATTCATTATGAAAATTAAACGTAACGTAAACTTAAACGTAAAGTCTAGATGCTATGTGTTGTAATGGAACCATTCACAATGAATCTATTACATAAAAATAAACGTACAATTAGACGTAAACTTAGAAGCTTGCAAGCTTCAAGGTTTTGCGTCTACGTCTAACTTAAACTTAAGAAACCAGCCAATCAGAATGCAACTGCTCTGCTTGTAGAACTCTGTGGTACATCAATGACTCTGTAGACAGAATGATGGCAGTGAGAAAAAGATTGACACAATACGAAAACTATCCTTATTTATATTACTCCAGTCATTTTAAATCCGCTGTTAGTTGATCTCCCCTCCTCCTTTTTAATACGTACGTTTGCGTCTTTCATTGTGAATGCCTATGTACTACTAAATTTACGCATTACGTCTTATTTTATTATGTGTACGTTTAATTTTCATTGGAATGACACCTAATAATATTTGATTGAAAGACATCGTTGTAGGTTTACATAAAATGTTACCAAAATATCAAAATCACAGTGGATAAATTTTACCTCACTAGCAAGAGTCTCCTATTCACATTTTAGTTAAAATATAAATTCTATTTACTTTATTGGTGTTAGTTTCAATTAATACGATCTGCAAACAAATCTCTGCACAAAATCGAATTCTGTTTCATATCAGAAGCTTTATTTGGAAACCAATTTTTCTCGTGTGTTCATTGTTAGTATATTCACTCAATATATGTATCCAATCTTTATTCCTACCTTAAAAATAAAATTATTATACCAGAACAGTTTACTCATTTTCTGAACTTTATAATCTCCCAGTCAGAAACCCAGTCTTTCAAAAGTTATATTTACATACAAAACAACAACACTGCATTTATTGTACTATTAGATTTAATAAAATAATCTGATCACTTAATTTGGTTCTCTTTCAGCTAACATTAATCCATTTTCTTTATATTTTTGTTAGTATTTTGTTAGATATACTTTTGATTTGGTTTCTGACTGGATTCTTCGTGGTATCGAGTCCACCAAACATTGGAGATCTTATGGTGTTATCACTCTAAACCACAATTGGAGTAGTTTCCTTTTGTTACTGGGATTCTGATGTGACACCCAAACTTTCAGCCTTGACAAGTTTTCAATTGGATTGAGGTCAGGACTGTTCCCTGGCCAAGGGAGAACAAGTAACATGATGACACTTTGTGCCATCATGCTGGAAGATGCGGTGATGATTGTCAGCCCCAAACAAATTAGTAGATAGCAGTTTTAAGACTAAGACCTCTTCTTGGTAATTTTGGCATTGGTGTAGCTCTATAATATTGTTAGGTGCCCGACACCATGCGTTACCACGCTTCCCCATAACATGATGCTTCAGAGTGGTGGTGGTATATATCCTCACCTGCTTGGAACGCACAAATGTGATGTCATCACTTCCAAATATGTTGATCTTTATTTCATCGCTCCAAATGACTTTACCCCATTCTTCTTCTGACTAATCCCTGTGTGTTATATCCTACTCTACATGCTTTTGCCTCTGCATTTGTTGAGATAAGGGTTCTTTTTTGGAGCCCTCGCGCGTAGACAAAATCGCAAAGTTTTTGTCTGTATGTTCGGTCAGAAACTTGCAGACCAGAAGTTCTCAAAATAGCATTTATAACTTCTGCCGTATATCAGCAATCTTGTAGATAAAGGCGGCAGAATTGCGGCAGTCTTGAGCTGTTAGTTTTGGTTTTCTGAGAAGTTATTGTGCTTCCAGTTACTTCGTACTACATGCAAACATTTCTAATGCCTGATTTTGCAGCGCCAACACCCACCTTTCCACTAATTCTTCAAAGGAATAGCCTTCTTCATGGAAGAGTCGCTGCCTTACGCCTTTTACTTGGTAACCAATCAGCGCATTTTGTCTTATTAACCATTATTTCAAATTAGGATCACTTTTCAATTCACTCTGGAAGGTGTTTACTTCATAAAAGTTAGATGCCAAATGCTATACAACAATGATGATCACACTTGAGAGAAGATACAACAATCAAACACAAAAGCTGTTGGTTGACAATACAATAATAACACAATTATGTTGCTGCTGCACTAAGATGGAATTACTGAAGTTACTGAATGATGTTAATTAAACTTGTTTCTAATATCTATACAGAATGTACCACCTTCCACCTTTCTAAAAGATAAATAGTATAGAAATATCAGAGATAAAATAAAAATGTTATCTGTTTAATTTGCTTAACACAATTTTTGTATATCTTGTAAGATTTAAAAAGGATAACAATTTTACAAAAACTGTCCAGAGTTAATGTCACTGAGGTAAAAAACACATTTTCAGAGTTTAATTGTCACATTTTGCTCAGAGGCCTCTTCTATCAGGCTTGAGGTTCTTTATCGTGCCGTAAATTTATGACACCCACGGCTTTACTTCCCTTCCGAAGGAAGCCATTCTTACTATTTTTACGCCCGAAAAAATCCATCGATCCTGGCCGGGTTCGAACCTGCGACCTTGGGTTTAGAAGGCAAGTATGGTTACCACTACACCACCAGGACCGACTTGTGTTGATCTGCAAAATGCCTTATGAATAAGTATATAATAATTTTATAATTCAGGAGATATTTTTGACAGCTCCATCTTACAGGGTTACTCCACAAAGATTCTTTTCGCTGGATGTTTCACAGCTAGATAAGCGCTTACTTGTCAGATCATTAAGAAACAGTGAACAAAATAACAATCAATGAAAGAGACATTTCCAGTATCTCTATTGAAGCACTGACATATTTGTGTTTGGTTGCAGGACACCGCGAGGTCTAGAAGATGTGTCCATGTATCCAGAGTTGTTTGCTGAGCTTCTGAGGAGCGGCCACTGGACGGTCGGCGATCTGAAGAAAGTTGCGGGTCTCAACCTCCTCAGAGTCTTCGCCAAAGTGGAGAAGGTATACTGTCCATAGTCATACCACGATAAGATAACCGCAGTTAGTTACAGCAGAGATTTCGAATTTTAGTTCTAATAAGATAAATTTGTATGCTTGAGCATTTAGCTATTGGGTTAGAGAGTAACTTTTCAGGTCATCAATCAAAGTTTTCATTTCTGCGAAGAGTTTTATGAAGATTGCATTCCAACCTGTACGGACGTAGATTTTCTCAACTTTAGTTTGTTAAAATAAGTGGAAGTAATGACTTCTATCTTCAGTGTCTCTTGACGGAAATATAATTTATAGTTTTATGCTTCACTTTTCGCCTCATTAGCGAAACTGCATGGAGCGCGTTAGATCCACAAGGCTGGGCAGTGGAAAGAGCATTAAATCTTTCCTCAGGTGTATGCAACCGACCCTCCTCTTGTATGTTGCTAACTTGGCTTTGCTATCTTAAATATTATAGGGTACAGATTGTATATTCAAAAATGAAAAATATTTATTTTATGTAATGAAAATATAAAAAAGTTTATCAAAATGTTCCAGATGTGTAATTTTATATAGTAAAAAAATTAAAACATTATGCACTAAAAAGAGAATAATGTACATTGTAAACTGTTTTAAATATTTCCTTACATTCATGTAAATGCTTATTTCATTATAACTTATTTACCTTCATGCAAGAAAACATTTTACACAAGCTCCACCTCCTAATTATAAGTTTACAAAAGATTTAAGGCTGAAAAGTGCATGCTCAAATTATACATAAAAACACATGCAGTTTTTCTCTGAACAACTTCCTAAACTGCGAAAACTTCTCTCAACATCACAGGATGTCAGTCTTACATATTTAAAGCGAAGAAAGTCAGTGACATTAACGCATTTCATTTTAAAAAAGAGGAAATGTCTGGTTAGTATTTCTCTGCCACGAATTCACTTTTTATTTCAACATTCATCATTATTCCATCTATCTGTACATGTCTGCGTCTTCTGTATTTGTGATGTCATCGGGGCGGTCCTGACATAAGATCAAACATCCATTCAGGGAATCCCTCATTGTGCATATGTACTGTAGATAATAATTTCCTGGCAGGCTTCTAATAATAAATATCTACCACAGTTCCAGAAAAGGTTGCAGGTTTAAAAATTGCATATTTTATCCCTTTGAAATGCTAAAGGGATGTTCGGCCACCTTTACGACCACACTTAACGTGCCTGGTGACGCAGCGGAAATATAAACTAAATGTTTTAAGAGACTGAGCTTGGAAAGTGTAATAAAAAGACTTTGGATTTATATTTGTAATCTATCAGCCAAGAAATGGAAAGCAAAAAATTTAGAGGGGTACATAAAGTCATCTCTGCAACAAGAAAGTAAGGAATACTATTCAATAAAGGGAAAGTCAATGCAATTGTTTTGTGTGTATAGAGGCACAGGTTTTTCTACTTTAATCGTTTGCAGTGCATTTCTACAATAAATGTACGACTCTTCTGACAGCATTGTGTTGATATGTCCAGTATATAACAAATATATCTACCCAAGCTTATAACAATAATACGGTCGGTAGATATTTTATGATTATTTATGATTATGTAAGTATTTAACTGAAAACTGCTTAACAGATACAACAGAAATGCGTAGTTGTTTCTATGAACCACGTGCCTCAGCAACGTCAATCTTATAACGAGTACTGCGAACGTAACTTCCTCTCGCGGCGTGTAGAACTTAAGATTGCCGTCTGAGCAATGAGCAAATGCGTCTCGCAGCATGTAGAATTTAGGATTACTTGTCTCAGCCAAGCAATCACTTCCTTATAAATAAAATTCAAATCAAGTAATCGTTGCTCTTAATAATGCCAAAGGTGTCACAAAGGCATGCGCAATCTTCACGCCTAACATTAAAAGTTCATATATACATATTCCATTGGCTGGTTTAAGTTCACCTCCCCCACGTACTATTCGCTATTTTTTTAAGTTAAAATCATTTTGTTAGCATTGGCAGGTTTAAAGGGCTAACAGTACAACAGCTGGTCGGGGTCAAAGCCCCAAACTGATTTAAAAGGCCTTTAGTTTATTAACCTTCACACAGCAGGCCTTTTTAAAAAGGGAAAGGGGTTCCATACTGACCCTATGATTACTTCTTCTCAATAGAGATTTTATGATCCTTTTGTTGGTTTCCCTGGCTTCCGAACAAAACACAAGGAGCTTTCTCTTTTCGTTGATATTCAACTCACGTGTTAGCATTATGCCGTATTATATATATATATATATATATATAATTACAATGCATGAAATATTGTGATTGGGTTTCCATAAATATACATTATAACTACATTTCATTAACTGTTTCACAACTTATGTTTTGAACCCTGAACTTTATGTGAAATATGAATGTAAACCAAATAATGCACTCAAAAATGTTAGTGTTTCGCGTATTAGGTGATCAAAAATAGAATCATTGAATTACCAAGGGTGATATGAAAGCCTGCAAAACAACGTATTAGGTACATAGCTCTTTTTACCCAGTGCTCAGCTCTCCGAGAATTCGTGCAGAACTAAAGGGAACTTCGATTTCTTACGTACGACACAGAACAGATTTATGGGAGTAATTTCGAGCGCAAATATATGCCGTTCAATGTTAGCTTCTATGAGAATTATTTAGCGTTTTCTTTTGGATTTTTATCGCCACCTTTCGTGTCTTTCTGGATTTATATAGCAGAGCATTTAGGGGAACATAATCCCCGGGAATATATGTTGTAATTAATCTGCTAACTTTACGACTGAACCATTTCTCCCCTTTTCACTACTTTCTCTACTTCTATTGCTACTCTGTTTCTCTTTCGCCTTCTTCCTCTTCTCCCTCTCTTAAAACATAGGATGGCCAAAAATATGGTTGTCATATTGGATTACAAACATAAACATATGGTTAGAATGCTCAAGATATCATTTCTAAAGTTCTTTCTCTTCCAGGTTTTTATTTATTGTGATAACATGCTTCTGCTCCTGTTCTCTTTGTTTTCATTTCTTGGCTTTCATCTCATCACAGGCTATTAAAGAAGTTCATTTATAATTTTTATATTCAGAAGTCACATTTAAAAAATTTATTTTATAATTGGTTTGCTTTTCATATTGGATACTGCAGGGTGTGGCAACATACATAGTTTTGATTTGCTTAATACTGTGAAATAATGCGACATGCATACAGTATTGCGATTAGAAACATGCGAGTGCGGGTTGAAGTACGATGGGGGCTTAAACGTTATCTGTAAACGTATGAGTGTTTAACTTATTCGTACATCATGAACCGCTCTGGTGCAGGAGTCACGCCTCCTTCCACGAACGGCAGCGTAGAAAGTCGAACGCCTACTTAGTGTGGGTGGAAAATCCCATCCTCGTTGAAAGTGACCGAGGTATATTTTTACAAGATAATCCCGCCCACTGGAAATTAAAATTAACATGTAGTGAATGAAAATCATACACAGATACTCTTGTGAGTGCATTGATTCCAGTATTAAGTGGAATATGTCTAAACACACACACACACACACACACACATACACATACACATATGTATATAGTATATGTTATTTATAGCATATGTCAATTTCAGATTCGCTTTGAACATCCTATAGAATATCCTGAAGATAATAATGACTTAATAGTACAATGAAAATGTTTTTGTTCTCAATGAAAAGCAGCAAACAATAAAGTTCCTAATATTCCGTGTCCCTATCAGAACAAAAAGATAAAATGCCCTGCGAACGATTTTTTATGCCATTAAGGGAATTGCCACAAGAGAACTTGGAAGTTGTGAAGCACACGGCATTCTTAAAGGCAGCATTAGCCGCGGTTCACAACCAAAATGAACAAGTGCCTTTGCCCAAAATTAAAGAAATGTCCTAAAAGAGGAATATTTTAACAGAAGACTTTCCTACATAAAAAATAAAGTATCTCATCGCATTCCCATTGCAAAACTCGATACACTGTAAGCCAGTCCCATTGCGCTTTCTTTGCTGCAAGATGGAAAAGAGGACCTTAGCCCCACCTCAAATTAACAAATATCTCGCTTATACAGTTTGGAATATATGCAATACTTATACTGTTAAAAGCACATTTGATTTCACTATAAATGTGATTAACCACAATTAACTTCCTACAACGTTACTTTTGGCGTTACGACTCGTATCCACCCGTATTTGTTGAAGTCATACAACTGCTCCACATCGTTCTTTGCCGTTCGTGAAGTCACAGTACAACTTCTACTTACTTCTCATCGATGCAGTCAATCCTGGGAATAGGACTCGGTTTTCTCCGCTACCCTCCTCTGCCGTTTGTGAAAGAAGGCGAGAATCCTGCAATAGAGCGATTCTCGCTGCACGGGTAGGTAGTGTATGTGAGTTACTCTTACCATGCTGATACATGAGTGGGAACCATTCAGACTCGGATCTAGCACGGCTGCTAGACTTCGAACCGCGGGTATCAAACAACAATTTATTTTTATCGGCATAAACATAACGAGGAGAGTAGAAAATGTGCCCACTTATGTACTCAATTCAAATTAACTAAACTTTGGCTAGACGACACCAAAGTGGTTCACACGAGCCACCGCAAGTGTCTCTTCCTGCTTTAAAAATTCAAAATATACGTCTACTAACGGCTGGTTTAAATTCACTTGCCAGCACGTTCCGTCACCGCTATTATTTGAAAGTTTAAAATATTCACATTGGTTGGTTTAAGTTAACTATATAACCGCCTAGCGGGTTCATTTCCCCTTAACGTATAAAGTCTGGTCTCTATTAACCCTCGCCAACGGAAGGCGGCGTGTCCAGGCTACCGTAAGCAGTTTCAATCCACTGATTAGGTTTGTCACATACCTATTATATTATATTTATATTTTAGTGAGGGGTGGGCCGTAAGGACCTTTTCAAACTACCGTCTTGAATATCTCCTAAACAGTGTTAGTTTTCAGCAGTATTGAAAAATGGAAATAGAATCACAAACTTAGCCTACAGTTTATGAAAATTGCAGCAAACGTTATTTTTAGCATACGCTATATATTTTAATGAAATGGAAGGCATTTACCAAGAGAAACTATACCACAAAGGATTAGATAATAAGAGAGTTAGTATGGTATTTCTATTCGAACATTTTAAACTTTACCATTGGGATTAACCCTTGTATGATTCAGAAAGTTAAATGAACGGTTGTTTGTAAACTCTGATCTCACAGTCAAGTTAATCATTGTATAACTGTAGTAGCAAAATATGTTACTATCAAATGTGTATTTTTGAAAATCAGTATCTATTCCTCATAGTTAGTAAAATTAAAAGCATGTAAAAATTTTTTGAGCATGTTCAATAATTTAATACTTTGCGTTTTAGAAATCTGCCCTTCGCTAAAGGCTCCCAAGATAATTTGGTGTTTTGCATTATTGTTTCGCTGCCAAAACTACAATAAACTGACACGTTTCTTTTACTTAAGGGGAAAATGTTATACCTAACGTAGCGTATAGCCTAAGTGTTAAGGCAGATCTGGTGACAATATCTTAATATATTCATTTATTTTATTCTTTCATTATCTCTGTGAAGTTTTATCATTTCATAAATTATCCGGAAATGGCCTCTCATTTTTATTGCCAGTCTATATTCACAATACTTTGCAGTGGTTAAATTAACTGGGATTTATTAGCAAGTGACGTCAAACGCCAGCCTTGCATGTGTATTTTGTTTTGGATACTTCCTCTATACATATCATACCCGGTCTGGCCATCGTTCTATGATATGAAATACACACTTCTCAGCTGTCAAGAACATCTCTGGTTACATTTGTTTTTTCGTTTTATTTCCTGGTTATCCAATTCCTTCAAGCGTGCACGGGACCATCATACCGTCAAAATGTCAACACTAAACACGAGATTTGTTTGTTTATTCTTATTAAATATTGCTTATCAAAGTCATTATGTTACTGCTACTCCCAAAACTGCTAACAGTTTCCGGTGTTAAATTGGTCTGCTATTGTAAGCCTTATTTAACATTTTAACGATAATTTTAAATTCAGAATGATTTCTTGGTTTTTCTTCTCAGCCTGAGAAGGATACAGCGAATTTGTGGTCTTTTAAGGGAATTTTGGCTCTTTGTAAATAACATGTAGCGTAAAACTGTGGATATAAAATATTAAAGGTAAAATAATCTTCACTAAGAACACTTTTGCTACTCCCGTCAAGTAAGAAATAGTACCATAGTTACTGGGTAGAAAAGTTAGAGAGAGATTAGAAGAATTGGAAAGGGTATGGGAGAGGTGGATAAGGAACTGCAGTAATATACATAGGTAAGTTAGGAGAAAGCTAATTGACATTAATAGGCAGCATATAGAAGTAGGATGCAGAGAAAAAAATCATTAGAATTTAGTAATGAGCTAAAAACAAACTCGGGGAACTAACTATGCATACATAACTTGAATTTTAAGGACCGATCACGTATAGCTAGGCTTAGACTTGCGGTTGCAAGGACAAAAATGACTAATGAAACAGGCGATAGAGTTGCCCTCTTTGTGGAAAACTGACAACATGTGCTGCCACGTTGTACAAACACAAAACAAGGCGAGTGAACCTTGAAGCCAAGTTTATATACTCGAATAGGGGCAGGTTAGCATGCTGGAAGTTGCTTGAGCAGGAAGATAATTGGTCAAAGCTGGGCGATTTTTTGTACAAAATGCCCCTAATAAGAAACTGTATGTATTTAAAAGTATAATTGTGATGTACAGACGTATGAAAGAGAGAGAAAGTGTGCATGTGTGTGTTTTTATATAATATTTTATGTAACCTGCGAGTCAATAGTTATATATACTCGTAAATAATATTGGCATATAGGCATATTGTCCGCATGTGTTACCGACACGTGTGGCCGAGGCCGTTAAGGCGCGGACTTGTGAGCGGGAGGTCTGAGGTTCGAATCCCGCCAGGACAGTCCTTCCTGACAGGTTTTTTTCACGATTTTCCTCAGTCCTCATAAATGGCAAATTCCGGGTCGGTACCCTAAACTTAGACCTGGAACGTTTCCTTCCTAAAAAAATCCTTTCCCAGTATATCATTTCATCTCATGTATCACCAGTATCCACCGCCTGTGATGCCTTAGTAGTAAAAACTGGCGTAAAACACTAATCAATAAAAATAATACGCCTGTGTTAAATAGCATGTACGGACCCTCGACTCATGGGCTGGATATAATGTAAAAGTTAATGTGTATATATATATATATATATATATATATATATATATATATATATATAAAAATTAACACTAATAATAAAAGTTCGAAATATAGTAATTTCAAGTGTGACTCTTTCACAGTATTTTATCTTTATCTACTTTTATTATTAGTGTTAATTTGTTACATTGTTAATAGTGTTTCTTTATTTTTACTTTTCATTAATATTATTTGCACCTCTGGTGCTGCTTTTAACTTTGCTTACTAAGCTTTATTTGCTTTTGTGTGTTTTGCTTTTCACTTCTTTACTATTTATCTATTATTCTTTTAATTTTATTTATGTGTTTTCTAAAATACTTTATTGTTTATTAGTCTAGCTTCTTGCCATTGAAGAACTCGCAGTAGTTCGAAATATAGCAATTTCAAGTGTGACTCTTTCTCAGTGTTTTATCTTTATCTACTTTTATTATTAGTGTTAATTTGTTACATTGTTAATAGTGTTTCTTTAGTTTTATTTTTCATTAATATATATATATATATATATATATATATATATTGTGAAATAAACACCGTAATGTATCCATCTAACATTTTAACCTAAAGTGGAGTGTTACATTTCATAAATGTATAAAGATGTTCGTTCATCCTCCTTGTTCAATGAAAACCATTTTCTTTGATTGGGTGATTGTTCATATTTCTTTTGAAGCCCAATGTTATCCTGCCATGTTTAAATGCTTATAAAGACTTTGCTGGGCTGGAAGCAGATTTTTATGATGAAACTCGCCTCATTATTTTCACTGTAGTCTCACTTGACTTATTCCATTCCAATTCCAATGATTTAATCCCTTCGGAATTTAAACGAACCAACGGATTACATCATCGTTAGATCATTTCCGTCCACGGGGGAATTTATTCGTTTTTAGAACGAGAAGATAGCGCTGGCTGCCAGGCTTGAGCTATAGGATGTATGGTTAAGCTGCAGTACTCACAATACTTGATAGCAGCTCTTGCTTTTTGGAAGTTATGGCAAGGCACATTATTGTGTAGCAGCAGTTTTCTCCTTGATATATTCACTGTAGAAGCGAGGGTTTGTTCATTGATGGTGGAGTGCCATGAATTCCATTAGCAGAGCACTCTCTGTATCACCCAAATTGGTAGTAATGGCATTTCTGACTAACTCGAGGAATCACTTGCGGTCTTCAATTGCATAAACTCCTCTATACGTTTCATATCCACCAATATTCTTTGAGAAAAAATAATCAGGATTTTCTTGTAGCAGGTCCAAATTCTCCTAACTGAATTCCTCGCGATATGCTTTGTACTCTGGTGTAAGCACCGGCGCAGTTCTTAGGAAGATTCTTTCACAGAATCTTTATGTGGAGGTCATCTTCAACTGACACCAGATTCTCTTGAAACTACTTAGGCTAAAAGTTAACTTGGTAGTTGGAGAGTATATCATTAGCCTATACATCATTCATCCTTAAGTTTCACCGCCACGGGTGGCCGAGGTCGTTAAGGCACGAACTCGTGAGCGGGAGGTCTGCGGTTCGAATCCCGCCAGGACCGTCCTCCCTGACTGGGGTTTTTCCAGGTTTTCCTCAGTCTTCATAACTGGCAAATGTCGGGGAGGTACCTAAACTTACGCCTGGAACGCTTCCTTCCTAAAAAAAAAATCCTTTCCCAATGTATCATTTCATTTCATGTATCATCAGTGTCCACCGCCTGTGATGCCACAGTAGTAAAAACGGGCGTTAAACACTACTCAAATCCTTAAGTTTCTTTCCTTCCGTTGTAAGGAATGCACTAGTCGTCCTTTCAGTTCCAGCATTTACAGCAAACTGATTTGTTTGCCAACCTATACGTGCAAGCTCAACCCTCCAGCCATCATGTAACAGGGGAAGTGTATTACAGAATGATCTTTGTACCTCATAGAAATAACATTTTCCCACAAGAATTAGCACTTATGGTAAAGCAGTATTGATTCCACACACATGGTCACTGAAGTAAAACTTTCATTTTGACCACAAATGATCAAAACATTTCTGTAAAACCAATAAATCGGGCATAATGAGATTGTAGTTCATAGATTTAAACGGTACAAAATGAGCAAAAGAAAGAGAGCACATATAGAGTGCAGAGCATCTTTTAATGAAAACTTAATAGTGTAGGCGCCTAAACGAGCAAAACAAAATAATAAACACCGTGCAGAAAGAAACCACATTTGGGTCCTGGCGATAGTCTCCGAATACAGAGCGCAGCCACTATAAAGAACGAACCAGCAAGAAATACTTGAGTGACGATTATTTCTTAAGCTATTTTCACCTCCCCGGAAATGTATGAGCCAATGCTATCAAATTGGACACCAAGGAACCTAACAGTTGTCTTTAAAAATAAATATGCCTTTATAAAGAATGTTAAGAAATTATCATTAAATGAAGGCCTTTTTTCTGTATTTAAAAAAAAAATAAATACTATCGAAAGACATAAACTGAAAAGTCTAATGCCAGCTATTTAAAAGAATTTAATATTATTACCGACAGCATACAATTTTTAATCATATAAAATAATTCTATAAAATTTCAGATATTTAACTAATTTTCCAACCAAAAACAGTAAAATCAAAAATATGGGCTGATTACTCTCCCTCTTCTCACCCTTCCTCTCTCTTGTTGTGTATGAGAATATTGTCACGCCCTATCAATGAGTCACTGACTCATTCTTCATATTTCACTCATTTCACCACAAAGCCGGACACGGGCAAGCTTACGTCACTTATGTGTGAAAATCAACATCTCTCGCCAGTGTCAAAGGAAAGCTAGGAAATATTGAAAATGTAAATGAACCAAGGTAATATTCTTTGGGATTTACTTGTATCAAGTTAGATTATTGCCTTCACTCTGATTTCCAAAGCAAACGCTCAAATCTAACGCATTTTTCTATGCGCATGAGCAGAGCTAATTTCCCCCAATTCAAATACATAACTAACTTACATAGCACTTGGAACCAGAATAAAACCGCCTGACTTATGTGCACAACAATATGTAAACTCACACTTCACTATCAGCCCCCAATTACCTTCCCCAATATGCCACCATATTACTTATATCTTTCATTAAGAATAATTTATATAAGAAATTAATTTACTAGCACACTTGGAGCACTTTTATCGTGTCATGTCTGTCGTTCGGGCTGACAATAAGTTATCTGTACTATTTTGGCTTGAGATTGCTGGCTGTATGATAGCTATGTCTGAGTACAAGAGAAATAAGAATTCTGCTTCTAAGCACGAAAAAAAAAAAATCTTGCTAACCTTGGAGCACAATTCTGATAACTGTAGGTATGTAGGTATTTGTTTTTCATAATAGCTTCCTTTTTATTTTTTGTTGCATTTATGAGGTAATTGCACAAACATGCATAAAACAGATTTAGTTATAATCTTGTAAAATAAATATACAAATAATTAAGTATGCCAACATATGATCTTTTAAATGACCTATTCTATACACCTCAACTTTAAGAAATGCGAGAGATGTCTCTATAAAAATTATAGTTTTAATAAAAATGGGTAGTTTTGGTTGAAAAATATTAACCCAGAGATTTTATATGTCATAAAAGGTTTTTCTTGATATACAGTAGTGGGATAAGAAAATATATACTAATATTTTAAATGTGTGAGGTCAATTGTTCTAATTTCCCATCCGATTACATATTATATCGCCCCTAAATCTTCCAATTTTATATTCTTTATTTTTATATATGATTAGATGATTGGAAATCTTATTGACCTCAAATTGTGATTAGATGAAGCATATTGCTGGAAATACAGTAAAACCTACGACGTCGATGATAATGGTAATTCAAATAGCTTACCAGTTTTTAGAGTGGTTAAATATCAACAACATACCATGCTAAATTATTGACGTAGATAACTAATCTTAAGCAAAAGTTAAAAACTTATGTTTTCTACCAATAAGATATGGGTTTTGTGAACTTACTTTGGATCAAATTACTGTAGAAAGTCCTTCTGAAAAGGCTACAGAAAGGATTTGTTGTTTGTTGATTAGGTTTATTTGTGGACACTGTAACATCTCGGGTTATCAGCGTTCCATTCTATTCAGGGCGTGAAACGGCCCATAAATTTCGCTCAGATGTCTTGAGGTTCTTTTTCGTTCCACGTTCCACAAATGTACAAGGGACCCATGACTTTACTTCACTCCGAAGGAAGCCATACTTAGGATTTTTAAACCCGAAAAAAATCCATCCATCCTGGCCGGGTTTGAACCCGCTATCTTGGGTTTAGGAGACAAGTATAGTTACCAATGCACCACCAGAACCGACTACAGGAAGGATCGCTACTATATAATTAATAATTATTAATGATTCTAAATTATAGGAATTGTTTATTGTTTTATTGTTTATTGTTTATTGTTTTATTAAAGAGTTTTATTAAAGAGAAAGTAAAAGAGCAGAAATAATAGCACCCAACTTTGATATTATCTCCAGTAGTTACGATCTCATCTTCTCATCTCCTCTCGTTTTCATTTTCTTACACTCTCCAAAATGAATTACTGGACGTTAATCACCCCTCCAGATCTCACTTGTTTTAGTGGTCTTACTCGGAATCTCTACTTTCCTAATGATGTAAAACTCGTAACTACCTCATTGGCTTTACGGTAAGAAAATCGGCAAAGACAGCCACTAGCTCGGAGGCCATAGATTCAAGCTACCTAGCTGAAATGTTTCATTGTGCATATCACTCAAATTCCAGAACGAATTTACAGTAGCGTGCTAAAGTTTTATTATGAAACATCTAAGCAATGGGCATGAGATGTTAATGGTAATAAAGAGTGATTGGCTGTTATGTCTTATTTCCCTATGCTTATAGAGACATAGTAACATGCAATATTATTAATCTAATCTAATATTTTATATTCTGTATATCGAAATAAAAGTAAAGATTTGGATTTATAGATTGAAGTGTGGGGTCTACACAGTAGCCAGACAGACGCCTGCCTCCCACATGCGACCTAAGTAGGAATTGTGGCTGATGAAGCGGCGTCGGGACATAAATTATTTCGAGAATTCCCCTTTCTTCTGGTCCATGTCCTCCCATCCGCATCATCTCCAGCAATGTGTTCGAACAGTATCCCGGTCAGGTTTTGAAATTAGGCTTCCTTGTTACCATAGGAGGGACTGTTAATGCCTTGCTTGGCAAGTGAGATTTATTAATGCTTTTGTTCTGTTTAATTTGTTGACCGCCACGGGTGGCCGAGGTCGTTAAGGCACGGACTCGTGAGCGGGAGGTCTGGGTTTGAATACCGCCAGGACCGTCCTCCCAGACTGAGGTTTTTTCCAGGTTTTCCTCAGTCCTCATAACTGGCAAATGCCGGGGAGGTACCCTAAACTTAGGCCTGAAAGGATTCATTCCTTAAAAGAAAAAAATAAATCCTTTCCCAATATATCATTTCACCTCGTGTATCATCAGTGTCCATCACCTGTGGTACCTCTGTAGCAAAAACAGGCGTTAAACAACATTCATTCATTAATTTGTTGATTTGGTTTATTTACGGACGCTCTTTAACATCTCAGGTCATCAACGGGTTCGATCCCGGCCAGGATCGATGGATTTTTTCGGGCGTAAAACTCCTAAGTATGGCTTCCTTCGGAAGGAAAGTAAAGCCGTGGGTCCTGTGTCTTAGATACGGCACAATAAAGAACCTCAAGCCTGAAAAAAGAGGCCTCTGAGGAAAATTTGAATATAATGAGATGCAAATAAATACAAAATCTCAAGTCATCAGTGTCCCATTCAATTCAGAACGTGAAACTGCCAACAAATTTTGCTCAGAGGCCTCTTCTTTCAGGTATCAGGCCCTTTACGTGCCGTAAATGTACGACACGGGACCCATGGATTTACTTCCCTTCCGAAGGAAGCCATACTTAGAAGTTTTACGCTCGGAAAAAAATCATCGATCCTGACCGGAGGAGGCAAGCAAGTATGGTTAGCACTAGACCACCAGGACCGACTTGTTCTCTTTGAGAATCCAGAATTGGAGAATATGCGAATTTTGTGACTTTCTCTCCTATAACACGAGACATATTCGCTCAGACTTTTTCCATACAAAGTCCACAATTATTAAACATGCATCGTTTTAATGGGGTACGAAATGCATTATTAAACTTATTTGTATCTTACACTCCAGTTTTAGGACAATCTAAAGCTAAAAATATATTATTTTTTGTGAACAACACAGCCTTGAAACAATGTCACTAATATCATAGCTATTTTGTCAGTTATCTCTAAGTACTCATTTTATACTACATATTTTCTACAAATAATCTTGTTGTGTTTCTCAAAATATTTACTTTTTGTTTCCATCAATGAATAAAGACCGAATTTCAGCCATTTAAAATGATTGAAAAAGCAGGCTAAAAGGTACATAGGCTTTAAAATAAGGCTACAAAAAATTAAATGCCGAATACAATGTTTAAATTAGCATTTTGATGAAAGTCTCCGATGGTGTATCAGGTATATCAAAATCGTTTTCATTACCGACGAATGATATCTAAAATATTTTCCTCGTCGCTTTTAAGAAACCGTGCCGGACTGTAACTGCAGTTTTTAGTTTTACAAGTCAATAATATAAACAAATCGCCAGTTTATAAAGGATTACAATGAAATCAGAGCTAATATAGCAGTCTATTTACCCGACGTAAACTGTTAAAGAATTTTCTAAAAAGTAAGAATAATTTGTTAGACGTAGAGTATTTCCTTTATAAAATAAATTCCGTCGCAAAACATTTTTACAACAGGTGTATTCGATCAATTACTTCTCACTCCCACCAATGAAGTTAAAATACTATAACAAATGTTTTGTAAAAATAAGAAAATAATTGCAAAAAAAGAAGAAAAAAGCAGAATAGTACGAAAAAACGGAAAATATAAAAAGAGAGGTATTAAAATATTTTAATAATGCATGGCAGTTCACGAATTAATTTCTGTACACTTAGAGCTTTTCCGATTCTCAAAAATAAAAAAAAAATTGCCATAAATTCGGGCGCTAGTAATGACTTTGCCCCTGTACCAAGCTTCTTCTTTATTGTGTTTAGAAAATCAATTAAACTTAAACCAGCAATAACCATGTGATTTTTCTTCCTCCGTAATTACATGATTCAAGCACAACTTATTAGGTGTGATAAAAGTATTTAAATATATGCAGATGAGAACACTGGTCGTAAATGAATAGGAGCCTCATTTATTAAAGTAAATAGCTCGTTTCGTGTTTCTTTAAATAAAATTAGGAGCCAATCTAAAAGCTGGATAACACAAAACTATTTTTTCTACCCCCACGTTCTTTCACTTAGGAAAGCAATGTAACCTTCTTCGGCACACTGCTAAGGAGTAAGTCCATCAAATTAACTTCAATACAGTGCCTGCTTTGAAAATGCAAAAAGCTTTGCAGTTGAATGAAATACATTTCCACCTTCTGCAAGAAGTTTTATCATTATCTCTTCTTTTGAACCTTTCTCCCATTAAGGGAGTTTCTTCACTGAGAAGTGCATTTCTGATTAAGTTCAAGTAAAGCATCGATTTTAGATAAAAGATGCAGGGTAGTGATATCCTTCAATACAATAAGATATCCCTTTGTATAATTTTCTGCTCGTTACTACAAGACTCTGAAAATACTTCACACAGAATTACTAGCTTTAATCTCTGATATATTTAACAAGCTCTGGCTTACATATTTGAGCTCAAACTAGCACCTACATCGAGTCACTGCAGGTACTGATTTATAGCTTTTACCCTGAAGAAATTTCAAATATCTTTCTTTTGGAACTGTTCTATTCATTGCAAGATGTTAGGTTATTCATTTACATTAGTATATACGAGAAACGTTCCGTAAATTATCCACCTGAGTATGAAAATGCATCTGATGGTGAAATTTATTTTCACTGTAGTCTCCTCGACATCTACAGCCTTATTCCACTTTGCTTCCATTGATTTAAACTCTTTGCAATTTAACGTTATGTCCTGATCCTCCTACCAACCCATTACTTTCTTTTTCTGGCATCATCGTTGAAACATTTCATTTCTGTCCACGAAGGAATTACTCATTCTTTAAGAAGAAAGACATAGTGCTCAGCTAGAGTATCAAGATCCTTAACAGACTATATAATAGTAAACGAAACTATAGAACCAAATTAAGGGTACAACAATATGTAGAGGGACCGAACTATATAACATCATTTTCGTAATCTAGGAAATCTATCTATTGACTAAATAGAAAAAGGGCGAAATAAATAAAAATGCAACAGAAAACCAAAGAGAGGAGGTATTCAAAATACACCTATTACAGGATGAAAATGTACAAGATTTATCCTTTAATAGTTTGAAAATAATTTAGAAAAAGAATACCAACAAATAAATAGATTTATATTGCAAACAGCAGAAGAGGCACTTGTAAATAAAAAGAAATCAAAAATACATAAAAGGCTCTAGATAATTGGAATTGAGAAATACAGATAGTAATAAAAGACAAAAAAGTATATTTTAAATATTTACAAACCTCTAACGAAGATTCTATAGTATGTTGTAAACTAAAAAGGAATATAACCAAAGCAAAAATAAGAGAACCACTTAAATGCATAGAATAAGTTTTTGAAAACAACAGAGCGTAATATTTATGGAAGACAAAATATCGTTTGGAAAGTAATGAGACCCCCTTAAATCAACTGAACGAGATAACGCTAAATCAACGTACGTCTCAGAAAAAGAATGGATAGAATATTACAAAAAAGTATTATATAATGACAATATAGATTATGTACAAAATTAAGAACAGGAAGAAAGGAGAGCAGATTTAATAACAATAGAAGAAATATAAAATGCTATCAAAAATGAAAAATAGAAAAGCTAGGTTAATATAACATCACAGTGGAAATAATAAATAAACATTTGATATGACAACTAAGCCTATTACATTTATTTTATGTGTTGGAGAATGAAGAAAATTCCAAAAGAATGGGAGATAGCAAAAATCATCTCTGTATTTTAAAAGGGACAAAGAAACGAACGCAAAAAGTGTAGAGGGATAAGCTTATTAAATACAGTGTATAAAATATATGCAAGAATCATTACCTCCAGATTAAACACTTTGTCATGTAAAAATCAGTGAGGAACAAAGTGAATTTGGAACTGACAGGTCATGTATGAATAATGTTTTTTATAATAAAACAAATTATACAAAATCGAAGAGAATATAACTTGGAAACGCATATGACATTTGTTGACCTAGAAAACGCCTTTAATGGAGTATTTTTGTTGATTTGATTTATTTACGGACGTTCTTTAACGTCTCGGGTCATCAGCGTTCCATTCAATTCAGGACGCGAAACGGCTGATAAAATTTGCTCAGAGGCCTCTTCTTTCAGACTTGAGATTCTTTTACATCCGTAAAATGAGGTCCCACGGCTTTACTTCCCTTCCGAATAAGATTTTTACGTACGAAAAAATCCATCGATCCCTGTCGGGTTTGAACCCGCGATCTTGGGTTTAAAAGAAAAATATGATTACTCATCAGGATTGACTTTCATAGAGTAGACAGCTTATTATTAAGGAAAACCTTATATCAAACTGAATAGATACCCTAGACATCTAATAAAAGGCATAAACAGTTTATATATTAATACAAAAAGGATAATAGAATGGGAAGTCAGCAGAAGAAATAAAAACAAATTGTAGTCTAAAACAAAGATGGACTTTTTTCCAAAATAATATATATACTGTGTGGTGTGTGATAGTCTTAAAGAATGAAAAAGATTGTACATAAAGGAATATTTTCAGATTATGTAGTATTAATTTTTCATAAAGAAGATAAGATTATAAAATGCAATATACCAACTAAATAAAGTAAATAAAAAATACAACATGATAATTTCAAAGACTAAAACAAAAGCAGTGGCATTCAGAGGTGATTACCCAAAGAACAAAAGTTATGATAGAGGAAAAAATAATAAGACAAATATCAACTTTCAATATTTAGGTTGTGATTGTCACATACAAACAAGATCAAGAAGTTAATATAATGCAAAAGTTCCAAACTGGAACAATTAGAAATATTTTGAAAATCAAAGTGAGAAAAGATACACAATTAAGATTCTAAGCTATGCCCTTACCAGTTAATGTTTATGGAAGTGAGGCTTGGACTTAAAAAAAAGTAAAGAATAAAATTGAAGCAGCAGAAATTCGCTTTTTACGATTTAAAGGATGTACAAAAAGATCATAGATAGAATAAACAAATAAGAAAAGAATTAAGAGGCGCAATAAATATTACAACAATTAGGGAATTGTTGACAGAAATGGATAAAACACTTTTGAAGAATGACAGAAGATAGAATACAAAACAAATTGCTGGCATATTACCCCAAAAGGAAGATCAATTGAAAGACCAATATAAGATGGATAGAAACAAAAATGTGAGACCGAAACAGGCCGGATCTAATCCGTGATGGAAATAGAAGAAGAATAAGAAGATGAAGGGATATCTTCATGTTTTGAAAGAGAAAAAAAAATCACAAATAGTAATGCCTGGACTATAGAATGGATGCCTAACTCTCAAGTACCCACAACAGCTGTTGCTTTTTGGGGATCTCCTTGTGGCCTCATGACTAGGCAATTCATTCTAGAAGTGCAGATTTCTTAGATGGTGGACTTATTTGGCATGGATATCAACAGCACAAGCTCCATATATTGCAAAGAAGAATGTTGCCATGATTTTTTCCTACTGGTTTGAGGTGCTCTTGTACTTCCATTGCATAAACTTGTTTAGTTTCTGGGTCATAGTGACAAACCCTGCATCATCGCCAATAAAAATATTTGAGAAAAGGTCATCGGAGTTTTCTTGGAGGAAGTCCAAATTCTGCTAACTGAATTCCTAGCTACATGCCTTCTAATCAAATGTGTAAGCATCCGGAATACCCATCGAGAACTGACCTTTGGCATCATAACATAACCGCCACGGGTGGCCGAGGTCGTTAAGGCACGGACTCGTGAGCGGGAGGTCTGCGGTTCGAATCCCGCCAGGACCGTCCTCCCTGACTGGGGTTTTTTCCAGGTTTTCCTCAGTCTTCATAACTGGCAAATGCCGGGGAGGTACCTAAACGTAGGCCTGGAACGCTTCCTTCCTTAAAAAAAAAAAATATCCTTTCCCAATATATCATTTCATCTCATGTATCATCAGTGTCCACCGCCTGTGGTGCCTCAGTAGTAAAAACGGGCGTTAAACACTACTCAAAAAAAAAAAAAATCATAACATAGGTATAAATAGTTATGAAATCGTGCAAGTTCAAATGCCTAGTTCACGGACTATTGCTTTGTCCTTGACACGACCGTCTTGCCTAATCATAGCTTCCACTTTTTGATTCATTTCTTATGATGCAGGATGCCTGTGTGAAGGTCATCTTCAATGGACTCCCGGCCTTTTAAATTGGTATGCCTAAAATTTTATTGGGTAGTTGAAAGTATAATTAACATACAGAGCATTGATTCTCCTTTTGACTTCTTCCCTTCTGTAATCATGGGACGAAACTCCAAATCAGTCACATTTACTGTAGACCAGCATAACAATGCACTCACTTCCTTCCATCTTCGCAGTTCTATCACTTACTGCAGGTGCAGACTGATTCATAACTTTGTCTATTTCAATGCCAACCTGTAGGTCAATAACTATTTTGAATGTTTGGTAGTTCTCTACCGAAATGAAGTTTTTTCCAAAGCAGTTGCCGCAATACACCGCTCTCAAGTGCTTTGTGGGAAATTGAATAAAAAACCTCTCAGTATTTCTTGAAACACGCTATTGCATAACTTGTAGTATTGGCAATGAACACGGATATTTTGCCGTTATTGAGATATATCTCTTAATTTGTTAAAGTTCCCGAAATTTCGTAGCTCCTTTAATGACTCAGTTAAGTGTATGAAAATGTAACCAGTTGTAGCACATATGGCATAGTAAAGAAAGGTTTATTTAGTTGTCACTTGCTTTTCCTTTATAGAACTTGACAAAATGTATTGAGAAGCAAATCATGACTACGAACGATTGCGCTTTGGAGTGCTTTGATAAATCGCCGTTCATTTGTTTCTTGCATGTGCTTTGGATGCGTTATCGTTTTCCTATTAGACGCAGTGTCGCAGTCATTTTTAAATATCAGGTTCAGGAAGCCTCGAAGATATTTCTTACAGATTGCGAAACGATATCGTACAGGATTTGGGAAGGGGGTGAAGCAGGCGTAACAGTCGTTACTTCCAGATCGTCCATTACCAGCGATCGTAACACTCTCCATTTATTTTCCAGAGCTGCCAACAAATCTTTCGGGAGTTGCTAGTTAATGACCGTAGATAGGGAAACGGACTGCCATCTAGTAACAGTACCAAACTAGTAAGTCTTGTTGCGAGCCATTTGTTGAAAAGTGCCTATCGAATGGGAAGTTGTGTACAGTGTAGTTTTCCTTTCCAAACGCTTTTGATCTGTAAAGATCCTCTTATGACTACTTACGTTCATATTATATTCTAATTTTACAATGAATTGTGTGTGACTTGGATGTTTTGTCTTTTAGGGAATATTAACAGCAGGGACTTTATATAAAGTTAAACTTGCAATTTTAGCTCGTTTCTATATAAATCCAAATTAGATAACTATTAAATGTCTATTTGGTGAGAAACAATTGTGAATTGTGCAAAAGTTAATCTTAAATGTTTATTATGCAATTTTCCTTATATTTTAAATTATTTATTTAGTATTTTCGAAAAGTTTTATTAAAAAAGGATAAAAAATAGCTTTCTACATATATGAAAAAATTTAGAAGATATCTACTATTAATTTCTGCTAATAATGCAGAAACTTTAAAATATTCAAAACCAAAAAATAGCTAATATTACTTAACAATCCGTTATAAAGTGATCTTAAAAGTATTATAATTCTGTTTCTAATGATGCAAAATACAAGCCCTCATTTGAACTCGTGGCCGGCTTTGAGGGGATTTGATTGGCACCGAGAAGCACGCTGTTTGCCGTCAGAGTCGGATATTCATAGCTCCTTAAATATTTCTATACCAAACCCATTTTTTGTAAACATATAATGGCATTTCGTGTACAAGATCGGGTTTTTCTGCACTTCATTGTGTTGTGTTGTCACTACATGACCATGTAAATAAAACCATGCTTCGTTCGTTAAAAAAAAAAAAAAAAAAAAAAGCGGACATTAACATTATCCAATACCCAATTGCAGAAATGAACTCTACTCGCATTATCGCACGGTTGCAATTCCTGAACTACAATTTTCTTATAGGATTTTATTTTTAAAGTTTAGTGCCATTCCCTGCCGCAGTTTGCGAAATTTCTGATTCTTGTACAAGATTCCTCAGAGGTTACTTTGAACTTCGTTCTAAGTGTTCTCCGGTCTCGTTGAGCTTTTTTTTTCTATAAGAACGCGGTGTTTTACTTTCGCTTTCTTATCAAAAACAATTCTCGTTTTCCTAAATCTATTTACAAGCTTACAAACCGTTTCTCTGTTAGGCGCACGAACAGCAGGGAATCTGTCTATAAATCGCCGTCTTACTTCTCTACGAGAGTTTGTTGCCACATAGGAATCGCACATGAAGATTCTGTGTGCTAAAAGTATATGAACTTTTTGACTTTATAACCGCACTTACACACTATAACGCCGAAACACGTGGTCACAACTTTCAACTCTTGTTCAGCACAAAGACTTCGTGTCAGCACACTGAAATGCGTGAAAGTGGAGTGGGAAACAGAACTGGTTAGAAACAGGGCACTCAAATCCCCGTTAAGCCGGCCACGCGCCCAAATGAAGGCTCTGTACTTGTACTGTACATGTTTCTAAAAATAAAGAAGTATATATTTCTCTGTATGGCAGCGTTGCTTGTGATCTTGAAGGCTCGGATGTGCACATAATTTTCAACTTTTTCTCCAAAACTGCTCAGTTCACCCCATCTGCTATCAGAAGGAATACTTGAGTTTTACTTTAGTATAAATTCCCTGAAGAGGCAGAAGGGATCGAAAATTACAGATTTATTTATATATTTTCCAGTTTTTAAATAGTCGTGAAAGTGGTACTTCTTCGCACATTATCATTACGTTCCCAAAAGCCTTGAATTGGATTGTTAGGGACAAAGAATATTTTGTTATCAACCATGCTTAAGTGCTGACCGTTTCTGACTACGCCCGCCACGGGAGCACCTCCAGGAGGTAAGGAGGGCAGCGGGAGGCCATCACGAGCGTAACGAGGTCCTAACTTTGTTTCCATATAGAACATTGCATCTCCGGCAGGAGCAGAAATTATTTAAAGCGCAAGTGACCGCCATACCATAACCGTTCACCTCGCTTGGCACTTTCGACTGTGTAGAGAACCAAAGGAATGAAATTGGAGAGCGTAAAATTCGTGATGAGGAAAGATCTATCCCAGCATTTGCCTAAACGACTAGAGAAAACCACGAAAAAATACGTCGGAATGGCCGAACCCAAGGGATCGGAACCCGGAATATTTCGAATGCGAGTATTATACGTTATTCCGTTTTCTGAGATAATATCTTCACTTTCACAGAAGTTTATCTCAATAGGCATTAGAATTCTTAAGCATCTTACACAAGCTAAGTACACTAAAACTGCTAGATCATACAAACAAAGGAAGCTGTGAGCCACCGCCCGGCAAATAAACAAGATCTAATGCTAAGGGGATAGAGTTACTAGCTTGTGACCTACGGCTCCTACTTATCTACAGTTAAGTACCAACGTAACTGCATTCTGCTTCATTCTGTTTTTCTAAGCGCTAAAACCAATTCCAAAGCCTACTCATCAATATGACAGAAAAAAAAATCTATTGATCTGTACTAAATTACAAGATTTTCTAATACTCTTTTATTTTTTTCTGCAGAAATTCTTCATGTTCTTATATAATATTCTTAATCATCTCTTCATCTAATTTCATATATTAAAATATTCAAATTTTAACCATGAATAAATCACACCTGGTGGTCTAGTGGTAACCATACTTGCCTCGTAGATACAAGATCGCCGGTTCATTCCCGGATAGGATCTTTTTTCGGGCGTAAAATTCCTAAGTATGGCTTCCTTCGTAAGGGAATGAAATTCATGGGTCGCTTGTTGTAGATTTACGGCATGTAAAATAACCTCAAGTCAGAAAGAAAGAAAAAGTCTCTGAGCAAAATTTAACAGCTGTTTCACGCCCTGAATTGAATAGGAGGTTGATGATCTGATATGTTAAAGAGTGAATGTAAATAAACCATATCAACAAAATAAGTAATAGTAAGGAAAATATTACTTTTCAAACAGTTCTCGCAATAAATGAAAAATAAATAATAGGCCTTTTTAGCAATCGTTCTAATATTACAAATCACAACCAAAGCGTTTGATATGATTGCTTTTTACGAAAACTTCTCATTGCGTGTTCTAGACTACAATAATATCTCTATATTTACTCCCTTGAGCTGTAGGTTTTTGCAAGGAAGAAAACAGAAGATTACAGAAATGCATGCTAAGTTTGGGCTACGTTAATTACAAATTTGGAGCTTTATATTTGAATCATAATATAGGTTACATACCGCTAACAAAATATTATGAGCTAGCCAAGAAACATTTACTCGAAGAAAGTTTTGACTCTGAATGTTTAAATGATTGACATTCAGTCAGACGAACAAAGGGGATCAGCCCTAACTAGCATTACTTACATTCTTGTATAATTAACAAGTGTTGAATCCTTTTATCAGTACAACAATTTTTATTATTATCACGAAAATCTACTTATAAAGAAATAAGATTATTTAAAGGCTACAAATTAAAATGATACAAATTCAACCCTCGTACAAACACACAGCATTATTTATAATCGTTGAGAAAAGAACCCCTAACTCAAATTACTTAAAATCTTCAGCGTTCTGGAAAGAAATTTACACTCTCCCACTAAAATACTGATGCTAAGAGAATAAAAGAAAAGTAGCAGCTGTCCTGCTTGAAGTAGGAGAGAGTCTGTCAATCGAGTCATGTGACCGCAGATAGGAACCAACTACGCTAGCGCCAAAACAGGCAAGTCCTCACTTATTCTTAAAACGTGCAAAACCGATGTCTTCTGATGTGCTCAAGGTAAACAGAAGAGAGTCTCTGCCAATCGAGTCATGTGACCGGCAGAAGAAGTCAACTACGCAGATACCGATACTGACATATTCTCAAATTATCTTAACATATACAAGAACAGCACGGGCACCAGTGTACAATTCGCATTACAAAACAGCTAATACTATCGCATGCAGAAGCAACTATCAAAACCCGCCTAAAGTATATTGGGATTGGAAACAAACTGCGGACGTAGATTCAGTGAGGAGATGTTTACTGAAAGGAGTTTTGGGGCACAGTGAATTGCGGAATTAAGAGGAAATTCGGGGCCTACAGTATAAAATCAGAGTAGTGAAGTGTTGACTGCGTATTATGGATGGGAACCAATGAACAGTTAGGGATGGGAAGGAATATGATATGAACATCCCAATTTAGAAAGGGGCTGGAAACAATAGGACTGGCTCCTTTTGAGTGTCGAGTCAGTGGAATAGAAAGAGCGCATGGAGAAGGGTTAGGCACCGCTTGAGGGATTTGGATAGGCAGCACACAATTGACCAATACAGAGAAGTTATTTCGTTAGAAGTATAATAGGGGCTAAATCTGAATGGCTGATGAAGCATTTTATAAAAACTGGGGCCAAACTCACTTGACAGAGGCTCGCGTGACTCAGACTAGGAGCATGCGAATATGAACGGAGACTATGCCCTGTCTATGAGGGGGAATTATAGTCGCATATTCTGGCTAAATGGGGGGAATGGAGGTAAAAGTATCTAACACACTCCTTTACAAGATCGAACAGAGGGAGATGGCCATGCTAGGGCTGTACTGGCAGGCAAGGAAGGAGAGGATAGAGGAGATTACATAATTTTTTTATAAATGTGAGACAGCTCAGCTATGAAGAGGTTGATAACCGGGAGGAGAAATTTATTGAATTCAGATGTATTTAACTTACAGTGGGTTTTTGTATATTTTTTTTTTTTTTATGTTTTTAAAAATTAATTTTCTATATTTATTTTATTATATTTATGTTTGTATTCTATTTATTTATTGTACTATTGGATATATGTTCTATAGCTTGTTGTAAAACATCTATTCTAATATCTTACATTAAATCAAATAGATCTGGTGTTTTAAAAGCTCTTTGGGCCCATGCGCCTGCTGAATTTGTATTGTATTGGTGCCACTGTAATAAATACACTCTTCTTACTACTAAAGTAGATTTTTTCTAAGAATTTAGAATCAAAACAATAGCATAAAAATATTAAACTAAAAAGTATGTACAAGTGTAGCTAATTTTGTTTTCTCTATTTAAATAAGCCAAAACAGCTGATTCATTTCCGCTAAACTTTACAACACGGTTGCTCACGTTCCTTATCATTATACAAAACTTCAGATATCTTCACCATGAGTTCCAATAACTCCAAAGACGTTAGTAAGAAATGAACTCCATTCAGCACTAGGGCTGATCTTGTACCTTGATTTCAAATTTACCCATAGGGATAGCGTATTCGGTACGGAGTGATATTACACAGATAAAAAAACCTGGCCTATAGATTGCATTTTAAGATTAAATGTTAACCATCTTAAAACAGGAGTACAACAGGTTTAAAGTTTTATTTTTAATTGTTTTGTTTTATTTCATAGTTCGTTTTCTTTTTAAAATGGTGTTCCAAATAGCTGGATATCTTTATTGGAAGTGTCATATTTTGTGAATGGAAGCATACCATGATCCAGAATATTATGATGCAGGTTGTCTTTTAAGTTTCAACTTTGAAGCTCGTTTTCTGTGTTAGATTTTAATACGTAAGGCATGTTTTCTCAACATATAGTGGTTCTAAGAAGCTGAAACTCTCAGAGATAAGTTTTTGGAATGATTTTACATAAGTTTAAATAAGTTTTGTAAATAAATATCTTTTAATACTTTAATAAACTGAGCCTTGTTGTCATATGCCGAAAATATATTACCAAGAGAAAAAAGTATTCTGAAAGAAATATTTCAGTAAATGCAACTCTGTTTTTTCAGATTAAATTTAATTAATAGTTTTTTTAAGATGTTTCCAGCCTTTCTTTAAATAAACCATAATTTAATATTATCAAGGTAGGGCAATCCGTTTCCCCTAATAATTTAACCTGTAAGTTAGGTTAAAATTACACAAACTCTTTTGTAATAATAAACATTTGGTTTGGTGTTCACTTATGCTTAACATAAGAAATTACTACTCTTTTCGCATCAATATTTTGAAGTACTCCTTTGTTTTCTAAAACTCTTTTTCTTAACAGCTTTGTTTTTCCCTGCCTTACCTTGGTCATATGCCCGGGTGACCGTTTGTAAAGCTATTCCCCATTTTCTTATATGCTGTATTTATATTTGTTTCAAATTAATTTTATCTCTGATTCATATAATAAAACAAATTATTATAAGGGTCAGTAAAAGTTGTTAGAATAGACAATAAGTGATTATAAGCGCATGCAACTAGATTGAAGTTTAGATAGTCACTTGCCTTTATTATTATTATTATTATTATTATTATTATTATTATTATTATTATTATTATTATTATTATTATTATTATTATTATTATTAGGTTTAATACCGACACTGTTTTAACACCTGAGGCCATCAGCGTCCATTCAGGGCGTGAAATGGTAAATTTTGCTCATAGGCCTCTTCTTTCAGGCTTCAGGTTCCTTATCATGCCGTAAATGTACGACACGGAACCCACGGCTTTACTTCCCTTCCAAAGGAATCCATACTTTCGATTTTTACTCTGAACAAATCCATCGATCCTGGCTGGGATTGAATCCGTGATCTTGGTTTTAGGAGGCAGGTATGGTCACCACTATACCACCAGGACCGATTGTAACATACCTTAAGCACTCTTGTACAACTGCTGCGTCAGAGCCTCTGTTCTGCTTATAGTTAAATCACGTGCAAAGATGGCTCTAAAACGAGAATATTCCCGTGCCATGCTTTTTTATTAGCTTTAAAGTTGGCTTAGAAGAGAAAGAAGGCTTTGAAATATTGTACCGTGCATTTTGAAAGTCTCATTTATCGATTGTTTGCACAATGAAAGAAAGGAAAGGATTAGCTTGTCAACTTCAACAGATGAAAATGTGATAGAAATAGAGCCATGTTACAGGAAGATGATCAATGTGCATATACCCATATTTAAGAAGCTCTGGTTATTAAATCAGCAGTAGTAAAAAGGACTTTAAAAAAAATCCTTCGTGTCGAAAGCTCTGCAGTCGCTAGATCACTCTCAGATAAGCAAAAAAGAATCGCAGAAAATCTGGAAAAGTTTAACGGAGGTAGATCAAAAAGCAGATTTAACTACAGATAACGAAAGGTGGATATTCCAATATGATCGATAAAATAAGCAACAGTCGTCGGTTTGTGTCTGTCCAGGAGAAGATCACCCAACAAAAGTGAAGAGATCATTAAGTGTAAGCAAGATAATGGTTTGCTCTTTCTTCTCAGGCTGTGGCCATGTAAGAACAGCTAAGCCTGAGGAACTAAATAGTCACTGACAAACGATCTTTTACAAAATCTTCTATGCACTGAGATTGAAGCGTCCAAAGGTAAGCAGATGTCGAATTCTTCTGCACACGAAACAACTGAAAGTCTGCAGGATTCAAGAGTCAAATATTTGCCCCATCCCCCCTACAGTCCAGACCTGCCCCGTGTGACTTTTTCCCATTCCCTGAATTATTATAAAAAGTTCGTGCTATCCATTTGGTTTGCTTGAAGATCCAGTGGCTGCCTATGAAGAATGCATTTGTAACTTTATAAAATAAACATAGCGATCAGCATCCAAAAATGGTTTGAGCGAATGGAACGTTTCATTGGAGTGTGGTGCGGAATATGAGGGTTGTCTGTTAAGTTTTTACATAAATAGGATAGAAAAAAATGTTTGGAACAAACTGTTCCAAAATATTCGCCTTTAAGTTTTATATATTTTTGCATGCGTTCAAACCAGTTCTAGAAATATTTTTTCCACTCTGAAGTTGGTATCTCAAAAACATGTTTTTTAAGGCTTCAATAGCCTCTAGAGGCACTGAAAATCGCTGTACAAGCATTTTTTGTTTGATACTCGGGAACAAAAAGAAATCTTTAGGCAGAAAATCAACAGGAAATTAATTCTTTATTAATTATTATTATTATTATTATTATTATTATTATTATTTCCTTCAAATAATCAATTGTTTGACGTGTGAGACCTGGCATTGTCATGTTGAAAAATGATGCGACAATTTCGGTTGTTTTTTCTGATTTTGTAAACTTCTGGAAAACAAGTATTCAGCATTAACTGTTCTTCGATCCTGTAAAGGAGTGATTGCGACATGTCCAGTACAACCAAAGAAACAACGAGCATTTTCTTGGAAGTGCTTCGTGAATGAACAACTTTTGTTGGATTCGGTTCATCTTGTAACACTGAAACAATAGACTGTTTCTTAGTTTCCGGTTCTTACGAATGTATCTTAAGTTTCATCATCTGTTACGATGTTATATGCGGATTTTGCAGTTCCTTGGTTCAATTTTTGAGAATTTCATTACACCAATTATCACTATTTTTTTGTTCAAATAAATTATACGTAATCCTTTGGGAATATTCTTTTTTTCACAGCTAAACGTTGATGCAAAATCCAATGTACTGCAACCTTCGATATGCTCAAGGACGCTTCTATCTTATGGTAAGTCACATGCCGATCTTTTTCAATTATGTTGCTCACAGCATCAATGATAACCGATTTTGATCGATCTTCAAGAAATTCATCACCGACAGATGTACGACCACAACGAAATTCTGCAAACCAATTGTAAACAGTCTTTTCCGATAGTGCTTCATTGCCAAAAGTTGAACGAATCGATTCAGTGCATTGTTGTTGAGTTAGGCCTTTACTAAAATTGTAAAAAAAAATCATTCAACGAAAACCTTCATGTGAAATTTCCATTTTTTCTCAAAATTGCTTTGTTGAATCGCTCTCTGTAAACAAACTACTCGGTCAATTTTTAAGCTGCAACTGCTTTCACAATAACAAACGTCAATTGTTGTAAAAATAGTAATGATATATCTAAATAGCTCCACCTTGTGGTCTTTTGTAAAAACTTAAAGGTGTATATATGATGATCATTTTTCAATGCTACCATATGTTTTCATAACTTTCAGAGTGACCCGCATATTACGTGTATGTATTTTATATTGTATGCCGATTATTAAAATTATGTAAGTATTTTTGTTCCCTATTAGAAATCTCTGACGACGAGGTAAAAGTTGCAATTTAGTCTGTTTTTGTTGCAGGTTCGGGACGATATGAGGACAGCTGGCATCATGCCCTCGGAGGAGCTCATCTCCAAGCCGGATTCTGGGGAACGTTCACCTTGCTCGTTCGACATCAGTACGGCAGAACGAGAAACTGAATTATGATGTTGAGTTGAACATCACCGCCAGGAACAGGCCACTATTATGTCATCCTGCTCATCGCCTCATTACAACCGCACCAGAATCCGCGAGGAACTTTAAATTTTTTTATGAACATTATGCACCCGTAATGGTGATGAAAGCGAAAGACGTTTCGCCTATTACTGAGGTCAATTGACTCAAACGTTCATAATCTACTTCCTTTACGTCAATGTTCCGCATATGATGTTATCCCAAGATGTTATTAATGTTTTGGACTGCCAAAAATATGCCCTACTTAGCTGTTATTTACGAATTGCATCGTTTGGTCCATCTGGCTGGAACGTCTGGGTGGGTGATGGCAAATCAGGTGGGTACAGAACTTCTCCAGAAGAATAGTGTATTTCTTACAATTCTAAGCCTCAAATGGGAAATAAAACTACAGGAGAGCAAAATGAGTGGCTAGGCACAGTAGAAAAATTTAGGATCTAGCTCGGGACAGACAAAAGGGAAAGCAATAGGGTTCGTTATGACTAGAGCTGGAAGCTCCAACAACCCGCAACAGTGAATGGAGTATTGCCTGGCGGCGACCCTCCCCTCCCCTCTTATTACACAGTTCTACTATAGGTAAAGAGGGGAGACGCCTTCACTGTAGTTTGAACTGTTTTGACTCACCGTGTTCTCTGTTTAAAGCGAATGTTTTATGATTGACAAACACTTAACTTTTATCAAAAGTGACCAAAGGCAGGGCTCCAGTATGACATCCGCAGCATTTTCAAGGAGTGAATGCAGTCATCCAGAAGTTGATTGAGAGAAAAGAGCGTGTACTTGGTGTTAAACCTAAATAACGAATATGGTAGAGTGCAGTCCAGAAAAAAGTTGAGTTGGTCTGTAAAACCATACACAGAAGTCAGTTCACTATAGACTGTGGTGTCATTTTCTAAATAGACAACACAGAAAGTTGAGCAGTTATTTTATCATTTTTGTTCGCCTTATTCAAAAGCATTATCACACTGTGCATTTACTTATTTAGTATTGGTTAATAGACAATTACTTAGCCATATACAAAATGTGGTATAGTAGATACAAATCACTTTTATTTTACTTACTTGCAATGTACTTTATGAAACATGTTCGGTCTTTTATGTCAATAGCGGATAATTTTTGTGCTCAGCAGGTCCTTGCTACTATAAAAATATAGGACGAGTGAGGATAAAAAGGAAAATTCACTCTGAAGAAGACGAAGGTTTCATGCCCTTACTGACAGGTTGCGATATTGACCCTTACGGAGTTTGTAATGGGCACACTGAGTAATTGGCAGGTTAGTTAAATATAATGAAACCTCAATATACTTGGTTGCTAGTGGATTTGCATGTTGAACAATACAGTCAATAACCGGTGTGGGGTATACACGTAGAAAATTAAAAAGTATGCCTGATTTTAGTTAAATTATAGTTATACAAACTTAGTAATTTATTTTTTAATTTATCTACTTGCATTTCTGTTATATTTAGTTTGATTTTTTTAAATAATCATTAATCTTTGAGCCGTTTAAGCAACGCGCACCTATAAGCGTTCCTTTGCTTATTGCACCAGTTTTCAAACTCTCCTTTGTAACGAACCTCCTTTGAAGACTCGAAATTTATAATCCTAAAAATGCATCCTGTGTTTTTATAAACTTTTTCGCCATTGGTTTATTAAATTTAAATATATATTCAAATAAATAAGTTGACGTTTTGTTCAATATCTGCTATTTTATTGCAGTAAATTCTTATGCAATAGTAATAATCATAATAGACATATAAATAAAACGAACAAAACATTAATATAGTAATAAACAACTATATATCGCGACACACGTGTTAATTTTAATTCCTGAATGAAATGACTGATGTTGCGTTTCACTTACAACCCGTAATGTATACTGGAAATTTGTATCCTGAATTGATTTTTATAAACTTTATTTTTTTTTAAAATGAGCCAAAGAACGCTTTTCCCTTAAGTTGTTAGAAAAAGGCATCAATACTTTCATAACCTTCTATGATAGCCCAGGCCACAGCGTATGCGGCTATGACGGCACATATGAACGTTCTGCTTGTTTCAGTTTTTCCGCTTATTTATTTTAATGCCATTTTCGAAGCTTGTAGTCAACTTTAATTTGGTTCTAATTTGCTTTGCCTTAAAAAATGAAAATCGTAAAAGTGGTGTTTTTTTTCTTCTTCTTTTCTAATTTTTAATATTTGTGGGATCCCTGTGAGAGTTTCGCTTATCACCGTTTGAAAACCAGCGGTTGTAATTTATTGCATAGTAGGCGTTCTTCTTAATTTCACGCGCATTTGTTTTCCTATCGAACGTCTAAGAGTATAGGAAGGGTAGAACGAAATGTTTATAGAAAGAGTCTATAGCGTGTGAATTTCTTCAAAGTGAAAATCCAGTAACTTATTCATAGCTAAATACAGCACAATGCGAGTCAATGAACAACAATATTAGTTCACTCTGGATATACTTGTACTTGTATATGCTTGTAGGACCGTATTGAGAGAACGAAGTATAGTCTACTGCTGGAAGCTGGAGAGATAGCTAGGCTATGTATGCAGGAAGAAGGTTTTTAACTGCCAAGTAAAATATTACGTACTGCATGCATATCATATATTCAAATACATAAGATTCGGTCCATTCTCATTGCGTTAACAAAAGCAGAATACCAATGAAGGCTATGTTTTAATGTACAGGTGACTGAAATTGCGCAACTGGAGAAAAAGAAAATGGGTTCATAATTTCAATCTGTCCTGTGCCTAAGTTTTAGTGCGTGTTTTATTATAAGATCCTTCCAAGTTCTAGTCCTATTATCGGATGTACCCAAAAA
The DNA here is from genome assembly GCA_030762175.1 of Metallyticus violacea. Lineage (NCBI taxonomy): Eukaryota > Metazoa > Arthropoda > Insecta > Mantodea > Metallyticidae > Metallyticus > Metallyticus violacea. Next base: position 74,246,384 of record CM060834.1, read on the forward strand.
CGTACAATGAACTTCTGCAATGAGTGTCTCCACTATTATTTGCGGAATAACCGAAGTGTGTAAACGCAACTAGTCACAAAGTTCATGTTAACATGGCGCAATCCAAAAACTATTATTTACCTTACGTATATATGTGATGATGAAACGAATAAGTGTCGGTCGTGGTGGTGAAGTGGTAACCATTCTTGCCTCCTAAACCCAAGATCGCTGGTTCGATGCCAGCCATGACCGAGGGATTTTTTCGGGCATAAAAATCCTAAGTATGGCTTCCTTCGGAAGGGAATTAAAGCCGTGGGTCCCTTGTCGTAGATTTACGGCATTGCAAAGAACCGCAAACACGAAAGAAGAGGCCTCTGAGCAAAATATGTCGGCAGTTTCACGCCCAGAATGGAGTGTGACGCTGATGACCTGAGACGTTAAAGAGCATCCGCAAATATATTTAAAAAAATGAAAAAACAACAATATGAAGCCACAACCGCCAGAATTCTCTAAACCATTCGTGACATAATCACTTTAGGCCAAATACTAAAAAGGAAACAGCTTGCAAATAAACAATATTTTAAAATGATTACATTTCCCACTAGCAACTAAAACATTAATTTTCCGATTAGTTGTACAATAACTAAATTGATAACATAATTATGTGGGCTTGCAGGAATCTGATATCTGCAAATTGCCCTGAGACTTTATACACAGAATGCAGCATGCTGAATCTGGTGAAACGTGTCTGAAACATGCTCATGACGTCATCGATATGACGCAAACCGGTGTGCGGTGAATATAGTATTTGTATAGCGAGCTCCGTTATGTTGCACGATTGATAATGTCTGTCGGATGACTTGATGCGTTCCGGTGTGCTGTCGGCCTAATAGTTTCGTTGTCAACACATTCCTCAGACTAGGCTTACTAGCCTCCTATCAAGCTCCCAGGTTTAGAAGTGCCAGTCAATGTTAAATAGATCACAAAGTCAGCGCGGAAGAATAAGTGGTGAAACTTTCGACACCGCTGAAAACTGTGTCTTATTTCTGCGACAGGTCCAATATCAATGCAAAATTTAATTTAAACAATATATGAGCTTAGACCTATTACACAAACTCTAAGCTTTTTCTACTTAACATACACAGAGTAATTAATTACGATTATGAACAATTTTCTTTTAAAGGTTAGCAATAATGAGCGTGCATCATAAAATACTTACACAATATTTGAAGGTAAAACAATATAATCATTGAATTAATGTATGACAGATAGCAAAGCAAAACTTTTAAAAAGGCAATTATCACGACAAAATTTTTTTTCACAATTTTAAAAAAAATACACAATGATTTGAAGACTAATATAAATGAATAAAACTATAGATCTCTCAGAGTTTTAAGATGTTTACAAAGTTACTTGTTTAATACCTCACTATTATACGTGGAATAAGCAACAATGTAGTTTCTGGAACACAAACTGGAAACAGGTCCGTACAGATATTTTTCCTTGTCGTTAATTTTAATATTACACCTTGACAAAATTGTAAACAAAATACTTTACTACAGTTTTTTAAAATTACTTTAAAAATGTAATGTCAAAATGTCTATACATTTAGTTACGGTTTCTTACTAGTAGAAAATGAGCTGTTAGGATGCCATAAAATTTCGCCAGTACTGTATCTTCATTATTATTCATATGGTGTGCTGAGCAGTTCACGCTGTATCTTAGCACTAGTCACTAGTAGAATGCTTTTTTTTTTTTTTTTTTTTCCATCATGACGTGCATTAGTGGTTTCTGTCCGACCGAGGTAGTGGTATGAGTAATGCCTTTTACTTTTCCTTATTGGAAAGCTTTTACTGAACACTTTTGCGGTTGCACTAGTAGCCTTATATCAAAACCGATTATGTCTAGATGCTGGACGTCTGGGGTTCAATTCCCACAAGGCCGCTCTTTCTGACTGAGACTTTTTCAGGTTTTACTCAGTCCTCATAAATGGCAAATGCCGAGGAGGTATCCTAAATTTAAGCTTGGAACGCTTTTTCCTTAAAAAAAAATCCTTTCCTAATTTATATTTCATCTCGTGTATCATCAGTATCCACCGCCTATGGTGCCTCAGTAGTTAAAATAGAGGTTAAACATTATTAAAAAAAACTATTTTTGGTATCTTTTAAAATATACTGAATATCCAAATTAGTTAATTAATTTGACTCTGAAAATAAATGTAAAGTATTCTATGACGTATTTATGTGATCTAGGCTAAATAAACGGGGAGAATATCTTAATGATTTCCTCCATCTGGAAACTCGTTTTGTTCCGTATAGTGCTGTATTTGGTTTTAAACTGCTAAAAAAGGTGATATTAAAGATAAATTTCAAAATTGAAACATAGTTTTAATTCAAGATATTTCTTTAAATCTTTTATTTCTGTTATTTCAATGCCAATGCTTTCACTACTCATAATTATTTTTTCTGTATGACATATCCACTGTCGCAGAGTAGACTTTTTATGCAAACATCAGAGCGTTAGTGCAGACCAGTTGAAATTTCAGGATATAAACGGTAGGACGATAAACATGAGCTATTCACAGCGCAGTGGCGATTTTGGAAATACGTATTAATTTCCATTAGTCTGTGAACTACACATATGGGCAGGGCGATGAGTGGCCCCGTTATGGCTTGTAACGTGCAGTGGCTATTAACTGCTGGAATACAAATGGGAAGCATTTCATATTCTCCTGTAATTAATCCGAATGTTGCCAGTTTCCGACATCATACATTTTCATTGCTGCCCCCGCTTTATAGACCTTGATAAATCTTTGCGGGTTAAGCTTATAACAGTGCCGTGAGCCTGTCATGAATTTGGTTCAGAAAGGTATAGTTAAGAGCAATTTGTTTCACTTGATTCATAGCTGGGGCTGGCATAATTCAAAAATAAAATAAAGAAAAACATACTAAAGAAGAGTTTAATATATGCTTTAAAATGTTTGTATCTTAAAACTTTTGTAAACAGTAATTAACATTAAGTGAGAGCATGATGAGTTAAAAACACGAAAACCAGAATTAATTTGCATATCCTTTAAAATAATGCTGTAACGAAGATAATTTTTGTAATTTTTTTAAGGTGCATGTCAATGTAAAATGTGAAAACTTGCTTTTATGTCTTCAAATAAAAAACTTTTAAATGCGAATATTTCATCAGGAAATAACCTGGATCAGGAAAATCTTATTCCCTTACCTCATAATCCTCCTAAATGTCAATACAAATTTCTTTAATTACATGCCTTTTCTTTTACCACAAGAATTAGCATTAGAAGGTATTCAAAAATAAGATCACTAGTACAGTTCTGAGACTGCTAGGTATAAAGTCAATGAATTTGTTTTTAAAACTCTCTTACTGAAATGATACACTAATTCTCACACTCGATCCACTTTCCAAAGAACTCAATAAAGCTCATCTATAAGACTTTGTTGAGCTTGTCAGAAACAGCCCTGTTACTGATGCTCTTTTTCACACATGAAAGTGCCTGACTGACATATTGTGTCATGTCACCTTGTTTGGGAAGCTGGAGTGTAGACGTTTTGCGGAATCAACTCTGTGGGAGCAAAGTTCTTCAGCAGTCTGTAAGAATACCACGCAATACTACGCAGTGATTGTAGATGTTTACAACAGTATGATCATAAGCTTTGTTAGAATTGCCAAAAAAGTTGAGGTGCCTTCCCTCACCTTGTCTGAACGTTTCCTTACCCTCCTTCTCTTTTGGGACTTGGGCTGAATGAAAGTTTTCGTTGTGCATTTTGGTCTTTATCTCTAAGTAGCAATGTAAAAAAAAATAGCAATTGTATGTGATATCTTTGTTCAGACTAAAGGACCTAGAGAAACAAACAAACGTGGCACCCTTTTCGCCGCAACTTTCCTAAACGATGCCCGGAAAGTCTCTTTACTCTGTTGTGTGATGGACAGGAATACGAATAGGATGATAACCGAATAGGCAGTTAATTTTGTCCTATTCAACGTTTGTTGTTGATTTAGTTTATTTATAGACGATCTTTAACATCTCAGGTCATCAACGTCCCATTCAATACAGGGTGTGAAAAGTCCAATAAATTTTGCTCAGAGACTTCTTTCAGACTTGAGGTTCCTTTACGTGCCGTAAATATACGACATGGGACCCACAGCTTTACTTTCCTTCCGAAGGAAGTCATACTTCGAAGTTTTACATCCGAAAAAATCCACTCGACCCTGGCCGGATTGAATCAACGATTTTGGGTTTACGAGGCAAGTATGGCCACCACTAGACCACCAGGATGGGCCCTCTTCAGGGTGCTACTCTGGTGTATTCAGAAAGTGCAATGATTACCACTCAAAAGAGATAGTGACACGAGGTGCTTTTAGTGTGGAAGAACATTTACTGGCTTGTGTGTTCCAGTCACCGGGAAAACAATATCATGCACGAATGATTTTTTGGCGCGTTTTGGCAAACCAAAATCAGCATGGCCAATGCTTTTGGAAAGAAACTCCTTACATTTTTAGGAAAAGCACTAGTAATTATCACAGTTTCCTAAAAATAACCATCCAGTGGTTTCTTCCAGAATTGGCGACAAAAGGTATCACCTTTCGCTGCAGACACCTGGACGAAAATTTCCCAAATTGCTATATTGGACATTCTGGGATATTGTGAAAGAACAAATGCGTATACAACGAGGGGCTGAAAGACACAGTTCATGCAGCGTTTGAAACTGTCACCCTTGATATGCTGGTGCGGATAAATATCATGGCACATAATACTGAATACAGACGTGTTGTATTCATAACGCCATTACCACATAATTTAAAATTCAGCTTAAAGCGACTTTCCGGCTACACTTAGTAAAAATCAGTACCCCACATGCTATCAGCAAATTCATTCCTAATTCGTCCTTATCCTGCAAGCTCCTTCAACGATTTCCTCGCAATATTGTAAAATCGTTTTTCACATTCCTTGTAGGTTTCGTAAATAGTTTCACGCTGTTTTAACTTAAAGCACTACCTAAAATAACTTGAGTATTTCTTATCAACTAAGAAATCTAGAACAGTTGCATCATTTAACATCAGGAAAGATCAGTGCTATATGACAGCTGACAATCACTAGAGCGCACGAATAGGGTGAAAGCAATCATTTTTTTCTATGCCTCCTCTTAAATTGTAACTAAACGGAATGATCTAGAATTACTAATTAAAATAGCAGATATGAGTATCACAAAGAACAAAGAGAAACCTAACTTGCATGTTTTAACTCATGTTCTTGATGTGTTTGACGTTCAAATCCCCTTATGGAATCTCCTTTGCCATAAATAAAGGCAAGGGTATGATTGGTTGTTGACCAACTGAAACTCCACATTTTCTCCACATAAAAACATAATATAAAATCACATTTACTGACTACGATATGTGCGGTGAGGCACTTAAAGCACGTCGTTTGAAAACAAGGCTATTTTTAGTGATACAAGAAACATTTCGGCCAAAATTTAATTATCTAAAAGGGTACATATGTGACTTTGTTGGTTTTTTCTTAGGTGAAATATGAAAGTGGATTGATTTTTCCCTTTTAACTTTTAATAGTGTATTTGAAGGTGTATACAAAGCTTGTGTTATGAGAGTAATTCAAGACAGTTCCTCATTGTACGTTTACTTTATGCAGCCGTAATCAGTGTGTGGTAGTTATCAGATCACGTCTTCCTGTAGTTATTCATAAGATTTTATACGAAAGTCTGTAAAGTTGATGTGGTTTCCATTAATGGCGAATGTATTTTGAAAGAAATCTTCATGCTCCATCTTCACTTCCTCTGTAATAAGTCCAAATGAAATTCGGCATGCAGTACTATACACATAGATTTGCTTTACAGCGTTTATCAATACTCAGGGTTACTATTTTGAACGTTCTGTGATGTAAATCAGAACAGAACTTTTCATCTGTTCCTTTATGTTCATAAGGAATCTTCAATTATCGTGAATGAATCTCAAACATTAGCATTGTATGCTTCTGCAAGAGTACCGGAAGAGTTTTTCTTTCATTTTTGGATTAAAAGTATACAGTTCTCAAAATTCAGTTTTTTCAAATTTCAGCTATTGAAACTTTTACTGTTTGTGTAACAGAACTTTCTAATGCTTACGTATAGTTACTAAATTTCTGGAAGAGAAGTTTTGTATTAATATAGTATATATACATAACATATAAAATTGCCTACCAGCATATATCTGAACACACTTTTCAAATACATCATAATGGAAAGTGTACATGACATTTATCACAACTTATTTGACATATGCTGTTAAAGATCTTATTAATTGTGGGATTCAGTTTTAAAATAAAACATATTAAAATATATATTTCAATGTTTACACAAATTATTTTATTAATGTTTTAACATAAACACCCTGCATATTACATTTTAGATCTCCAAAAAATACATACGATTCCAGAAAGTCATCCTCCTATCTATAGCAGTTTTTGGGTTGCGTGTTCCTAAAGATGAAAAATAAGTATAATTATATACAATAAAAATATAAAATAAATTTAAAACCTTATTTTAAGGCATTCATATTGCCGAAATTGAAAATTATTAGTAAAAATTATTAACTGGGCTTTAATGGAAAGGCTAAAAGGTACAATGGACTTTTTCAACCCCAACTTGCTGCCCTCAAAGGAACTAAAGGCAAATAACAAGATATCAATACATTTAAAATAAATACGTTAATTTCATATCTCCTAGACACCAACACCTATGAAAAAAGTAACATCACGTTATGTCCTCAAGTTAAGATATTTTAGTTTGAAGCATTTTTTCTGCCAATAAAATCGGTTTGTTATTCGGATCTGTTTTTAATAGCTGTACTCAGTATAATAAACAATATTCCAATTTTCTACTAAACAAGTCCCGATAATTCCAAATTAGATGCTAAGCATATCATATGAGTATAAAAGATGCATAAAGAACTATATTCTTTCTTTTTGTTTTAGTAGTTCTGTTCCTGTTGTATCTTTGATTGCTATTTTTTTTCCATCGTATTTCGAGAAAGCGCTCCAGTGTAGCTGACAACAGTCGATGGATAATCTAAACTTAATTATGATGCGAAACGATAAAAGCCTGTATTAGATTTAGGTTTGCGGTGCCATATCGAATTAATCCCAGTTAGAGTAGCTTTAGTGGTATTGTATTGGTTATAGATATTATTGCTACAGATCGACTTGTAAAGGAGTCTAGCAGTCCAGAGCATGTAGTGATTATGCTGCATCAGGTTTGGTGGATTGTTTCGGACCAGAAGACTAATATTAACTATAGACTGCTCCGTTTTTCAAGTGTCTATTGTTAGATTTTGTTATATTCTGAAATTGTATAATTTCAGTTTTACAATTTGATTAAGTAAACAACTTTAAAGAAGTGGTACTAATGACGCCAAATAAAACCTGTTTTGACACATCTATAAATGTTCTATATTACAATTATAAATCTTTCATTTCGCATTATATCATATTTATGGCAGTTATGTTTTATCCAGAGGTATATGCCAGCTCTAAAAGTCTCGATTATTATTTTAATGTAGTGTTCTTTTCTTTCCATCTCAGCCCTAATGGATCCACAGACACCAGTTTATACCCCAAATTGGCTAACTTCTTAGTTTGGTGCTGAGTATCGAAGCCCATCTACTAGTACTTCAGATATAATATTCCAAATTAAAATTTCACCTTGCAATAATTATAAAAACTATAACATTCTTTATTTATTTAAATTTATAGCTGATTGTGGAAAGAAGGTAGGTATAATCATTGCCACCATCGTATCGTGACTAATTACAGATTCCTCGTTAAGACGCGTGGCCGGCTTAACGAGAATTTGGTTGGCACTGGGAGGCACGCGGTTTACCGGTAGAGTGGGATACTCATGGCCCTTTAAATTCAAGCTCATAGATTCTAAGCCCACAAAATGCCAATGGCATTTCGTGTATAAGATAGGGCTTTTCTGCACTTCAGTATTTATTGTTTTTGTATCGCTACATGACATGTACCGCCTGTGGTGCCTCAGTAGTAAAAACGGGCGTTAAACACTACTCAAAAAAAAAAAAAACATGACATGTAAATAAAACCATGCTTCGTCCACAATAAAAAATTAAACACTGATCAATAGAGCAAACGACATTATCGAACACCCAATAGCAGAAATTAACTCTACAATTCCTGAACTACAGTTATCTTATAAGGTTTTCATTTTAAAGGTTTACTGGCATTCTAAACAAGGTTTGCGAAATTCCTGATTCTGTGCAAGCTTTCTCAAGAGTTTTTTTAGACTTCGTTCTAATTTCTCTCAGATGTCATCGAGTTTTTCTCTGTAAGAATGCTAGGTTTACTCTCGGTTTCTTATCAAGAGCAGATCTCATTTTCCTAAATCTATTCATAAGATAAGGAACTGTTTCTCTGTGAGGCGCACGAACAACAGAGAAGCTGTATATAAATTGCCATCTACCGAGTTTGTCCCATACAAATCATACATGCAGATTCTATTCGCTAAAGTATATGGACTTCTTGGCATTATAACAGCGCTAACACACTATACAACTAAAACACGTGGTCTCGCAGCGTTCAACTCCAGCACAAAGACTTAACGTCAGTACACGGATCAAGGGAACAGAACGTTTAGAAACAGGCAGGCAAATCCCTGTTACGCCGGCCTCGCGTCCAAGTGAAGGTTCTATATCATACTATAGAATGTATAGCTTTTAATTGGTATTAATATACTATGCTATATTGACATTTAGTTACTTGACATAATAAATATGTATTGGTTGAGGTTATTAATATGATATGTTGTTCGCAACATTCCGGAACGATGTATGTTTTGATTTATCATAAAGAACTGCTGATTTTATCCAGTGTATATCATCCTGGAAACAAGTATCACTAAAATTACCTACAATTTCGTACAAAGTTCTGATGAGTACTGTAATTTAAAACATCGGCTATTTTTAGTCTGCAAATTTAAATTACTTTTCTTTTTAACTCACTTTTCGTTTTTTTTAAGCTCAATTTTGATGAACATTTGTCTGTTATGTATACGAAATGAATGAATAGTGTTTAACACCTGTTTTTGCTACAGCGGCACCACAGGCGATGGACACTGGTGATGCACGAAGTGAAATGATATATTGGGAAAGGATTTATTTTTTTTTTTTTAGGAAGGAATCGTTCCAGACCAAAGTTTAGGGTACTTCCCCGGCATTTGCCATTTATGAGGACTGAGGAAAACCTGGAAAAAACCTCAGTCAGGGAGGACGGTCCTGGCGGGATTCGAACCCCAGACCTCCCGCTCACGAGTCCGTGCCTTAACGACTTCGGCCACCCGTGGCGGTCATTATGTATTACTCAGAAAACGTTCTCACATTTATCACTAATACTTGAACTACGGTGTTTGTAAAGTCCTTCGAAGAACTTCTTAGCTCTGAAAGGGAATTAAAAGTAAATCTACTGTATAAACAGAAACTGGAAAGACACAAACCGAAATATTTCTTTTAAAAGTACAGGGATGTTGAAATCTAGGTATAGAAAAATGTGACAAGAGTATGCTTAATGCGTTTCATAAGATTTTCTAATAGTTTCCAAATATAGTGTAGTCAATTTAATCAAAACAAAAGATAATACAATCATAATGAAGGTTGTTTCAACCGAATGTTTTATAATTCTGCCGTGTTAATCATTTCTCAATATAAGTCAAAATAAAAATGTATGTACTTCAATGTTTTTGAGGAATTAAATGTTTTTCTCATCAATGTTAACGCTATTAGTACATGACTACAAATAATTTCATATAACTTTTCCACCTCTTCGCATTATCTTTTATCCTTCTCCTTTAAGATCTTTAAGATCTACCTCTTCATAGAGTGCATTACACTCTAACCACAGCATCTGTACTTTTGCATTGTTTTTAAGACCATTCAACCACACACCCCAATAATTATCCACTCCTTATTGTAACATCTTCAGGCCAAGTTAGAACTTAAATACCTTTACGTGACTATGCTCACATTCCTACAGTTTCTGTGTACTGCGCTGATTCAGTCGAGCACGCTCAAATTCGGTCCACTACAATTATTGCTTAGTGTAGGTTTGAAAGTTAAATGTGAAAAGCAGAACTATTAGAATGATTATTGTAAAAATGTATACACATCCTTTCTCACAGGCTGAAGAGAATGATAAATGCCAATGACCATTGGCCTTATGTTTGGAAACTCATGTAAGAGCTTATTGTATTGGTACAAGTCACGAAGGCTGAGAAACAGAGATAATAAAGTCAAGATATTTGTATTAACATGAATATAAATAGATTTACTACAAACGGGCAAGTTCCCATGCTTTGTTTTATAATTGCAGCCATCTTTCTAACTCTTAAGACTGCTTTCAAGGGCGTGAGAGAATACGGAATTGATAATTATTAAATTAAACATTTACTGACATTTTTTAAGATGGGATAGGACAAGCTGGACAACCTTTAGAAGGCAGATTTTATTTGTGAATATTCATACGAAGGGAAAACGTTGAATATTCTTGGACGCTGATCAGCAAACGATGTGATTTTAATTCTTTGTTTAAATTTAAGATAACAAAAGCTAATTACTTCGATTCATATGCTTGAATATATTTCAAATTATGGACAAAACTGTATGCATAGTATTCCTACATTCATTGAATAAAAACTTCATAAATACGCATCACGACTTCTAAGCACTAAACCGGAATGAAGTTATGTTGTTACTGGACTATAACAGATGGAAGGCGTATAATAGGTTAATGCTACAAACAACCTTCTCCCATTATGCCTTTCTATCAATTTCTGGGCTGTGTCTCATAGCTTACATTGTTTTAGTTTGAGTGTGTCCAACTTTATGTTAAGTGCTTAAGAATACCGATGCACAGTCAATTAAATTAATAAAAGTTTCAAGTTTTTTTTTTCTCTCTCAACTACACATGAACTCAAGAGGGAATATTATGCGAAAGTTGTCCTTTTTCTCTTGAAATCTCAGCACTTTTTTCACTAAAATGTCTGCAATTTCATATATATATATATATATAAGTATCCTGAATTTCATGAAATTGTTTACTTTTTTGTTCACTATTTCACCGACACGTGGTGAAACTAATGCCAATTTAGGACAGTGGTTTTGAATGCATTTAAACAATTGTAGAGAATAATACAATTTGTCTACTGAGAAAATATAAAATAGAACATATAAAAATATGGAGATATTAGACATATTATAGCTTGCTTTTTAACTCTGTACTTTTTAATACTTTTGTGCAGTTTCAATTGATGCTGAATATGTTTTGTCACAATTATTCTCAACACCTCGAACTATATCTACGTGTGGTATAACACTACCATGTACAGTCAAAATTGTTTTCTATAGATGCTTTAACAAATACACTTTTACTGAAGTTATTATTTTTGTAACTGATGGAAAATGTTGCACGGAATGGTTCCTCTTATGTGCAAATCAAATCAAATTTACTAATTTGGAAAAATTGTCTCAAAAGTTTCAACTATCAACATCTGTAGTAGTACACGCTTGCACTAAATGCCATTAGGCTATATAGTAAGTTTAAAAAGTTTACAAACTGCTAAGTTATTTTTAGCTTATAATTACTCCATTTCAAGAAGTAATAGTTTGTTCATTCTTATCAAGGAACTCGATCAAGATATTGCTATAAATTGTGCCGCTCAAATTTTGTTTCATATAAAATTATTTTCAATTTGATTTCTAATTTTTTCATTAAGGGCTTTTTGGCATACTTTTTTTAATCAGCCAGCCTGCACTTTGCTCTGTGTATACTTCTCAAAATATTTTCGCAGAGTGAAATTGGTGACTTTCGATGGTGATATTTCCGCTGCTAAAAAAAATAGGTTTCACTTAAATAGAAATTAATACTATGAATAAATTATTACCGGAATTTTGCTTTAACTGAGCCCCTCATGGTCGATTTATCCTTTAGTATTTTTTGTGTTTAGCGATATTCAAATGCTTATGCAGCAGGAAACTTTTTTCACTATTTCTTCATAAGCTTTACAAAAAATAACACACAGTTCTTGTCGACCTGCAGCAAATTCCCCAAATATTATTGTAATTTTGATGTTTTACCACTTCACTTTCGGTATACAGTAAGAAAAATAAATTAAATAAAACACTAATTAGAGCATCTGATCACAACTCTGATAAACTGAAAATGTTATTGAAGCGCATAAAAAGAATGTTTGGACTAATCAAAATTATAACGCAATGCTGCGTGGTGCAGTTTCAATTCACCTTCATACCCGTTCACCTTACACGTAGAATTTGAGTGCTGTAATGAGAGGGTAAATACACCGAAAACCTTATAAATATGCCGTTTAGGCATAAAGATATAGAGAATTAGAAGCTCTTATAAAATTGGCCAAAATGTGCAATTGTATTCACCTTAAAAACATATGCAATCAAACAAAATTGGATGTCTGTTGCGTTTAAGGTGTCGGTTTGTGCAAAGCAATTGCTATGTGGTGGAGGACATTGAGGGTACTGGGAACAAATTTTAAGAATTAAAGTGTTAGGTCATTATTTTGTATTAGGTATTGCTGCGGCGTAGTGTTGATTGAAATCTTGTTAGAGGTTCAGGATATGCATTAATTTTTTTTTTTTTTTTGTGCTGGAATGATGTAAAGGGCTTGTAAAGGCAGGCATGCTATTACCGATCTTAAACTCTTAGAACTCAAATATTCAATAATGGTCACACAAAAAATAAACACACATCTTCCTGTTTGTTACTTTTTAATGCCGTTGCGTATCTTGTATTTAAATTATATAAAATACTACGGGAAAAGCTCCTCATTTGACTTCCAATAAAGTAATGATATAAAGAAAATAATTCAAAGTTAGGTCTTATCTTCTTTCACATAATTCTAAGCTTGATCTAAAGTTTCCTTGTGAGCTTCAACAAGCGAATGTGTTTCTTTATATTGCTCAATGGTTTATAAGTACATAATGATATTTATGTACACAAAGTTATGTGTACATTCTCTTGCTTTTTACAATAGCAAATTTGACGTTTCGCAATAATTCTAAAATAGCATTGACACTGCATTCTTTTACATTTCCTTACGTGTTCTGTTTATGTTAAATGATGTTGCCCCTCTTCTCCGTCCCCAGCTTCTTTCATTTTTTTCTAGTCACTACAGCAGAACTTTAAAGTGTATAACAATTTTATAATGTGGAAATGTAAGAATGGAATTGGATATTTGAGCATTGTCACTCTACATTTTTTTTAAATTAGTTCGAGAGGAAGAAACATTAATTCACATACCTCATATCTCTCTAAATCTACCATAGTTCTTTAATTTATTTTCAATCCGGAGAAATGCTTTTAAAATGCACATAAATTAAATAGAATGATACGAGAAACTATGTATTGAATGTTTTCTGCTAAATACACACAGAAAGATACTTGTCATAATTGTCTAAGGACGACACGATTTAAAATCAAACTATAATATACGTAAATGATTGATAAACAGCGAGTTAAATGAATGCATTGTTTGTCTACCTAGTACTACCATAGCAGTTAATTATTGCTATTTGTTTTATATTTAAATGCATTAATAAATAACTTTCTTTTTAATTTAGAAGTCTTAAGAACTTTTCTCTTTTAATATATTGAGAGAAATAGCAAGATACGTTTTATTTAATGAAATAAATACGCAACTAAGTCATTTAAGTCGATATGAACTGTTTATAGTGATTGGAATGCATAGAAATGGTGGAACACAGCTTATATTGCGTTAGGGTTCTGAAAATCGGATGCAGGATGTGGGGCCAATATCAAGAAATTAGCAATCCAGAATAACATCATCTAGGTAAACCAAGGATTAAAACTACTACACAAGTTATATTTATGTGCCTAAGGGTCCTGAGAGATAGGAGGTAAACTACTGCATGTTAGGACGTTGACAATTTAACTGTTTCACACTCTGAAATTGAGTACATTATTTCCCTCTTCCAGTACTTCGCCGTGGAAATCAAGAACTCGTTGGGACATCTTAATTAGTAGCCGCAACCATTTTTTTAGTAGTGTTTAACGCCTGTTTTTACTACTGATGCACCACAGGCGACACTGAGGATACATGAGATGAAATGAAATATTGGGAAAGGATTTTTTTTAAAGGAAGGAAACGTTCCAGGCCTAAGTACCTCCCCGGCATTTGCCATTTATGAGGAATGAGGAAAACCTGAAAAAAAAAAAAACCGTCAGAGAGGACTGTCATGGTGGATTCGAACCCCAGACCTCCCGCTCGCGTGTTCGCGCCTTAACAACCTCGGCCACCCGTGGCGGTTCCGGAACAATGCAGTCACATTCTCTTCACAGATGGGTCACGCTTTGGCGTGCATCCAAATTCCATGACGATAGCCATGCACGCAACAGAATGAGTCGTGTACAGGAAGTTCACAGATTCAAAGGATGATGAGCATGATGACCTGGGCAGGAATAGAAAATAAACATTGTTCTGATGTGTGAAACAATGAACCTGTACGATTAAGATGTTTTGCAGTCTGTGGTTCTTCCCATTGCTGAAGCGTTTGGCTATGAACTCCTTTACATGCACAATAATGCCAAAGCACTTGTGACCAAGTGGTTAGAAGCTTGTTCAGCCCCCTGCTCTTAATTCGATTAAACATCTATGTGATACCCTTCAATAGAAAGTTTTGGGGGATGTGAGAAAAACTTCGAAACTCCGGGTCATCCCCATCATTACTGGCAAATTATCGAACAAGATGAAATCCTTCATCACATATGTTAAATGCCAAGGGGTGACAAACAGTACTTAATACAAGAGATAGTTGCACAAATATCTTGGGAACTAGAGAAATGACAATTTTATAAATGTTTGTGGCTGTGAAATATTATCCTTAAAATAAAAAATTGTGTTATTTTCGTTAAAAAGTATTAAATTATAATGTTGTGAACTACTGAATTGTATTATCAATATAATTGTTGTAAAATTGTTTAAAAACCTTCTATGATTAGATTACATTCATAATTCTTAGGAAAGCTAATTAAAATGCTTTGTTCCTTAGACATTTTTGAGGTGTGTATAATGTTACTGAAAAATGCTGTGAAGATTCTCGAACATAGCGAATGTTGCAATGGAACAAACTAACAGAAGTCCTAAAATGATACTAAATATTGCACGTTTGACATTCTTCCACTAAATTATAAGTTATAAACTTACCATTACAGCTGTAAAAATATATTTTCGTTTAAAATCAATTAAAATAAGGGAGATTGCTGTCCTTCAATGGAAGAACATTTTATGCATTGCACAAATATTTCAATAAACACATGCAAATCTTGCCAGAGGAAACTGTACTGATATATATATAATGTACAAGAAAATAGTAGTTCTGTGAATTGTTCATTTTCTTCAATACAAACCAAAACAGGCTTTGTGAGAAAATGCATGATTGCTCCTTCTTTTTGCAGTTCTACTGGTGTGCATAAACTGGGACTTTAGAAATAAAAAGAAATCTTTTCGTGCAAAAAGTAGTACAAAAAGTGATGAAAAGTTTCTTTTTTATCTATTAAATGTTACTGTCTCGATCAAATGATTGCAGCAAACAGAAATAAATGCTTTATTTTAAAAGGGCAAAAGTAAATTCTAATTTGCATTTTCGATGGGTTAATATTTCACATTCTATATTACTAAATTCGACAGCTAAAGAATGTCAAAGAACCTACATATTTTTCTTTACATTTTCGTTTATTTTATGTTAGATTAAAAAAGTATATGAAATTTGATGATTAATGAAGAACTGATTTGTTTTAATGCTAATAAAAGGTAAAGTAATGGTATAAAACTAATTATATATAAAACAGCTGATAATATGAGGCTTTATTAAGAACTATTGATTGGTACTAGAATAAACAATATATTGCCAGCCTCTTTTTGCCGCTAGGTGAACTCAAACCAGCAGAAATCACAACATACTCTCGCATTATTTTTGCACATGAGCTGACATGTATAACCTAAGCTGCATAGAAGTGTAAAATGACCTCACCGACAAACTCAGGAATGATTAGCCATACAGAGAGTGTCGTTTAAAATGAAACATAAGTTCGCTAACATATCACTAAAGAGCTCCGCTTCCGGAAACTCAGACTTTTGGTAAAACGTTTATCAGAAATGAAATTTAATTTTGTTACAATTTTTCCACAATAAAACGTTACAATTGAATTTTTATTTGGTAAATCAGTTTTGCTCTGTTGTGAACTGGAGTGATGTATACGATACTCTAAACATGCCGCCCTGGAAAACAATCAAGGGGCGAAAATGGGGGCGATCCGCTGACAAGTAACAGGACCTTTCTTTCTATCCAATGTTCCTCGATTTCTGCGGTTAAAGCAGTGCTGAAGTGCGTCGAGGCTCCATCATGCTGGAATAGCAAGCGGTATTTTGTCGATCAAATCCGAAAGTGTGATCAGCATTAACAAGCTTAGGCACGACTGCAGGGCAACAAAGATGATAAGACGAACCGAATGCGCAACAGACAGAAATATTACAGCTGTTGAAAAGAACGAATAAGCAGGTCTTTGTGTAGTATGTCATTCCATGCAGTTTGTCGGTGAGGTCCTGTAATAGTTCTAATGAAGGATCACTAATCGAAACTCGGTGTTTTTATCAAACTGCTTGAGATATCTTGGTATAAATTTGTATCTTTTTCTTTTTGAACTTAATTTATATGATTTTCTTTCAGTTTTACTTGTATACACGTCGTTAAAATGTTTAATATTTAAGTGCAGTATTGCGCATTTGTCATATATTTCCAAACGTAGCCTGTGTTTTCTGTAGGTGTTGCATAAAATGTATGCGTTATGTTAGGAAGTGAAAAAAAAGGTTACTTTTTGCATATTCTACTGAAGAAAATATGAGGACATGTTTTAAATTCTTACAAAGACTTCATTAACTACTACTTAGAAATTAATGAATGACTTACAATGAGGACAATGCTGTTTCTGTAAAGAATTGTGACTTAATTTTTAACATTTGCTGATACTGTCGTACATTATGATAACCTGGTGGTGATGTCAACTTCAGTGGCCTATTTAACTGATAAAACTGAATACGCAACTATAAATGACATTATGTACATTGCAATTTTTCCTGCATGACTTAGGAGAAAACTGTGGGATAAATTTGTTTGCGCTAATAAATGATGAGAATTCTGTTCTACAAAATTAAGCTAAGTGTTTTCTGATATATCTGTATATGTCCATAATTCGAAACTGAGTTTCCGTTTCATTGTTCACAGTGGTATCTCATATTAGAAATAAACAAAACATAATTACAGTGATGGAAAAATTTATTGCATCGCAGAGATTGATACACTTTTGTGCGGTATCGTTTTAAAAGGTTTCAAAATCTCTGTTGGTACTCTTAACATTCTGAAATAATGAATAATTAATTACTTACATATGATTCGTTAAGTCGTGATCAGGCCTATTCTGTTTGTGTTGTCATGGCCAGACACTTTAGACATTTATTAAAGTTTCTTTAATCGCTTCTGACAGTGGTGTGGGAGTAATATACCAGATATTACAGTTAATTACATTCATATCGCTAAAATGTGTTAGGTAACTCGACGCTAAAACCGCAGTGGAAAGTGTTACAATATTAATTTGACAGGTTGGTCAATGGAAAATACCATCATGCATTACACCACTGGTAAACAAAAAGTTTTCTCTCACTTGGGCACGTAAAGATATGATGATGCAATAAGTATGACCATCGCTGTACTTTTGTCCAGAAACTATGGAAATTTTAACATAAAGAGGTAGGTTAATAACCAGAAATATATCTAAGTTTAGGCAAGCACCTAATTTAGTCCTTGCTGTAATTCACCTACATTGCGTGTCAGGAAACCAATTTTAACGTTTTTAAAAATGTTTCATCGCCTCTTTAATCCTGGAATATAATTGACAGTTCCTTTAACTTTACAGTAACCTCTCCCAAGTAAAATAATAAAACTAAATTGTAAATTAAAACTGTCATAAGAATAGATTCCTAAATCTGTCATTAGTTTTGCTGTTTACTTGTTATTTTATAACCAATATTTTAAAACAAGTAGTTACACTTATTCACACAAGCATTTATTGCTAGGCAACAGAATTAACAGAAATAATAAATTCCTATACAGAACCTATCATTTGTTAACACAGCTCCATACAATTCTTCTCACATGCGCGTAATGTTAATTACAATTATCAAAAGTCTAAGGATTTGAAATCACTTCTTTCTAATTTAATGAAATAGGACAGCATAGCTGATAAAGAAAAGATTTTAAAAAGCCTGATATCTAATTCAATATATATGATATAATGTGCTTTAAAATAAATTAAGGTTTAATCTGTTTTATAAGATCCAATTAAGCTATACACCCTTGATGCTGATATATAGGATATCATAGAAATATTATAAATTCAAAACGTCTAGGTATTTTACAAAATTCCGGCAATTTGTTATTGTTTGTCTAGTTATATTTCAGGCATATTGAAAAATCCTGCTTTTAATGGTGAAATTGTAAAAATCTTTTTTTTTTTTTTTTCGTGTGCCGGCGATGCTAATAGCAATAGAAATGTTATAATAATTATCCCTTGAGCACAGTTCGTAAAAGTATGCCTAACCTCACCTCGCCTCGCCTAACCTAATTTTAGTTAAGTATTGGCAGATTTGTGTAATGTATTTCCTGTGGATAAAAAGCATATCACCACACCATTATTACACTGTAACCAGGCTTTTTCAATATGGTAAATATATGGCTAGTCAAATTTTAGAAAGAATTTTATTTGATAATTTATCGGAATTTTGTAAAAAGGGTAAAATTACAATATACATCTCCTATATGTAACCTCAAATTGCCAATTGATCTCAAATAAAAATATTTCCTGAAGTGCAAATATAGTTTGGTAGATAAGAAGATTCCGAGAAGTTTCTAAAACGTTTCTCACCTATTTCATCATAGGTAAACTACTATTGGAAAACAATGCGCTTTGCCTCATTTTCAAGCACCTAGGTATTGCCTGAATAATAATATACACTTAAACTAAATAAAGTAGAAAACCAAAAATGTTTTAAATTAGCCACGCATGATTTTTTTTCCTCCCTAAAAAGCAAGGAACTGCATGTTACTGCTAAATATGTGTAATATTTATGGTGAACATTTTGCGAATGCTGCGTTATAAAACTATATACACTGACCATACCCTTAATTTCGTTCATCAATTTCATAGCTCTCTTCATCGAGATAATACATTTTGTTATGCCTGACATCACTTCGTGAATGCAAAGTACTGTTTTCGAGACATTTCTCAAAATAAAGAACCTTGTGGTGGATGTTAACAGTTTCATCATCAGTGTTTTCGTTTTTAAAGAAAACTGAGGCCCAGTCAGGTAAAATATCATTAAAAATACAAGAATAAGAGTTTCCTTTGTTTCTGGACAACACCTAATTGCAGAATATGATAATATCTGTTGAGGGAAATCATTTATTAAAAACCACGTCTCTGTACTTAGTATTAAGATTTTTTTTTAATTTATATGTCAATCGGTTTTGACAATAAAATGCAATTGGTCTACACATTTGTGTCATGTTTTTATCCAGTGCTTCCCACCTTTTTAAAAATCCACTAGTATTGACCAGATAAAGGTAGAATTTAGTTAGAGTGCAAATATGTGACGCTGCACTCTTCCTATAAATATGTTAAACGTCGAGCACAAGCAGTAAATCATTTGGAGATGCGCCTATGATGTTAACAGTGAGAATAATTTCGTTCGCTGAGCGTTATACCTTTGAATGCTGTGGCAGACAGCTGTCACAAACATGCCCCAAGTTTCACAAATTTGCTTTGAGGGACTGCTTGCTACGTGTGCAAACAAACAGCAAAGAGCGTTACTGCATCTTGTAGACTATTGTGAGGCTAATGTTCTTTTGGTAATTGGAAATCTAAGATGAGGAACTGTTGCTGGTGCATCTACCAGTTACAGGGAGATATAGAAGTGATCGTACCTAATAGATGTTTATTTATAAAATTTGGAGGCTTTTAAAACCCACATTCCTTTTCCTCGGTTGCTTTTTCAATTGTTTCCGGTAACAAACGCTTTCTAGACCAGAGCTATTTGTAGTGTAATAGAGTATTAAATATTTCAATACTATCAAACTGCATTACTAATATAACTGGAAAATTTAACTAATTTAACAATTTTACCATTAATTTATTCAACATTATTGAAAATTGGCTCCTTTTGAAAAGTGAATTATTTTACTCTATTAATGGAAGTTAATTTCAAATACCCGAAATTATTATTCGCCAAGCATAATAAATTATAGATATTCGTTCATATTTGCCACGTGCCGCAAACGACATTCTGAAACACTTGTTAAAAAGATTCACCAGAACAGGGAATACGGGTTAATGAATCTCAGTGTTACAAGATTCTTTCATGCAGGAAAAAACATTACAATTTCTTACCTTTACCAAAACAAACTATATTAAGTAGGCATCTACAAAAACTCATAGTTCAGAAAAACTAATGAATTTGTACAAAACGTAATTCACATGCGATCACAATGTAACTCACGATGATGCTCGTTAGCTTCAGAAAGTCTCGCCAGAGTACAGCTCTTTTTGATCAGATAACTAACTACTGCTGGGAGCTGGAAGGATGGCAAGCGACTTACGCGGGGAGAGGAAGTCATTATCTCCCAAGTAAAACATTACGTACTGCATGTGTATCATCTCTTCAAATACTTAAGATTCGGTACATTCTCATTGCGTTAACGAAAGCAGAACGTTAATAGAGAATTGTTGTACATGGACATTTCTCTGACTAGCCATCTCTCCAGCTCCCAGTAGTATCTATCCGAATTACGAATCTTTTCCCTGTTATAACTAGTATACACATGCAGGAAAAAGCTGTCATTTTAGAAATTCTCAGGGTATTTTAGAATGAAACACATATTCTAATAAGATATGTAATTTTCCTTTAAGTAATTGTGAAAGTAGTGTGTGTTGTTCAAAAAGGTTCAACCCTAATATTTCCAAAATATTTACCACCATCAGAAAGCTTAAACTTTACAGCTCTATTTTAAAAATGGAGCCTTTGTAACTTAGTGTTGAAATGAAATATATTTTATATTTGTATTTATATTTATATTTAAAAGCATTATCTTCACAAATTCACTAAGACACGCCTACTGCTTAGGTAAGTTAGAAAGCAACAAACTCTCAGTGCCTTTCAAGCTCATATCAATGCTCCAGATTATAGAGAATTTAAACGCTGCCAGAAGTCCGTACAGAGTACACCTTTCAGAATGGTCTTGGAGCTAGGTCACATATGGCAGGCAACACAAACAGCTAAGTTCAACACATCAAAGTGTGGGCTCCCCGAGCAGATAGCATGTAATTCCCAACAAATCCGATTTCCCTCTTTTCGCATGCCTGGAAATTTTCGTCCCTGAGCGGGACACCGTTCTCTCTCCCTCTCTGCCCTCAACCAAAACATGCTTCTTCTCAGAGGCTAAGCCGGATTACTAGAAAAATCCATCTGCAAGTAAGGATTTATTTCACATGCTATGCCGCTTCAAACCAATATTTCCACTGAACAGATTTCGGTAACTTCACAGAGCGTTTAACGTGAAAACTGTTCACCTACCTGGTATTCTAGTCTTGCCGTCAAACCCAAATATTCTCGTGAGTAAATCCGTAAATGCTGTTTGTATTCATCTGTCCAACTCAGATGAAGATGTTGTTTAGTCAGTGACAAACGATAGGGTACTCCAAGATAATTTAACATGTTTTATTTTAATTTTGAATTACTTTTGAATTTAGTACCGCTGCAATAAATCCTAATTATAGTGTCTGTTATTGCCCTCATTTTTTGTTAGACTTAACTAAATGTTCCATCGCACGTAAAGCAAAGCAAAATCGGTTAGTTCCGGCCCTTCATTTCGAGTAGATTACAATTACTATATGTAAGCTCAAAGTTTTCATTCTAAAAGTTTGATTTCCTAAATGAAAACAAATAGATTTCTACACATGACTCTTTCCTCGTTTATCTAGATATGTTATATTAAAATAAACACATTATATTTATAAGCTATTGTGTAAGGATGATTTTAAGTTTTTGCACCTCAACTAAAGTGGCCATACAAATAGTAAGATGCATGATTCTTTACATGTGCCTTAAGCATTCATTTGAAATGTCAAGTCATTTTATCAGATATTTTATTTAAAATTGTTGCTAAGGCAAGACAGCTACTTGCAGGGAAATACATTTGGAAATTCATGAGAGGTCAATATAGTTTTAGGGTATTATGTGATTTAATAAATAAAATATCATGTAAAATGGCAGTGGAGTATATAAGCAATAAAAATAAAATAAGAGAGAAATTCCAACAGTCAAAAATCGTATATTTCCCTAGAATACCCCAGAGAATCAGAGAAAGGCAAGAAAGATATACACAAGAAAAGTCAGTTCAAAAAACAAGAAGATGAAGAAGGTAACACACAAATTAAATGAGAAGAAGGGAGCAGAACGAACAGAAGAAGAGAATAATTGTCGTCTTGTGGCGGAAAAGAAGCAACTGAGAGAAGAGGAGGAGGAAAATATAATGTACAGATAAAAGTTGAAAACTAGAAGAGGATGAAGGAAAAAGAGAATAGAATGAAACCGCACTGTCAACACACCATGGTCCAGTATAGCTGCTGCTTGAGATAGGCTGCAATCTCATTGATGTCCAGGTCCTGTTGCTTGGAATTCCGGTGGGGAGCACCCGGATACCGAGCGCCAGCAGAGATGAAGTTTGTAGTTATTCAATTGTATAAAAAGTGTAAATTAATTAATTGTAAATGTAATTATTGCTACTGGGCTACAATTGGTTTTAGATTTAATTATAAGTTATAGTTCAAATAGCCGTAGTACTGGATTTCAGTACCAGTTCAGTTCTTTAAAGTTTTAGTTTTGTTTAATTATGGTATTAGTATCGTAGAATTTAAAATCTGTAAAATTTAAATCATAATTTAAATTGTATTGCTATTTGCATTGATAAATTTAATTGGAATAAATAAAAATTAATCTGGAATATTATGTCCTCATATAGAATTAAATTTGCGTTGCAGAATAAAATTAAAATTTATTTAAATGAAAACTTATTACCAATATTGGATAAAATGAATAAAACGGATTGTGAGTATCGTGAAGGAATAAAATTGTGCTTGAATCTTTTCTTTAACGGTTGATTATTGCACTGTCAGGATGATTAAATTTATCTCTTGATGATCCTCTCAAAACTGCAGATTGCTGAAAGTCGAATCTTATCATCTTGACACTATTGATCATCTCAGAAGCCATGATTGGTAATGACGTTTTTTGTAAAAGACGATTTAACACCAAAGGTAATACACACCAACTTTATAAACATTTATATAATTTAAACATGACCTTGAGAATTACCCAAGAGAAGACGTTCAAGAAGTGCATCAACAAATGCAAAATTTATTAAACAAATTCATGTGACATTAGATGTCTGTCAAGTTAAAGTGCGTAAATTTGCTGAAACTATGGGTATTTCAAATGAAGGTGTGAATTATATTTTATATTAATAATTGCATATGAAAAATATGGGTGCCGGGCATTCTATAAGCAGATCAAAAACATGTTTCAATTAAATATCATAAGAGCGTTTGGAGCGTTTTAGCAGCATATTTTAAACTAGTTAAATAAAAACATTTTTTAAGAAATTGCGGTTTGTAAGATATAATTTTTCATAAGGCAAAGCTCACGATATTTTTAGCGATAAAAGATTCAGAGATAAAAGTGTGAATTGCTGAAATATCTTCCCTACTCCCATGTGTTCCCAAATCATATTTTCCTCGCTAGTCAGCTTTTTTCATCAAATCAAGAGGCGGTTGCAGCTATGAAGAAGACGTTCTGGAATGTACTTACGGACGGGAGGAAGGCATTGGAACATAGCTGGAACTAATGTACTCTTATTGACCTTAAGAAAAATAATGTTAAAGTTAATAACTCGTCCCTTCATTATTGGGCCGAGAACCTTTCAGACAGTCCTTGTGTGTGTGTATTTATCTGAAACCGTTTAATATTATACACCGATTTCTAACTAAAAATGTTCTTTTTCACATTTAGAAAGATGACAGAATCACAGAGTTGGAGATCCAGTACGTACGTTGCGTGTGCCATCACATGACGGTGTTTTGTGTCATGGTCGATGAACAGAGTCTTAGTCCTGGTGTAGGTCAAATACGTTGGTAGCTTTCATCTCATCTCATTATATTTCCTGCAATAGCTGAACTTTTTCGTTTTTGGCCTTGGGCTGAATGTGCATTCTGAGCTTTGGTTTCTGAATCGAAACCAAATCTCTTAGCTTTTGTTGACTGTTCAGAGATTTCATATCAAGCTTTTTGATTTACTGGTATTATTGGTGAGACATTTGTTGTTTGTTAAGTGCACATGTCACGCATTTTGCCGCAATTTTTCTGTTAAAGATTACATCTTCAGGAAATCCATATGAATAGCTCATGTGCACGATCATCACTGTCGTTAATATTGATTTCCTCGCAATGTTTCATTAATGATATTAACAATTTTTATGTGAATGGTATTCTGGAATATGGAGCATCCCCAAACATTTTCGTCTCTTTTAAATCGCTTATACCACTCAAAAATTTGTACGATACCCCTTCTTCCTAGTATCTATTTTTACATCCTTTTCAGGATATTAGATGCATAACTTAGTCAAAATAACCTGATTGCCTTATAATAGCTTCAAATCATACTTTTCTGAACTGGCAGTTTAATGGTAACCATAATTGCCTCGTAAAACCAAGGATACGGTTCATACCCTGCCAGGGTAGATGAATTTTTGGGGTAAAAATTCCAAACATACTGGTGGGTCCCCTGTAGTAGATTTACGGCACGTAAAGATCCTCAAATCTGAAAAAGGAAGTCTCTGAGCAAAATTAATCGACTTTTTACACCCGGAATTGTATGGGGCGCTGATGATCAGAGATGTTAAGGAGCGTCCATAAATAAATCAAATAAATTACCAAATTTAAAAGAAAGGTTTGTCTCTCATATACGAAGAAGTTCAGAACAGTGTCGCCCACTTAACATCAATAAATGCCAGGGTTTCTCACAAGAAGTGTCACTGGTTATAATGCTCATATATACATAAAATAAAATCAGTCCAGTAATTATTTTGTTTTAATATTTCAATATTACAGGACTTAACTTACATGTATACATTATGGATTTTATTAAAATTAATTATTGGTGTCCAATAATAAAAGTAATATTGGTTCACATAATACTTAGTCGCCAATATCACTTAATACATGATCAACACTATTCTGAAAATATAATCTAATGTCAGGTTTACACCTGTTGTTATAAAATATGTTGATGACTCTTAATGATTTTAAATTATGAAAACTAACTGAAAAAAATGGTTCATTGGTTCACATTTAGATTAGGAATTATTTTTCCATCACTTAAAACCTGAAAACCACAGCGACTACAATCTCTACTTGATAGGAAAGGTATCAGTGGAGAAACTGAAAATCTAACTTATAGCTCCAATTTCATTTTAATTAAGAGTGATCTTAAGGTATAAACTAGAATTTTGAGCGCAATAATTGCAATTAAAATTATTACTGAACCTTTATGTGAGTTTTGAACATTAAAATAACATAATGAACTCTCAAAATAAAATCAACAGTGATTCAATTGCAAGATTCAAACTTAATCTGAAACCACATCTACAATCAGTTCATGCATCAGCTTTTTTCTCTTTATCAATAGAGATCCCTCTCAAGTACTTTCTTTAAAGCAAGAAAGACGAGAAGTGATTACGGAAGCGGTGTGAGGAGGTCCATTTTCAACTTTGGGATTTTGATCGGTTTTAAATCGCTGACATCAAAATTCGCTCTCAGTTGTCTTCTGGAAAAAAAAAATAAACAAACAAATTAAATTAAAAATTGTGTTGAAAAAAACAACCTAAATGTAACATTTTCTCAAGGGAAGTAAAAAATGCATGCTAGATGCTCAGCTTAAGTTAATCTTATGCACTTATGCTAATAAGTGCATACTAACGTCAGAAGGTTATGAACTTACACTCATAAATTTACCTCGATATTACCTTTAAAAGTCTAAAATTGTGCATTTCTTTATATTGAAGCATCCACCCTACTACCCATAGTTAGCTCTTACTCACTTCCATTTCTTTCCAAACCTCAAAATCATCTTCGCTAGTCAGCGTTTTTCATCAAATTAAGAGATGATTGCAGCTTCCATAGGCATTTCTTGTAATTGTCAACGACTTAAAAAAGGTTAACGATTAAGTCTTGGAAGCATAGTCAAGATAAACAGTTAAAAACAAGAAAAAATAGTTAATTTATATATTAAATTTGCATATTTAGTAAAATCTGCATAATATGTTCTTAAATTTGGTCATTAGAAAATTGTTATTTTTTTAATTGTGTTGCTGTATATTTATTATTTTGAACCAATTTGAGCGTTCGGTACAAATTTGGAAAAGAGATCAAATATGAAAAATAATAATTCATATTCACAAAGCTATCGAAAAAGGTGATTACAATTCTCTCATTTAGATCCAAACTCTCGGGAAAAATTGTCAGAGTTGTTCTAAATATCCTGGAAAGTAAATGACAACCAGAGAATTAAATAATACGAAAGCACAAGTGCGAAATAAGTGTCTATCTGCAATTTTGTTACCATCTGCTAAAAAGCAAAAAAAAAGTGTACTTCAATATTGTTATAGAAAACGACTCACTGAATTTTGTTTTAATAAAATTTACTTCCTGGAATATGTCAACTTTGTATTTGAGTTAAATTTACTATATTTAATAAATATAAACCAATATATTTATAAATGTATGTCCTGTTATTTTCAAGGCAACTTCCAATTTGAAATGGCCATAACTTTAGAAAAATTTTGCATCCTGAAAAAATAAAATCGCCATTATATTAATGTGAAAATTTAAGTTAAATATGATCATCGCGTTGTTTAATAAGAAACAGTAATTCTCTTCTATGCTGTAAACAACATTAGCAAGTGCATTCCTAAAGAGAAGAAATATCCTTGAGATAACCTCATGCTCAGCAGTCAGCCGGATTCATATACGGTGACCTAGATGACTGTGGGAAAAAACCTCTTAATTTCAAGATCACCAAATGTGTTGCTTAATAGCATTTTTACGATATTATGTTGTGAGCTGGAACATGTATTTTATCTTTTTATCTAATTGGTTTATTTACGGACGCTCTTTAACATCTCAGGCTATCAGCGTCCCTTTCTGTTCAGGGTGTGAAATGGCCAATAAATTTTGTTCAGAGGCCTCTTCTTTTAGGCCTGAGGTTATTTTACGTGCCGTAAAACTCATGGCTTTACTTCTCTTCCGAAGTAAATCTATACTTGATTTTTACGCCCGAAAAAGATCCAGTGGCTCTGGGCCGGATTGAACCCGCGATCTTGGGGTCTATGAGGCAAGTATGGTTACCACCAGACCAAAAGGACCGAGTCCTTCTTTTATAAAAACATGTTTTCGATATCGTGATTCTGCATTAAAGTCTTGTAACCTTCGAAAATATCGCTGCCCATAACCGTTACTCTTTTCGCTTCTTTGTTTTATATTCCTTCATAGAAATAGGGTCCTGTTATAAAATGTGACGTAAGACCATACCGTACACTAGCTTTGTCATCAAGTAATTCTTGGTGAACAATTTTCCGTCGGATTATTTTCCGCCCATATCTGCAATTGTGAGTGTAAACCATTGCTTTGGGATATTGCATTTGTAATAGCACTGAATGAGCTCAATATAAATTCGTAAAAGCAAAATAATTTTAAAGTTCCAAAAGTTCTGTCTATAGTAGTGAAAGCTGGGTAATGAGGAAAAATGATTAAAATACTATTTAAAGCTCAGACATGAGATTTATAGAAGGTTATTATGAGTATCTCTAAGAAATAAACTAAGAAGTGAAAATTTAAGAATGGAACTGGGTGTAAAAAGTGGTACAAGAGATAATTCATTACCCCCCCCAAAAAAAAACTGGCAAGAGCATATCAATCGAATGTTCCCTAACAGACTACCACAGCAAGCTTTTCTTTATAAATCAAATGGAAGACGAAATATAGGTGGTAAGATCAATTTAAAGAATAAAATAACTTTGGAGTTGAAATGGATAAACCGAATGCTTGGAAAGGCAAAGGAGGAAGAAGAAGAAGAAGAAGAAGAAGAAGAAGAAGAAGAAGAAGAAGAAAAATTGCTGTCAGTGTTCTAAACCTTAATATTTTTTTATAAGCGTAACATAGTTACCATAGCAACGAAAGTTAAATGCATATGGTAAAAAATCCAACCCCTATCAAACATAATGGGCCGGTTGCATCAACAGATATTACAAGTTAACAAGGTGTTAGACTGCTTTAATTTCTAAATGAACTATAATTCTCTTTCATCAACCAATATTAACTTTGTTGATCTTCGTGTTAAGTTAACATCATCTTTATCTTGTGTCTAAAAGTTTAACAACTAATAACAGTTCGTAAATGGCGGCCGTAAATCCATCTGCAGATGTCAAAATCTATATTTGGATATATTAAGTCGCTCATAACAGAGAAAGGGCTCTCAGATGTAATGCTTAACATCTATTGATGAAACCGGCCCAAAGTATCATATATAGATCCAATAGAATGTAGTTTCCGGGTTTTTAGGCCAAGGTCCAGTCGAAGAGTTTTCACCTGACGTTTCGCCCATGACTCCGTAGGGCATCTTCAGATTTTAGTTACAAATACCCAGGAGTCACGGGCGAAACGTCAAGTGAAAACTCAACGACTGTACTACGGCCTACAAGCCCGGAAACTGCATTCTACTGGATCAACGCCAGCCGTGATAGACTAAGCGTGTATATCTTATATAGAAACAAACTGTTAATATGTATAGAGGATACAGGTATTTCAAACGGAAACTTGCTTTGGAATAACCCTATATACATTTCTGTATTGAAATAGTTTCACCTACCTACGGTTGAGAACTTTCTTGGTGTCATTGTCTTGAACCAGTAGTTTTGGCATAAGTGACGACGAAGATGAAAATGTTGATGACGATCCGGCTGTTTCCACAGCAAGTAATTTGGTGTTAGCGGGCCTTTCCATGACCAAAACTTCAACACAGCGTTGCCCGTCGTTTCCCAAAATCGTTGTTCCCGTTTTCAAGTCCTGTGATGCTTTTATTAGAAGCTTGGTTCCATTTGATGGGAATTCATTCCGTATGACAGAAACTGGATTTTTGATATTTGGGGCATTACTCCGAACAACTCCACCAGCTTCAGATACTTTTACTGCCTCAGGAATCGTGTCAGGTAGTATATACTCGTGTGAAACTAAGGGCGCTATCCTGGAGTGGTGATGTAGGAAGTTTTCCTCAGCCAAGAGTTCTCCATTGAGCAGTTGCACCACTCTGTTGTAAGCGAAGAGCTCTCCTCCCGCCGTCGTTGACTGAGATACAGAACTCTCAGCACCAGACGAAATTGAGACGGAAGCTGCTCTGTTTGCATTCTGATAAACTTGTGATAGCAACGAAGGTGGAAGGGAAGAAATGTACTGATCAACAGTATTCTCAAGATTGTTCAAGTGCGGTATGCCTCTACAGATTGACAGAAAGTACTGCAAGATCATGTTTCCATTTCTTAAACGTTCAAACAAAGGAAGAGCCTGTAAGGAACAAGGTTCATTATTAAAATTCTGAATAGTATGGAGGCGTTCGTATTATGACAGTCATAAAATAGATCTGGTGATGCATGCTTTAAGTGTTAAAAAATGACAATGACTTATGTTAATAATAATGGATAGAGAAGCTCTATTCTAAATAATATTTTGTATCAAGCTGTATTCTAAATAATATTGTGGCATATTAAATACTTAATAATGGAAATTGTGTGTTAATAACTGAGTTAAATAATTAAAATGCTAATAATGTGACAATCCATTATTGTAACAGAAAGTAGTCTCAAAGTCAACAATCGAGAGCTAATTGTACACTCTCTGACGTGTGTGAAAGATAAGAAAAGCCAAGCTCCTTTTATGCATGTAAGTGAATGTTGAGGGGTTTTCCATAAAGAAGAAGCGTCGGTATCGAGAGTGAGCGGGTCAAGATGTACAACTCTTTTCCATGCCAACAGCATCCTACAGGTAACGTTTGGAATTATAATAGGAATGATATAGGGAATAAACAAGGCTGTAGTAGCAGCGGCTTAATTCAACGATCTATTCATTGTATTATTTATGTTCCTAGTTCCTTATGTACATTTCAACTTAGAAGATTTAGGGATTAAAATCAGGAGCGTGCCCCTTGTGTTCAACCTTGCGCAAAGTGATCGTGCGTGGGTAATTCGTTCAGGACACATTTTTGTTTGTTTTTCTAGTCATTTTAACATTCAGAAAATAAACTGAATACTTTCATGTTATACATACCTACAATGGGTTTTATTATTTCCATAGCGGTAGGATTCTGTGAAAAATTAGGAAAGTGTAGGTCTTTATTTGATTTTTGTAGTTATAATTTAAATATCTTCTTCTACCGAACTCATTTTTGCACAGGAAAGTCACATGATAAGAGTTTAATTCTTTTAAAGCAATTACAGCTCGCAAACGATGTAACTCAATTCTTTTCACTAAATGGAAAATATTCATGACAGGTTGGAAGTAGCAATGCTTTGGCTAACGGTACATATGGGCTATTCAAAGAGTGTTCTATTCAGGAAGCAATAAAGTCTTGGAGGACGATGAAAAATGTAAATAAAGAATAAATTTCAATGTATGGACATCTATTTCGGTTATAACAATCCTCCGGCATTTAAAAAAAAAACACCTATACGGTTGGTTGATTAGAGAAATGCTCATTAGCGCGAGACACTATGAACAGGTATGAAGCATAAACTTTAGGCTGAATCAACTTATGCAGGAGGAATAAAAGTGGGCTAAAAAAATACAAATTCATAATATAAGAAACAAAAAGTGTTAGGCTTGAAATAAAATGGTGTACGCAATGCTCACATAGCCGCCTCTTGCGAGTTAAAACTTGGAACGTATGCAATGCAAGTTCGCGCCGCTTCCATTGTTTTTTTTGTTTTTATCTATGGTGCAATAGTTTACTAACGTTTCTTGTCAAATATTGTATGTTGTACGATATAGTACATTTTTGTACATGCGCGTTTAATGCCTCACTTCGATTACTGCGACATTTTGTGTACTGATCTCGGTACCGACTTAACCCACAAGTTTCAGGTGTCCATAATGTTTGTATACGCTACATTGGCAACATTCGTCGATTTGAACATATCACTCCATCTTTTCAATTACTATTCTGCCTCTGTCTTAAGGAGCGAAGAACTTTCCACTCTCTCACCTTACTTTATCAGGTCATTAACGTCTGCACCCAAAGTTACCTGGCATGTTGTTTTCATCAACAATCTTCACATTACTGGCTTGATACCAGATCACATGACTCTGTACTGTCGACACCTTTACATCGAACTACTTCATATTCTTCCTCTTTCACAGTTTTTCTTGCTCGTCTTTGGAATTGTTTACCTTGCATAATCGGGGGCTATCAAAAATTTCGCAATTTAAATACAATTAAACAGCATAATACATATTTATATGTTTGCATGTTCTATAAATTAAACCGTGATTATAGATTATTTTAATTTAATTCTAATATTCCTACCGTCATTAATTACCTCCTTGATATGTTACGGGGTATATTTATAGTTTTACAAGTAGGTATAAAGTAATTGTTGCAACTTTATTTTGTTCATTGTAATCGCGAGTTGTTGTTGTTGTTGTTGTTGTTGTTGTTGTTGTTGTTGTTGTTGTTAGCAGTTAGAAAACTTAAAAGTATTTGCAATGCACTTATAAACCGTTGAATTAAACTTTCATCAAACTTATTGTATTATTCTGTGTGTAAAATATATTGTAAGTATACTGGTAAAGCAGAAGAGAACATCTGATTGTTTTAGCATTAATATTTTATGAATGAATCATCTAATCTTCAATGTAAACAGCAAATTTTGCTATAAAATAAATATTTTCATTTTTCATATGATACGAAATCATATGAATATAAATATATCATAAATATATAAAGTAAATATATAAATATAAAAATATAAAATAAATATATAAAACCAACATGGAACTTGTATTACATAAAATCAGATTATATAATCCTATCTTTAATAATAAATAAAAATATCGATCGCTTAATTGTAGACGGACAATACCTTGAACATTTTTGAACATCTTAAAAAATGTACCGAGACTGGAAAGAAATTAATAAATATATTAAAATCCTGGGAAGCATAAATACACGTTACCAACTGAATTATAATGTCAAAAAAGCACTTTAAGGATGCTCAACTACTACGCCAAATTGTACAATTAAAATTTTTCGGACGACATATTGTTACTGGAATTTTCTTCTCCGATTTGGTCCAATAATCGCAGATTAGTCCATGTTCGCAAATTATGGAGCGTTCGGTAGATCAAAACACTATACCTTCTTTCAGATTAATTTAAATAAAAGAGAGTGCAACTTTACATAAACGCTCACATTTTGAGCGCATATTTCTCAGCGTTCCTCGTACCAAGAAAGTTCTTCAAAAGAAATTTTTCTGAAGGACGCTAAGCGGATTCCTTATCAAAGAGATTTCTTCCAGGATTATCGCGTCCAGTCAAGGCGGCAAGGCATCCACTGCGTACCTTTTTCAGTCAGACCAAAGACTAGTCCAAAGCTTCTGAGAAGCTTAACTCTGAAAGACACTTGGATCAAACAAGTGGGCCGTCACAGTCAGACACGCAGCAGGTCTGTGGTCGCTTCTCCAGAGAGACAAGTTTTTTTTTTTACCAAGAATAATTTTATTTAATAGTGTTCAACGCCCATATATACCACCTCCCAGTCTTTTACCCTATGAAGGCTGAGGAAAACGTGATGAAGCTCAGGCAGGGAAGATGGTCCTGGCGGGAATCCAACTCCGGACCTTTCTCTCAAGAGTTCGAGCCTTAACGAATTCGGCCACCCGTGGCGGTTTTACTAGAATGGGAGTTTTCCTCATTCAAAGGCAAACGGTACGTACTGAGTACTATTGCACCATTTAAGTGTTTACATATAATGAAAGAGGAAGGAAATCGAGAAACAATTCATAACGAGCAAAACAGTAACGAAAATGGACGTTTGTAAATTCATTGCTAGAAAACTAATATCAAAAGTGTAACTAAACAAATGCAACTGTCCATATAAAAGTGCAAGAAAAATATTAAATTGCGATATGTAATAATAATAATAATAATAATAATAATAATAATAATAATAATTGCTACTTAAAACACATAAGTTGGTATTTTGTTAATTGAAATGCATAAATAAAATTATGTTTTAAGCTATCTATTATAATTAGAGTTTGAATACATATACAACAGAATAATTGTCTAGAAATATATTTAAATAGAACACACAGCACAGCCAATGATGTAAAGTCTCGAGCTTCAGTTAAAAAACCTGAGTAAAGAAATATAGCAATGTTTAAAGCCTTCGTTTCCCGTTTAATTTAACAAAGAATAGATACTGCAGGTGTCAATTTTCATATTTGTTAGTGGTGATGATTGCCAAACAAATATTTTTTACGTAAAAAATGTGGCGTTTGAAATCCAGCGGATTTTCATTTTGTAACCAATGGTTTGGTCAGAGTTAAACGATTCATACTCAGGATAATTATTGTATATGTTTTCTGTGATTGTGTATGTTCATCGTATTAAAATATTTTAAAGAGGCACTGCTTTCATTGTGCAAAAATGAGATATAAATGAAATACTTTTTTTTTGTTCTGATAACCGCCAAATATTTTCGGAACTCGTGATATTATGGCGTCATGTTGTGAGCAATGATTGAAACAGAATCCTTCATGTTTGATATAGTAGATTAGCAACGTATACGCAACAATAGATAATACTGAATTTGTTATATCCCGATTATGACCAAAACTTAAAAAACCTTAAAATGGTCTACACCTTTAAAATACGGCATAAAATCGGAAAATGACCCCCTAAAAATCACTAAAATTGCAGATTTTTCGAATATATATGCAATTGACACTATTACGCAATAACGGCAGCCTTATAACAGTAAATACCTGTGTTATTTAGTGACTGTTAGCAAATGTATATACGATCATAATTGCTATGACATTCATTATATTAATATAGTCTCAAAAGTAACAAAGATTTAAATATCGCGCCATTTGTTTTTCGTTGGGTTGCTCTCTGAAGCACAAGTTGTCGTAAAAAGACCATGGAGTCGAGCAACTTAAAATAAAACATTATTAAAGCAAATATCAATCAATTTGTGTAGGAAAAAAATTAATAAATGTATTTAGAAGCTTAAAATTGTATTAATGTAGTCTTCAGCCTTTCTATACCTATGCAATACAATTACATCTGTTCTATAGGGAAAATGCTCCTACTTGACATTCCCTTAACATGTTATCCACTGCTATCTATCTAGAAATACCTAGAAATTGTTTTAATCTTTTCAGCTCCCGTTTTATTCATATTTATCACAGCAGAATATCCCTAGAACTATAAGAAGTTAATTCCTTCAACTGTGAACTTTGGAATGCGTATAAAAATACTTAATTTTTTTATCTTTTCTGCTACAGATAATATGTGATAGATATGCGGTGATAGATTAAACTAAACGTAACAATAGTTTTTACTCCATTTAACTCCTTCGACGAATGCTAATCTAAAAATAAAAATTCTCAAAATAAATTATCTTTGTTATTTTATAAAGAAAATGCAACAATCAGTGAAAGAGTACTTGCCCAAGAATGTTGCAAACTTTGAAATTTAGGAAGGAGGACGTAATCAGAGATTAAGTATATTTTAAAGAATGACTCTATAAAGATAAACTAAGATATTCTAAATGTTCAAATACAAACAAAAACAAAAGAAATGCAACTGTGTGCAAGATTTTGAGATGTTAATTATATGTATGTGTTCTAAAATTGCACTGATATTCGTAGTGCTTTAAGATTCCAATTTCATTAGTGAAAAGTTTGGCACAGTGGTTATTCCTGCTAGTTTAAATATATGGATTTAAAAGAAAATGCTTACAATACGACTAAACAAGGTTAATTTCCTGAAAGAATTGTTGCAATAAAAATCGGGTTTTAAGATATTTAGTAAATAAACTGTGACTCAATCCACCGACATTTTAAATGCTAATTCTATAAAAAAATATAATATTTAATAAAATGGCAAAAACGAAACTGCTAGTTCGTAACGTAGCTGATGTAAGTTGATTAATGTATCTATTTTACGCTATTAACGTCCAATGTCGACTGCCAAAGATCTTAGAATTGAATTAATGAAATGAGCAAATTGACCCTAAGTTTTTGGCTAAAGGTAACCGTATTTTATTTTCAAAGCTGGGAAAAGCTCAGCGTAAACCTACAGAGCTGACAAGCAGATTTTTATCACAGTAAGCATACTAGTTTACAATAAAGGGAAACTGAAACCAACGTGTGTGTGTGTGTGTGTATATATATATATATATATATATATATATATATATATATATATATATATATATATTAATTCTGTTTTTAAAGTAATTTTAAAAATTTAAAGTAGCACGAAGTAGCAAAATATATGTATTATTTACGCAAAAGTTAAAATATACGTATATGTTAGATGAGTATAAATTACTGGTTTGCTCTGCTGCTCGGCTCTATCCTAAAACATGATCCATTTAGTGGCTCATAATTAAAGTAAAGGTAAACAGTGATTCTGTTTATGTATTGCAAACTAGTATTATGAAAAAATAAAGAATATACATCTTATGCCAACAGAAATGTATACACGCTTAGACCGTATTGTGTCTAATTATGTTTAATGCGGGCAATCTTTGTTTTCTTTATGCGAGTACATCGCTTATCCATTTTGTTAGTTTTGCTAATCAATAAAGCATTAATGTATTTATGAAACGAACGGTATTTGGATCAGAAGAAAAGTTATTTTTGCAGTTCATGCTCATGCAATCCGCGGGCTCTTAGGATATTATAAACAAAAACGGGTTCCATCAGACAGGAAAACAACAGCTACGATTAGGGGTTAATGCGTCAAACAAATAAATATCTTCCCCGAGTGAATTACATTAAAATGTTTATTCTGTATTCATTTGTTATTTTATGTTCAGAGAGTGGTAATACTATAGGTATGACGTCATGTTTCCGTTAGTTGCTCGTGTTGCACGATATGCTTTGAACGACAGTTACCCAGTATGCGGTACGAACAACACTAAAGGAAGAGGGTATAAAAATGTGTTACACGTCCAGGCAGAAAAGAATAATTAACATATATACAAGGTAAGGAGTGAGTTTAACTAGTTCACGTTTAAAAGCAATTGCAGTTTTAATGCTGTGAGAAAAAAGAAAAGGAAAATATTTCCAACAAGAAGCTATAACGTTGGGTGGGCATTCCAAAATGTCGGGGGTCATAAAAGCATTTGTATATCATATTTGTTGAAAACGGCAAAGATGCACTAAAGCAGATATCTGTTGCAAATTTACTGCATTTCAAAAGTGTTATTGTAATCGTACGGTATGATTATCAAGGTGGCAGAAGGTATTTGGATCCCAACATAAACAAACTTAACAGCATTAAGAGTGTCGAACCTAAATGAACAGCATAAGAGAAGAATAGTATTTGGGGATGTTTTTAAATGCTTCTTTCTGTATTTAGAATACCAAATGCAACTTCTTAACATTTTAGTAAGCCTGAATAGTATTTATACAGTACTCTAATATGTTCACAGTTCTGAAGCAGATGTTTATATTTGGAAATGACATATAATTAGTTTTTAACCATGTTATAGAAAGTCTTTCCCGCTCTAACTTAAGCATTTCCTTTCATGTATAAACATGATCCACTCAGAAAGGTTTACTTCTATCATATATATGTGTGTGTGTGGTTTTTTTTTTTTTTTTTTTTTTGTGTGTATGTTTTGCTTTTTACGTCTTTACTATTTATCTATTATTCTTTTAATTTTATTTCTTACTTTCTCAATATTTTCTCATAGACTTTATTGCGATCTCAAGTGTGACTTTTTCTTTGAGTTTTATCTTTTTCTGCTATCATAATTACTGTTAATTTGTTACGTTGTTGATAGTGTTGCTTTATTTTTATTTTTCTTATATATTGTTTGCACCTCTGGTGCTGCTTTCGGCTTTGCTTATTAAGTTTAATTTGCTTTTGCTTTTACTTTGCTTATTACGTTTAATTTGCTTTTGTGTGTTTTGCTTTTTACTTCTTTGCTATTTATCTGTTTCTGATAATTTTATTTCTTACTTTCTCTCTAATAGACTTTATTTGCGATCTCAAGTGTGACTTTTTCTTTGTGTTTTATCTTTTTCTGTTATCACAATTACTGTTAATTTATATATAATTATGAAATTATACTAATTATAAGAAACAAAAACTTAATGCACATCATCAATAGGCATTGAGTAAATAAAACATGCATGCAACCAAAGGATAAGTGTTGTGATTATAGAAAAGTCTGCAAAATTAATACATATGTTTACTTGTCTATGTTATGTCAAGGTTAAAGTCGATGTACAACAAGGAATAACGTATTGCTCTGAAGGTGACGCAGCACACAGGCAATCAAGCTCTCTCAAGTTCAACGTTGGCCAAGTCAATGACCTTGACAGCTGGACAGCTGAGTTGCGGATAAGAGCTGCACTACTTCCTTGCTCTTCCGTCACGGGGGCGTTGCGTACTTTTCGAACAAAATGCACAAGCTTAGGAGCATGTTTCATTGTCTACCTGCCTATCTAACCGTCCGTGCCTATTCGCTGTAGAATTCTACATCTTTTTGGTCAATCTGATCGTTATTTTGTACTGGTATGTTTAGAATTACCGGTTACTGAGAATTTATTGTAGTATTGTGTTTTCATGATAAATTGTTTCAGGAAGAAAGGAATGAAAGCGGATTAGGGAGGATTTTCGAAATGGTTATATTACTGAAATATTAATAATTTTATCCAAAACAGTTTCAAGTTTCAACTTCATTTTTTATTCTGCCCAAATTCAAACAATAATAGTTCCAATTTGTCAGACAACGATTGAAAACAAAAAGTGACAACGGTTACTCTTATTTAAAATTTAAACATCAAAAGGTAGGACTAGCCTGTGAAATTTCATACTGGGTGTGCCTGGGAATGAGGTGAAACCTAAAATGTACTCGACACTGGTTTTAAACTTTCCCTTTAATATCTAAAACGATGATTCCTGTGCGTACAGTTATATGTAACATTTTTTTTATTTCCTTTTCTCTTTTTAAGAACGCTCTTTAACATATTTGGTCATTGTCGTTCTGTTCAATTCGGTGCTTGAAACGGCCCAATCACGTACTGTAAATTTACATACCACACGGGACCGAAAATTTATCTTCTCTTCCGAAGAAAGCAATAATTAACAATTTTACGCCCTAAAAATTTAATCATCAAAGCTAACTGAATTTGAGCTCGCGACCTTGGATCTGCTAGGCAAATAAGGGTACCACTAGGCCACCAGGATCAACGCCACATTGGTAGGAAGTTTATAGTTTTATATAAAAAAAAAGTTTTCGAGAATTTTAACGCTTTAATATTGGTTATTATAGTGCACAGGATCTTAATTTTTCCCATATGGACAGAAAATCTCATTTATTCCTTTTTCTACTTCGGCGTACGAGTTTCGTGTAAATTTAATTTAAAAGGACTAATTTGAAGTCACAGTAGGGATAAAGTGCCAGAATTTGCAACGTCACAGGAAATGAGGGGCTTGGAACACCTGCCTTCTATTGTATGCTTGTTAAGAGAAAAGCCAATGAGATATGTGCGGGCATTGTGTTTTCGCAATGCAGGTAAGATCTTGACGACGTTGTCAGGCTGATGAAAATAGCAATAAAAGCTGTAGTAGTATCAACTCGACTATCAGTTCATTGTATTATTTGTGTTGCTCGTTCCTTAACTTATGATGTAAAAGATCTATAGGGATTAGGATTGGAATACTCCCTAGGGTCCAGCCATTTGTTTTTTTAACTTTAGGTTTCCTCCAATGAGGAAATAAGCGGATGCTTTTTCGGGGCTGTGGCAATAGCATGCCCTTGAATATGTCTGTGTATTTTACTTCCATCCTAATATAAATTGGTAGCGTAGGTTGTAAGGCGTCCGACTACAACCTGGAGAGTCCGGGGCTCGATCACCGGTAGAGGGATCTTATTCCTGTTGAGACTGATCTAAGTAGTGATGGGCAATTCGATCGTTTCTTACTCTCATTTGGTATACGATAGTGAAAGTATATAATGAACGTTTTCATTCGGTAGTTTCATTCGGATTTAATGTTTTTTTTTTTTAATATAACCTTGTTATGTGTAAAATATGTTATTAGGTTATAAGCATGAAGAATTCTTGTGCTATTAACAAATACAATCCACATATGCCATGATACAAATGTAACTTGTTAACAGTTATTATGAAACAAATTGAACCATTGATATATTGAAATCTGAGAGGAAGTAACCGGATTCTGTTCTAGGATCTAATTCTACTTAATGAGTGTTCTATCACGAAGAATAATATGTCAAAAATAGGAGTACTACAGTTAACTGAAGAATATAGCCTTCATTACATTCTGACAAATTACCAATGTCCCTTTAACAAGATAAAATACTAATGTTAATTACACCTTATGTACACGATTGTTTATTGATATAACACTTAAAAGTTGCATGAATTAGCCAAGTTTCACTTATCATGCATGATTCGATATATGCCGTTTTCTAAAATGACCATTAAGGAATGTAGAGATTAATTTCAAGAAATAGGTTAGATTAAATTTAACTCACGCTGGTATACTTTTCTGGCTAATGTATGTAATACATTTGGGAATATAGCACAATTTATTTTTTAGCTTCTACCAACTTTGCAAAACAGCACTTAGAGAAAAGTTTAGCTTTCATTATTACAACGAGTAAAATATTTACGTCAATCTGTTTACCATTCGCAAGTATCATAGAATTGAATGCTGCCTTTTTCATTTATACAGGCATTGTTATTTTATGTTTAAAATGTACTTTAATATAAATATATGTATATTAATATAAGATAAAAATAAACAAACATTCGGCAGTATGTTTCGCAGTTTTTAGATGAATTTAAGTATTTTTATTAACAAATCATAATCAATTTCACATAATTATACACTTGTGCGAAGTTTGCTGTCCTTTAGATTTATCTGTAGCATCATTTTTGTCAAGATCAGACATTTAAATTATTTAGCTACCGTTTTATTTTTTACTTCCAATATTTACTAATTCTTATTACTTACATTTTTATACGGTTTTAATGTTTTATTGGCTCATATGGTACACCATGGCCCTTAACAGGAAGTAGACCTAAACCTAGCAAATCGGTAATGACGCTTTCGTTTTCTTTGAAATATGTATGGCATTTTTTGTTTCCACATACTGTAATTTTGTAAAAATTGTAAAGCTTTTTAAGTAACATAAGGGATACCTTTCTCCTGTACAACTCTGCTCTCTGAATGATATTACCTATTCACTTGTTAAATTAATAAATTCGTAAATAATTAAACAAGAAAACAACTAAAGCTAAATTGATTATGTTAAAGTCATTCCTACACGGCAAGAGCTTTTTACTAGATTAGATATGATTTAATATCATTAAATAGTTGAAAATGCGTTTAAATACATGCTGGCAGTAGCTTTAGAGCTATAAAAGTGCAAGAACACCTAATTTAATTCTCTGCTCAAAGAGAAAAAACCGCAAATATCCATTATAATCTAGCTTGGAGGAATAATTATCTTAAACATTATTAGTTTATATAATTTAAGTAATGTTACGTGTGCTCCCTCTCTGCTATTGACCGCAGTACATACACAGCTGGTTATAAATTCAATTATATATATATATTTCCATGGCCAGGTAGCCCTACCATACAAGAAAACATCGTTTCGATAGCATTCGATAGAGAGCAATAGAGAGCAGAAGCAAATAGGTTGGAGGAAACGAATGAAACATCGAATGTTTACGGAAACAACCGAATGATATTTCTTGTCACGTAAGTCTAACCTAGAAGCCCCCGGAGCGTAGATTTTCTCGCATGCGCATTATTTCTTTCAGTTGTTCTTTCCAAGGACTATCCAGAAACCCCTCTAATTACCTTACCTAAAAATTTGAACATCTCTAATTTCATGCACTTGACTATGCAAAAAGTAGTCCATGTAATCTTCAACCAAACTGAACCAAATTATATAATTACCCTTTAGAATAATGAGGAAGGATACCATTTAAAAATAACTTAAGAAAATGAATTTCGAATTGCATTCATCGAATAAGATAAAACGTTTAGAGCGTGCATTTTAAGCTGAACGTTATGGTAAGAATTTGGTATAATAACATATAACCAAATGCATGATAGAGAAAATGGCATTAGTTTCTTCTGTATTCCAGTTTTATTCTTTAAAACATGGAATTCATAAAAATGTCATTGTTGCTTTTATAGGAAATGAGATTCTGTGATAAGTTGTTTGAACAACTGGATTTGGGCATTTCATTTATGAATTACTTTGTGTCGTAATTTAATTGGAAAGTAATTTTGAGGAATGTATTATTCTCTGATAGGGGAGAATATACATAAAGAAATTGAGATTGACCGATTGTATTCATGACACTGTTTTATATGATTCATTTCTAAACATTCCTACAGCAAATGAATTAACCTTTGCGAAATTCTGTAAGATGATGAAATACGTGCTGTAAATATTTATGTTATACATATTTCATGCAGTATTTATTTTTAAATAAAGGTAAAATGCAATCCAATGTTGCCGGTAAAACAGTCCGAAAATTCCTTTGTGCTTAATCTAAAGAAGCTATTAACGGAAAACCTTCATGTAGGTTTACCCCGCCTTTTTATTTCTTTTATGTTTAAATTTATCATGAAAATTTCAAGTTTTAAAGTTTGGTTTCTTAAGTTTGCTATTAACGACTGGATTTTAATGCTACGAATATACTATAATGTAAACTTACATATGCACATATCAGCGAAGAATACACAGGCCTT
This sequence comes from Metallyticus violacea, assembly GCA_030762175.1. Taxonomy (NCBI): domain Eukaryota; kingdom Metazoa; phylum Arthropoda; class Insecta; order Mantodea; family Metallyticidae; genus Metallyticus; species Metallyticus violacea. The sequence goes on from CM060834.1 coordinate 74,288,691, forward strand.
TAGAAAGCATTAATCTCTACTTAGTAATTAGCACTAACAATTGACATGTAATTCCAGCAGGGGATAAATTCATGTCTAAAAGTTATTATTTAAAGATTATTTAACTTTTTGCGCACTTTTATATTACAGGTAAATTATAGGAAGTACCATTTTATTGAAACCACTAGTGTACATGCGACAGAATCTACGCAAAAATAATAGGGTCATTAAAATATCAGGATTATTCAATAATGACTCTTCACAATTTTAAACGTAATTTTTCGCTTCAAAAAACTACAAAAAACCACCAATGCTACTAATTATTACCGTATAATTATAATATAATATGCTAATAAGAAACTGTATTGTTAGAGTTCCGTCTTGCTGTATCCACAGCTCTCCCATTAGTCCTCTTGTCTTCCAGTTGGGGGATGAGTTGCGTTATTATAAAATTGATCCACATTATTTTTAATGATTTTAGGATTAAATAGTCAGCATTTGTGAAAATGATGCAGTATTCACAGCCCCATCAAAAAAAAAAAATACCTTCTGAAGAGGTACTGCGAAGTCTTTTCTGCCCGCATCATAACATGTGGCGGGTTGTATTCAAGTTCCGAAGTGAAGCGAAGACCAAAAAAACCAAATTTCTGTTTCGCGTGCAGCGGTACATTCCACACTCATCTGTGAACATAACCTTGAACCTTGATAATGCCAGTTTGGAACGTTGGTAGAAGAGGCCGACACGCATTAATGCGTTTTTTCATATCTGCGTCAAACAGCTCATTAATGGCCGGAAGATACAAAAGTTCTTCATTTAATCGAAAAGAGTCGATCGTGGAATGTCAAGCTCAGCAGCTCGTTTGCGAATGGATTTTTACAGAGGAGCGCTCAACTGACCTCTCCGGTCTTTCTCAGGAAATCAGTCCCTTTTGTCGGTGGAGGCTTACTAAACGTTCCTTAAATTGTTTCTCGTATGATGCTAATTGTCTCTCCTGTGTGAAGACGTTCGTGTATCTATACACTTATGACTATACTCTCTTCAAAAAAAAAAAAAAAAAAAAAAACCCGATTTATGTCTGCCATTTCAACTCCCAGAGTGACGATGGAGTTACGATACAACTTGACAAACATTATTATTATTATTATTATTATTACTATTATTATTGTTGTATGATGTTCTAATAAGAAGCGTGTGAAATACAGGGATATACGGATTTCCCGGACACACTGTGCAATATGAAAGGTGTTCGATGACAGATTAATTAGTGTTGATTTATTGCTCTTGCGCTCTCCGGATTTAACCAGTTATGACTTTTATTTATAGTGTAATTTAAAATACAAAATATTTTGCACTAATCCTCGTGCATTAGAAGAACAACAGGCTAGCACTGAACATGAAATACGCAGAATTTCAACTGATGAACTTACACAAGTGAGTGACAACATATTCTCACAATATGCAACTTGTTTACGAGCGGAAAGAGAACATTTTAAAATCTACTCTCAGGTAAAGTTTGTATTTCCGACATGTAAGGAGCATTTTACCGTCTGATGTTTGACCTCTTGCCCGGAAATCGTCTACGGCGACAATTTATAGCGTTAATGACTCTGTGGATTGCACTAGACGTTTTGCCTTCTTAGATACCAGCAAAAGAAGGAACTGTTAGCGGTTAAATCAGAGAATGCATTTACTAGAAATTCCAGAACCCTCGAATATTATTGCTTTTGTACTTTAGCGTTAAGAAATTTTATACACATTAGGTAAATGCTATACTAAAGGTTTAACATATCACAACCAGAATGTATTCTGGTTTACATCAAAAACATTTTTATTTATAAAAATGCAAGTGATTATTTTTCAGTATTGAAATACTGAGTAGTTGGCATCTTCTTATTCTCGAGTTCAAAATGCACATTTCACCCGTTTATTTATAAAACTCCATTTGTTCATTGCAAGAGCTTTTTTATTTAAATGAAACAATCTCTACTTTTACTAATAAATTCTCTTAGAATGACTTTTTGGAATTGCTTCCTGAATGTTGATTAGGCACAAGCTAACCTAAACGTTTTTAAAACGTATAATACAAATTTAAAATTCTATTCTTCGTAGTAACAGTTATTCTGTAGTACATGTTTCCCTTGTAGTAAACATTCTCCAAGTCTGATGAAATTCATTGTTAGTTAAATAACATTATTCTTACTTTTTGCATATAAAATAAAACCATAATTAATCCTAATTTGAAAATTTCTGTTATTTAAAGAATGTAGACAAATACTTAAAGTAAATATTGTTGAAGATTTCTCTATTTCAGGCACAAACACACACACTCTCTCTTTCAGAACTTGTTTAGTTCACGGATTATCTAACCACCTAACTATGAGAGGCATTCGAAAAATGTTGAAAGTGCTTGCTGTTACAAGCTTTGGTGATACGATTACCTTCATAATCCCTCAAAGTGCTCCTGTTCATCACTCACACCTATCGAGAGCATTACAGTGTTCTGTGTTCTAGGCTAAGAGGGCTGAGTTTAGTGTTTAAGTGAGGTACCGCACTAGTTTAAATGGCGATGAGAGATTCCGCTTTGGGACTAGGGTCGGTGTTGTATAGAGGGTGGTTTAACACTTTGCATCTTTCAGCTTCTTTTTATTGTCAGTTGTTGGATGAGATGTGAAAATACCAATACTTTCCAGGTCCAGACCTAGGTCACTTACTTTCCTTAAACAGGATGTCTAGCCGCATAATATGCCCCATTCTTTGTGAACACTCGAGTACGAGTGGAGATAAACAACTTGTGATGTCTTAGTTGTTGTAGTAACATACGCGTTAATCAGCTGCACATTTAAGTCGCTTAGAACAATTTGGTGCAAATGTTGAATGTTTTTCTTCACAGTTCGATCCCCTTCACATTTTATTCATCTATTTTTTTAATACCTAGTGTTCAACGTCCATTTTTACTGCCGAGGCCTCATAGGCAATGGACACGTACACGAGATGAAATGGTAAATTAGGAAAGGAGTTTTTTTTTTTTTTTCCCAAGGAAGAAAACTTTCCAGTCTTAAGTTTAGGGTACCTCTCCGGCATCGTCATTTATGAGCACTGAGGATGTGAAAAACCTCGGTCAAGGACGTTCTGGTGAGAATTGAAACTCAGACCTCCCGCTCACGAGTCCTGTCTTAACAACCGTGAGACAATAGGTTCTCTGACATATTTCGTGCTTTTAACCATATAACTACTCCTAAGAGTAAAGGAGAACAGTTTTATGAGAACTTAAACCCATTTTTTTCATTTATCGTAGTTTTCAATGCAACTTACAAACATTTTAATATTCCTCATATTTAAATTTCATCCAAACACACATTACCAAAGATATAATAAGTATTATTAGTATTAAACGGTGGCTTAACCTGGAACTAGCGTGATCGTTTCTAAATGGTGTGGCGTTATATCGCACTTATTAGCACGTTTCCTTTTTACCTCTACTTTTTCCCTTGTTTCGCCAACTAGCAGGTATGTTGAGCAGCTATAGACTGGATTTATTGCTAAAATCTTCTTTTCGGAATCTAAAGAACGAGTTGATGCTTGGGTCTTAAGAAGAGGGGATTTTCGGGAAATTTGGCTATTTTTACGAGAGAATATCATTGAATGCTAGTAATTGCAGTTACGTTACAGTATCAATAATGCCTTCTTACTGATGTTACCTTTAAATTAGCTAGGACTGGGGCCAGCGCCTTTAACTCAGTGACCCAGGTATTTTGAGCTTATAGGTAAACATTTTAATATGCTTTAATAAATATTTTCTTGTCGCATTTTGCTGCAAGGAAATTTTCATTGAACTGTAATTGAATCCCTTGTAAATTCATTCTTAAAGTATTGTAATTTATAGAGATAATATCTTTAAGGTATAAAGGCGCTCCGCTGTACTGAATACTTTCACTTGTAAATTGTTGAAATTCTTAATCTCATTATCCAATTTTTTAAATGCTAAAGGAATAGTTTTGATAATAATTTATGTAAAATTATTGTTATATTGTTAAAACAAAAGGAAATAAGTCCCTCTTCTTCCATATAATAAAGCAATTTACCTTACCTAGGTCAAATCCTACGGGCTACCTTCTAGAATGCTTTCAAATTAAATTTCCTGCTGCATCCATGGTTGTGCGAAATAAATTGCTAGCAGCGAACTTTTATATTATATCAATTTAACCGTTTGCGGTTGTAACATTGTTCATTTGCTACTCTGTTTAAAAAGGAAGTTATTTTTCGACTTCCTGCGTTATTAAGTCTTAAAAGTGAAATTACCTTGGTGTATGTGCTGTTGAAGCGTCCCATGCAGAATATGTGAGGAATAATTTTCTGATAAGCGTCCTTCGATATATTACTGTTCGCTATTATTTTCTCAACCACTACTTTCAAAGGAGCATCTGTAAATTATATTGTAATTAAAAACAAATGTAATTTATACTTCACAAAAACCCCTTCATAGCTAGTAAATTCTCCTTAAGAACTAATGTATGCATAATAATGAAAACGTTTACAAGAACCAAAAGAGCACGTCCGGCAGCCTTTTCAAAAATGCTATTGGGTTATATTTATTCTTAGCGTGTCTCTTGGCTTAACTGATTTTATGATTAAAAGTTATACACTGGGGGAAAACAAGGGGATTGATTTTATTGTCATGGCTGGACTGTAGACTGTAATAAATAAACACATTCTTAAGGACTCAGCGGCATTTATAGTATTATATTTGGGTGATAAATACTAAACCAATTACATAATTAATGGAATTCTAACACTTTCTTTATCAACTTTCAACTATATTTACTCTATATTTTTGTTTGTTTGTTTTTCTCCTGATAGTGGGAGAGACGTTTCCATGGCTTTAACTCTTGCCGAGTAATTAAATTAATAAACTCTCGTTTTTGTAACCTAATTGAAATTTAAGTTTTGAATTTAAATAACATAAAACTGTGCCAATAAATAAAATGTACGGCATGCCACTTATTTAACTTAAAAATTGTTTTCTGAGCAAAAGTGGTACTGTTGGTCTTATTTTATGATTATTCATAAATTTATAATGACTAATTAATTTACCTTTTCTCAAGTGGCTTTTTGAGTTTTTTTAAACTACTTGCTCTAGCTTTTAGAACTATATAGCCAGCTCCCGTGTAGGAATATGTACTACATGTGTCACATTCTAAAGTATTTTACAAACTGAACTTGAGAGTAGAACTTGGCCAACACGCCCTCTAAGCGTCACCCTTGATTCTATAGAGGATAAATCTTACCTAGTTTAGTTCGTTGAACATTTTATTCTAAAGTTGAAAGAAGATAACCTATTTAAACGTAAAAACTGCAACTTCTGAAATATTTTCTCTAGAAATACTTCCTGTTCTTTGGTTTCTAAAAAGGAATCCTTAATACTTTATATTTCGTCCTTCGTGGTTTTGGTGGTAGTCAGGTAACTTCCGGCAAAGCGGAATATAAGTACATGACAAGTTTTGGTGGCCTATTTTCGGGTACTAATATTGCAGCTATGCAGTTGCTTATTTGTTAGGTTGATGGGATACCCTTGAGGAATGCGGTATATCAGAGTTCGCTCAGTTAAACAACGTTGTAACGTCTCTACAATCTTTTTCGGTACATGTTTTATGCCACAATGATTTGGTGGGAAAGGGAAAGTAAACTCTATATATTAATTAATTAAGCTACCCTCAGATATTCTTAATATTATAATAGCCAAACATTTATGATTTCTTCCCAATTTTTGATGTACGAAAGTACCAGGGTCAACACTGAAAAATTACTACACTTGTTTCGTTACAGTGTGTTACTGTTTCGATGAAAGTGGCAACACTAGACACTCGAAACTTGGTGGGATGGAAGTAGTATATATCCCTCCTCGCGTGATTTTAATATAAAAGTGATATCAAAACGGGTGGGGGGTGATATCAAAAGTGGTGGGAGGTGGGGGTGGGGTTGTGGTGGTGGTGGGAGGTGGTGGTGGTGGGAGGTGGTGGTGGTGGTGGTGGTGGTGGGGGTGGTGGTGGTGGGGGTGGTGGTGGTGGTGGTGTGGGTGTTGTGGGGGTGGGGTGTTGATATCAAAATCTCAATTTGAATTGATATCAAAATTTCTGTTTGATTAAGCGATAGGAAAATCTCTGTTTGATCGAGTGTTGGATTTAAATCTCCGAAAAAAGTGTGTGTGATCAATTAATTACGTTGTAAAAAAATGGAGAGCCCTTCCGCCACTGCGTTGGCAGTTCGCCACTGCTCGCTCCCCCCACCGCTCGCTCTCGCCGCTCGAGCGCTTGTCCCCTCGCTTTGTTCGCCCCCGCACAATGCTTTTGCGTGAATTCGGTCTTCAATGGGCGGTTTCTTATTCGTTTGTATATATTCTTTTTAACAAAAACTCTGTATTTTCTCACACAGGGTTAGAAAAGTCAAAAACAATATGTGTGGGTTTTTCTTTACAGAGCCAAACTAAAAAGTTCTTTAACACGTTGGCTCGCTCTGTACACCACACAATGCTTTTTGTTCCCTCACATGGGAGTTGTCACGGTGTTTTCAAAAGTCGAAAACAATATGTGGGTATTTTAAAAGTTTCTTTTCACGTTGCCTTTTCTCTGTATTTCTAAAAATCTATTATTTTCACAAGGAAACAAAAAACATTCTTCTAAAATCCTATCTTCAGAGACATTTAAAAGTTCTTTCTTTCGGGGGAAAAGACATTGTTAATAAAAGTTCTTTCACATTGGCTCTCTCTGTATTTCTAAAAAATCTATCATTTTCACAAGGAAACAAAAAACATTCTTCTAAAATCCTATCTTCAGAGACATTTAAAAGTTCTTTCTTAGTATGTTCGGGGAAAGGTGGTGGGGATGGTGAGGTGTAATTTTTGATATCAATTTTTTAAAATCACGCAAGGAGGGATATATACAGAAAAAAATTAACATATACAGTTAGATATTTTTTATTGTACACAAAATTAACTTGGAAATGGCTGTCTACAAAATTTTAAACACAATTAGATTTTTTATTGTACACAAAATTATACAAAATGACGGTAAATGGTGCTCACTGATCACAAAAATTAACTTGGAATGGTGGTCTACAAAAAACAAGAATTTGTTTTAAATACAATTAAAAATGCAATATTTTTAAAAAGTCTGTCTCACTGGTGAGGGTTTTCAAAAAATGTTTTTATCCCTTCACAAAAATTATTTTAAAATGTGTGGTATATGTTTTTTTGACAAACAACACTTCACAGTCTTCGTCGTTGCTGCTTTCCTCCTCCTCCTCGTATGGTGTGGTGACGCAGGTGAGCGACATGTGGGAAAAGTTGATGTTGAGAGGTTCCTGGGTCGACGGGGTGGCGATGGGGACGACGAAATCGTTGATCGATGGTGTTGTGAAGCATCCTGCCGATGTGACCTTGTACTCTAGGGCTGGTGTCTTGTCGATGGTGCCGAGGTAGATGGTGCAGCGTGCGTCTATGCCGTAGTGAAGTATTTTAGACGGGGTGCACTTGACTTCCACGACGTCGGAGTTGTTGGTTGCTAATTTGACGGTGACAGTTTTGTCATCGCCAAAGAAGGAGATTTCAGTTGAGATGAGTTTGATGTTTGCAGGGTGCTTGTCGCTTCTTGTGACGTGATTTTGGTTGTCAAAAACTAGTTTGACAAACACATTGTTGCCGACCCCCACCGGATCTGTTTGACAGGCCATGTTGATTTATTTCGGTGTAAACTTCAATACGTGTCTCCGGTAGCCGTTTCTGAGGACCTCTTCACCCTGGTACACGATGTAAAAATCGAACGAGTTGAGCTGGTTGATGAGTTCTGCGGAAAGATTGTTAAATCTAGTAGGTAGAAACACTTCTTTCCCGTTTTCGAGGCGAACAAGCGCCCTGGGTCCGTGCTTTGTTGATATGTTCCGGACCCCTACCACAACGTATGGTACGTTCGGTTGTAACGTTGACACTGACACGTACTCCGAGCTGCTCGCTACTGTAGATAGCTGGCGTAACGCGTCGTTGATCATGTTGACTTCTCTGTAGAACGTTTGCTACTGACACACATTGGGCAGTTTTTGGAGAGAGGGGGTGGACCATCGATGTGTGTGGTAGTGGAGGGGAGGTTGTAGTGCTGGTTGCAGCGGCGGTAAGGGGCGTAAATTATTTTAGCTTCAGGTGTAAGCACTGCCCATACAGCGTCCACTTCTTCTGGTGAATGATGTATAAAGATGGCGTTTCCCTCCACGGCAAGTAGATGACATTCATTTGGGTCCATCATTGTGAGGCGTCGACCATTTTTCAGAAACTTTATCACTAGGTCCATGTCCGTCGTCGCAGGCGTGATTGAACTTGTCCATCGTGATCGCACCCTCCATAACTTGTGTTCGTGACGTCATCACGGCCCCTGAACTTGTCCATCGTGATCGAACTTGTCTTCGTGACGTCATCACCCTCCGTGACGTCATCACGGCCCCTGAACTTGTCCATCGTGATCGAACTTGTCTTCGTGACGTCATCACCCTCCGTGACGTCATCACGGCCCCCTGAACTTGTCCATCGTGATTGAACTTGTCTTCGTGACGTCATCATGGTTGAACTTCGCCTTGTTTGGACTCCAGCTCTCTGATGAATATCGGTTTTAGAAAATGCTCCATCTCTAGGAACACTCTAAAGGTTGCGCAACGGATGTATCTTGTGTATTCGGTGTAGTTCATTTTCTCCCCGGAATCGTGGGCGTGAAGTAAATACATGCGATAGGCTGCTATTTGATTTTGTACTTCGAACTCTTCTTTCTTCTTGTGATAGATGATGTCGGTCACCATACGCTGTAGGCTTTCTAGCGTCCTCCATTCCTGCATACTCAACGATGTACAACGACCGTCCATTTTGATGATAATATTTTGTGTGCCAAATAAACGTTTAAAAATTATGGATAGTCGGTTGGTTATCTGCCACTCTCTTAGATGAAAGGTCAAGCTCTGTATAGTCGGCATCGTCTCTGAAAGCTTCTGCCACTCGGTCGAACCCAGGACCACAGTGTTGCGTCGCCCTCCAATGGTCACCACGATCTTGTGAGGAGATTTAGGTGAAAACCCAACGGCTGCAAACTTGGACTGCTTGCTGTTCAGGAAGTAAACATCCGTTAGCGGCCCCATGTCACTGTAAAAACAAGAACACCCCTTATGTAGCACACTCTTTTTTTCATTCGTCAATTAACCACACATACTGAATGCGACTTACCTGTTCAGCTCTCTCGGAACAACTGGTAGAGCGGATCATGTCAATGCGCCTTCTAAAAAAAAAAAATACAAGAATTAGCAACATAAAATGTGTCAGAGTTATTCATGCATGATCATCCACAATTTGTATTAATACTAACCTTTAACGATATACATCTCTGATGTGTAGTTTGTGAGCACCCGCCAAGACTGTAGGTTCTTTTAATGATGTCATCGTTATGATTAAAATCACTTATGCTGAATTTTGAAAAGAATTTCTCCTTGCGCAGACCTTGGAAGCGGTGGGATAGGTAAGCAACGACGTAATGGCCACAGGTAGTGCTGAAATCGCCTTGCAACCTTCTAGTGTTGTGAGTCCATCTTGTACCACAACATCGATTTAAAAAATTTAGAATTTCCCCCGAAAGAGGTTCTATACCATAGCTATCGAAATATTCCCCCCGGTCGTTCTTTGCAACAAAGATGCAGATCCAATGTTTCCCTGGTTTCGTGCTTGGGTCAGTGTTAATGACAACTGCTATGGGAAGCTGTCTATTATACAAATTTATCGACGACAATTGGTCGCAAGCGTACACGCCTAAAAAGTGTGGTGTACATTTAGACAGAAGTCGGTGTATTTGCAGCGTATTCATGATACCAAAATGGTCCTGTTAGCATCAATTTCTATAGTGCGATGTACTTCTGCCATCACCAACAGGTTGATAGGTTCTGGAGTTTGATCTTTAAATCCTACACTTATAGACACAGTACCGTGTCGTTGCCCTGAAATGTAAGACTCGTTAGCGCTCATATCGGCTGTAAGATCAAACACCATAATGGTGTAACCGTGTGAATATTGATGTCTGGAAATTGAATGCCCCTCGTCCTTAAAGTGTATTCCGAGACCATCTTGAAGAGTTTGAAAACATTGGAGAAAGTGACCTGCATCATAGTATATATCCCTCCTCGCGTGATTTTAATATAAAAGTGATATCAAAACGGGTGGGGGGTGATATCAAAAGTGGTGGGAGGTGGGGGTGGGGTTGTGGTGGTGGTGGGAGGTGGTGGTGGTGGTGGTGGTGGTGGGGGTGGTGGTGGTGGTGGTGTGGGTGTTGTGGGGGTGGGGTGTTGATATCAAAATCTCAATTTGAATTGATATCAAAATTTCTGTTTGATTAAGCGATAGGAAAATCTCTGTTTGATCGAGTGTTGGATTTAAATCTCCGAAAAAAGTGTGTGTGATCAATTAATTACGTTGTAAAAAAATGGAGAGCCCTTCCGCCACTGCGTTGGCAGTTCGCCACTGCTCGCTCCCCCCACCGCTCGCTCTCGCCGCTCGAGCGCTTGTCCCCTCGCTTTGTTCGCCCCCGCACAATGCTTTTGCGTGAATTCGGTCTTCAATGTGCGGTTTCTTATTCGTTTGTATATATTCTTTTTAACAAAAACTCTGTATTTTCTCACACAGGGTTAGAAAAGTCAAAAACAATATGTGTGGGTTTTTCTTTACAGAACCAAACTAAAAAGTTCTTTAACACGTTGGCTCGCTCTGTACACCACACAATGCTTTTTGTTCCCTCACATGGGAGTTGTCACGGTGTTTTCAAAAGTCGAAAACAATATGTGGGTATTTTAAAAGTTTCTTTTCACGTTGCCTTTTCTCTGTATTTCTAAAATTCTATTATTTTCACAAGGAAACAAAAAACATTCTTCTAAAATCCTATCTTCAGAGACATTTAAAAGTTCTTTCTTTCGGGGAAAAGACATTGTTAATAAAAGTTCTTTCACATCGACATGGGTGGTTTCTTATTCGTTTGTATATATTCTTTTTAACAAAAACTCTGTGTTTTCTCACACAGGGTTAGAAAAGTCAAAAACAATATGTGAGGGTTTTTCTTTACAGAGCCAACTAAAAGTTTCTTTTTCTGTATTTCCATGCTTTGTTCACGCGTGTTTATAAAAGAATTCGGAGGCCATCTTTTCTTCTTCTAAAAAACCGAGTCAATGGATTGTTTCTTATTCGTTTGTATATATTCTTTTTAACTTGTATATATTCTTTTTAACTAAAACTCTGTATTTTCTCACACAGGGTTAGAAAAGTCAAAAACAATATGTGTGGGTTTTTCTTTACAGAGCCAACTAAAAGTTTTCTTACTAACACACAGTGACAGAAAAAAGTCAAAAACAAGGGGATTCTTTTTTCTTCTTCTAGCAAACTCACACCGCGTACCCGATGGAAGATTAAAAAAACCTTCCCCCACCATTTGTACGACGATTGGCTGTAGGGTTATGCATGCGCAGTAGAAACCTCACCTTCTCATTGGTTGTGGGCGTGGTCTTTGTTGTCTATTGGGTGTGGGCGTTATCTTTTGTTGTCTATAAAAGTTCAATCGCGACGAAAGATGCTTATATCACGTGGTAATCATGTCTGCCAAGGTTGTCAACTACGGAGACGAATCTTCTGCCGATCAATCTTCTACAAACACTTCCATCAGTGACCAGGGGCCCGAGTCTTCGAGGAATAACGGAAACTCCGGTACTGGGAGTCTAGTTGAAGGGTTCACGTCGGTTTTAGAACAGTTCGTCAACAAAAAGAAAAGTTGTGATCATCGCAAGAGAACACGTTATGGGGGCAAGCTCACTCTTAAGAGAACACGTGGCTTCTCGGGCGGTGTGGCCAGCAAAAGTGATCAGACCGGAAACGGTGAACCATACCGTCCTGCTGCTTCGTCTTCTACCGGAGCTGCTTCGGCTTCTACCGGAGCTGCCTCGCCTTCTACCGGAGCTGCCTCGCCTTCTACCGGAGCTGCTTCGTCTTCTACCGGAGCTGCTTCGTCTTCTACCGGAGCTGGCTCGCCTTCTACCGGAAATGGTGTACCACCTTCTCTTGTTGACAGCATTGTGCCACAGGTAAGTGCAACCTTGCAACCATCTTTCGAAATTATTAACCATAGCCAGAGGGCAACTAAAAAATTTTATTCTGGGTACTCTGAAACTGAAATTATGGTGAGTTCGATGCCTAAAGATGCAGATCCTGACCAATGGGTTTCCAAAGTGTTTCATGATTATTTATCATTTGTTGATGACAATCTGCTAAAAAACCAACCAGGGTTCGTAGGAATAACCGTTCATGATACCAAAAATCCTGCTAGACCTTTTAACATGAGTGTACGTAGGTTTGATCAGGTAAACCCCGAGGCCGTATTGAAATCAATGGAGAAAATAATGCAAAGTAACAAAGAATTTTTGTTGGGAGGGGCAATCAAAATTTCGTGTATTTGGACAAATGAAATATCAGGTTCATGTTACAAACGCTGCGACGACTGTAGTAAAAACAAAGGTATTATAGAAATTAAAAACAAAGACAATCTTTGTCTACCTAGAGCCATCGCAGTGTGCAAATCCAAAATTGACGGGGATGTTCATTATGGTTCTATTACGCGATATGACCGTCTGCAAAAACAAAAAGCTGTAGAGTTGTGTGAGAAAATAGGCAAAACCGATGGCCCGTTTACACTTGACGACGTGAAACTCTTTGAAATAGCGCTAAAGGAGTATCCTATCACTGTTTTTGGTGGTCATAATGGTAAAAATGTCCTCTACAAGTCGGAAATTAACACCGATAAACACATCGACGTAATATTCCACGACAGCCATTTTAATGCAATTGTAAACCTACACGGGGCATTCAAATGTAAGTGGTATTGCCGACATTGTAATTTTCCCTCACTTAATAAAAAAGAAACTCACAGGTGTGATCTAAACTGTGTCAAGTGTCGACAGAGGTGTCCAACATCATTTGATAGGTATGTGAAATGCGATTCATGTCATCGCGATTTCAACGGGGAGACCTGTTTTAATAATCATTTGATTAAGGGGAAATATTACCCTAAATCCATGTCAGTATGCGACGTGGAAAAAGTATGCCCGTTGTGTAACAAACTTGTGAATATGAGGCTTAGGAAAACTCCTCACCAGTGCGGAGAAATTTATTGTGTTACTTGTAAGGTCCATGTGAATGCCAACCACGAGTGCTACATTCGACCGTACAATTCACCAAATTTGCGAAAGAATTTCGTGTTCATGTTCATAGATTTCGAGTGTACTCAGAACACGCTTTATTCCACAGACGTGTTTGAACACATTCCTAATCTATGTATAATGCATAAAAGTTGTGGTCTGTGTGTGGACAAGTCTCATAAGATGCCCTATTGTACACAGTGTGGTGTTAAAGAATGGGTATTCGACAAGGAGCCTGTAAAAGAATTGTTTGACCACATCACACAACCAGGGTTCGAATCCCGTGACATTATTGTCATAGCACACAACTTGAGGTCGTATGATGGCCAGTTTTTGTTAAAACACATGGTGGGCACCCTAAATTGGGACCCCGAACTGATTATGAATGGAAGCAAAATTTACAGAATGAAGTATAAGAGTGTAACTTTTCTAGACTCTTTGAATTTCATTCCTATGCCACTGTCTCACTTTTCAAAAACCTTTCAACTCCCTGAATGTAAAGGTTATTTTCCTTACCTGTTCAACACCAAGGAAAACGAAAAGTATGTTGGTCCTGTACCAGAGCAAAAATATTACTGCCCAGATGGCATGAGTGTTGATGACCGCAAGACTTTCGAGCAGTGGCATAATGAAAAGTTGTCCTCAAATTATGTCTTTGACATGAAAAAAGAAATGGTTACTTACTGTAAAACTGACGTTTATCTCTTGAGTCAAGGTGTTTCCAAATTTAGGAAACAATTTATTGACGAGAACGGTATTGACCCGTTTAGAGAATGCGTCACCATAGCTCAGGCATGCATGAATGTATATAGGAAACGGTTCATGCCAAGAAATAAAATACCACTTATTCCCGCAGGAGGATACCGTTTAGCTGATAAGCAATCGCGGGTAGCGTGTATCTGGCTGTCTTGGTTGGAACAGCAGCAATCAACCATCATACAGCATGCTTATCGGTGTCGGGAAATTAAAGTTTTAGGGCATAAAGTGGACGGGTACAAAGAAGAAGGGAAATGTGTCTATTTCTTTCATGGATGCTTCTACCACGGTTGCACACGTTGTTACCCGAATAGGAATTCAAGGTTATACAACACTGGCAACCAGACCATGAGTTCCAGATACGAGGACACCGTGAAGGTCACGAAGATGATGAGGCATGCTGGGTATAACGTGACCGAGATGTGGGAGTGTGAGTTCAATGGTTTGATTAAGACCAATAGGGTTTTGGCTGAATTTGTCAAAAGTTTTCCCTACCCCGAACCTCTCAATCCACGAGATGCCTTCTTTGGTGGACGTACAAATTGTACGAAAACCTACTGCGAAGCCTCTGGAGATATGAAAATGTTTTACTATGATGTGTGCAGTTTGTACCCGTTCGTAAATAAGACCAAGGCTTACCCTGTTGGACACCCAAAAATTCATGTGAATAATTTACCAAATTTGCAAGATGTTGAGGGCGGTATTGTAAAGTGTAAAATTCTTCCCCCAGAAAGACTGTACCACCCCGTCCTGCCGTCGCGCATTAACGGTAAACTTATGTTTCCGCTATGCCGAACATGTGCAGAGATGGAGAATCAGACAGAGTGCACGCATACAGAGGACGAAAGATGTATGACAGGAACCTGGGTAGTGGACGAGATTAAAGTCGCATTAGAGGAAGGTTATAGCGTGATTCACGTGTATGAAATATGGGAATATGACATGGTGCGCTATAACCCCATCACTGGAGAAAAGGGGCTTTTTCAGGACTATGTGAATCAGTTTCTGAAAATTAAAACCGAAGCCTCCGGTTGGCCCAAAGACTGCGACACTCCTGCCATGAGAAACGAGTATATCGCACGATTTTTGGAAAAAGAAGGCGTGGCACTGGATAAAGACGCTATTGAAATCAATCCTGGCAGACGTGAGTTGGCCAAACTGATGTTAAACTCCTTTTGGGGAAAATACGGCCAAAGAGATAACTTGTCCACGTGCGAGCTTGTGAAAGATTATTCGAGGCTCATAGACCTACTTAATGACCCAGGTGTAGAGGTACAGTCTTACCTGCCCGCTACAGAGGAGGTAATGTATGTGGTGTGGAAACATTGCGAACAGAATCCTAAATTGAATTTTACTAGTAACACAGTCATAGCTGCATATACAACTGCCCATGCAAGAATCGAACTCTATTCCTACCTTAGGAGATTGGGCGAACGCGTGTGTTATTTCGACACAGATTCTGTTATAGCCACGTACAGACCGGGGGAATGGATGCCAACCACGGGACCATTTTTAGGCTGTATGACAGATGAAATAGAAAAGTACGGCGATGGAGCGTATATTTGCAGATTTGCATCTACAGGTCCAAAAAGTTACACCATAGAGGTTAAGTGTGGAGATAAGACGCACTCTGTCTGTAAAATTAAAGGCATCACCCTCAACTCGGGGAATTTGGAAAATGTAAACTCCGACGTTATCAGGAACACCGTGCTGAGGGATAATTCAATGTCGGTAGTACTTGAAGGCACACAGATTTCTAGGAAATTTCTAGGAACTGTGGTAACTGAGTCTTCAGTGAAAACCTATAGGATGGTGGTCAACAAACGTGTGCAGTGTGAAAACTTTGATTCCTACCCGTATGGGTATAAAAGAAGGCGTGTCTAAATGAGATCACATCAGTCGCCCACAATGTCTACTAACCAACACTTTAAATTTAATTTCCCGTGCACTATGCTAATTGCAGGTCCGTCGCGGTGTGGTAAGTCTACATTTGTGAAAAATTTAATTAGTAATGCAGACAGAATGTTTGACAGACCCGCGAGAAAAGTGTTGTGGTGTCATCCATTAGAATATTCTCCTAAACCAAGCCCGTTCTTCGCAACCCATGCAGGTATACCAGATTTGGACACTGTTAACGAGGGGGATTTAGTTATTTTGGATGATTTAATGTATCAAGCCTCCGGGGAAAACGTGTCAAATTTTTTCACTAGAGATTCACATCACAAACGCTTCGGGATTATTTACATATTACAAAACGTGTTTCCACAAGGAAAGAAATTTCGAACTATATCTCTAAATGCAAACTACATTGTCGTGTTTAAAAACAATAGAGATAAAATGCAAATTCATAGGCTTTGTCAACAGATCGAACCAAAGAACTCTAGGTTTCTTTTAGAGGCATTTGAAAAAGCTACTGAAAACCCACACGGGTATCTAGTGTTGGATTGCACTCAGTACACGCCAAATCAATACAGGTATCGAACCGGCGTCCTACCAGGGGAAACGCCTTCTTATTTTATACCCAATTGTTGACCACTTTTCTGAAGGTTTTATTTGTGTGCTTCCCAGAGAGTTTAAATAAACGAGCAACGATCACACTTCAGTCATTTAATCACAGACATAGACAGGATGAGCATTGCCAGACTGAGTAGCCCACTGATTGCAAGGCAACATGCAAATTTGTCAGTGCTAGCCAAGGCTAAACCTATTTTGCGACAAAAACTGTTGAAAAGTGCTAACCCTCAGCTAATTAAAGCCATTTCCGAGTGTGTACTCAACGTGTGCAGAGGTCATGTTAGTTTACCTATAAATTGTTTAAAACGCTTAAAGAAGCATAAAGCTAGCTGGAGAAAATTAATTAACAAACGACTTTCCTTAAAGGAAAAGAAAAAGATTCTTGTACAGAGAGGAGGTTTTTTACCTGCTTTTCTACTCCCGATATTGGCTTCACTCGGTAGTGCACTCGTGTCAAATTTGAGTTAAATGAAGCACGGTAAGCAAATTATACTAGCTTCACAGCCAAAAGCTGTCGAAAAGCTTCACCTCGTGGACAAATCACTTAACCAACTCATCAGAGAAATGAATAAATTACAGCGTACACATTTACCACACCCTGAAAAATGGCAGTTGATAAAATATAAGTTGGCCAACTATCTCGATCTTATGTCACAAGTGAGGGAACCATACCTTGAAACCAATGGTATCGAGTCACAAGTGAGGGAACCATACCTTGAAACCAATGGTGTCGAGGTAAAGGAGGAAGAGAAATCGACAAAGACGAAAGTAAATAAAAGCCGATTACCAGTAAAAAAGTCTTATAACCTTCGCAGACAAGTGTGGGAACAACTATGAACGCACTGAAGAAAATCTATTTCAATCCTGAACACTATGCTGGTTTTGGCACTGCAGACAAACTTCGCAAGGCCACAGGTATACCGAAATCTAAGATCGAGTCGTTTCTTCAAACACAGGATAGTTATACATTTCATAGACCGATAAGAAAACGGTTCCCCACCAGAAATTATCACGTGACTAACATGGACGACCTTTGGGAGGCCGATTTAAATATTATGAGTGGCGTAAAGGAGCACAATAAACCATACGTTTACATCTTGACGGTTATTGATGTTTTCTCGAAATATGCTTGGGCTATACCATTAAAATCAAAAGTAGGGGGTGAAATTACAGAAGCGTTTAAAACTATATTCGCTCATCGTACCCCAAGATATTGCAAACAGATAAAGGAACGGAGTTCACCAACAAAACCTTTCAAACATTTTTAACCAAACATGGTGTAAAGTATTACACTACAAAAAATAATGTCAAAGCCAGTGTTGTAGAACGTTTCAATAGAACCTTAAAGACGAAAATGTGGAAATATTTCACACATAAAAATACATATAGATACGTGGACGTGCTTCCTGCACTTTTAAAGTCTTACAATAGTTCCTTTCATAGGTCCATAAAGATGGCTCCAAAGGATGTCAATGAAGACAACATTTTGCATGTTTACGAAAATCTTTATGGTCGGAATGCAGACAAACCACGTAAAGTTAAATTTAACGTGGGAGACCATGTGCGTATATCTAAGGAGAAAATGAAGTTTGCCAAGGGGTACGAGCAAAATTGGACGGACGAAATTTTACAGATTGACGAGGTGGTATACGGCTCCCCCGTTGTGTATAAATTAAAGGACTTGGGTGGGGAGGCCATAGACACGTGTCAAATTTTTTCACTAGAGATTCACATCACAAACGCTTCGGGATTATTTACATATTACAAAACGTGTTTCCACAAGGAAAGAAATTTCGAACTATATCTCTAAATGCAAACTACATTGTCGTGTTTAAAAACAATAGAGATAAAAGCTGTAGAGTTGTGTGAGAAAATAGGCAAAACCGATGGCCCGTTTACACTTGACGACGTGAAACTCTTTGAAATAGCGCTAAAGGAGTATCCTATCACTGTTTTTGGTGGTCATAATGGTAAAAATGTCCTCTACAAGTCGGAAATTAACACCGATAAACACATCGACGTAATATTCCACGACAGCCATTTTAATGCAATTGTAAACCTACACGGGGCATTCAAATGTAAGACTTTGCATTATTTTCTCCATTGATTTCAATACGGCCTCGGGGTTTACCTGATCAAACCTACGTACACTCATGTTAAAAGGTCTAGCAGGATTTTTGGTATCATGAACGGTTATTCCTACGAACCCTGGTTGGTTTTTTAGCAGATTGTCATCAACAAATGATAAATAATCATGAAACACTTTGGAAACCCATTGGTCAGGATCTGCATCTTTAGGCATCGAACTCACCATAATTTCAGTTTCAGAGTACCCAGAATAAAATTTTTTAGTTGCCCTCTGGCTATGGTTAATAATTTCGAAAGATGGTTGCAAGGTTGCACTTACCTGTGGCACAATGCTGTCAACAAGAGAAGGTGGTACACCATTTCCGGTAGAAGGCGAGCCAGCTCCGGTAGAAGACGAAGCAGCTCCGGTAGAAGACGAAGCAGCTCCGGTAGAAGGCGAGGCAGCTCCGGTAGAAGGCGAGGCAGCTCCGGTAGAAGGCGAAGCAGCTCCGGTAGAAGACGAAGCAGCAGGACGGTATGGTTCACCGTTTCCGGTCTGATCACTTTTGCTGGCCACACCGCCCGAGAAGCCACGTGTTCTCTTAAGAGTGAGCTTGCCCCCATAACGTGTTCTCTTGCGATGATCACAACTTTTCTTTTTGTTGACGAACTGTTCTAAAACCGACGTGAACCCTTCAACTAGACTCCCAGTACCGGAGTTTCCGTTATTCCTCGAAGACTCGGGCCCCTGGTCACTGATGGAAGTGTTTGTAGAAGATTGATCGGCAGAAGATTCGTCTCCGTAGTTGACAACCTTGGCAGACATGATTACCACGTGATATAAGCATCTTTCGTCGCGATTGAACTTTTATAGACAACAAAAGATAACGCCCACACCCAATAGACAACAAAGACCACGCCCACAACCAATGAGAAGGTGAGGTTTCTACTGCGCATGCATAACCCTACAGCCAATCGTCGTACAAATGGTGGGGGAAGGTTTTTTTAATCTTCCATCGGGTACGCGGTGTGAGTTTGCTAGAAGAAGAAAAAAGAATCCCCTTGTTTTTGACTTTTTTCTGTCACTGTGTGTTAGTAAGAAAACTTTTAGTTGGCTCTGTAAAGAAAAACCCACACATATTGTTTTTGACTTTTCTAACCCTGTGTGAGAAAATACAGAGTTTTAGTTAAAAAGAATATATACAAGTTAAAAAGAATATATACAAACGAATAAGAAACAATCCATTGACTCGGTTTTTTAGAAGAAGAAAAGATGGCCTCCGAATTCTTTTATAAACACGCGTGAACAAAGCATGGAAATACAGAAAAAGAAACTTTTAGTTGGCTCTGTAAAGAAAAACCCTCACATATTGTTTTTGACTTTTCTAACCCTGTGTGAGAAAACACAGAGTTTTTGTTAAAAAGAATATATACAAACGAATAAGAAACCACCCATGTCGATGTGAAAGAACTTTTATTAACAATGTCTTTTCCCCGAAAGAAAGAACTTTTAAATGTCTCTGAAGATAGGATTTTAGAAGAATGTTTTTTGTTTCCTTGTGAAAATAATAGATTTTTAGAAATACAGAGAAAAGGCAACGTGAAAAGAAACTTTTAAAATACCCACATATTGTTTTCGACTTTTGAAAACACCGTGACAACTCCCATGTGAGGGAACAAAAAGCATTGTGTGGTGTACAGAGCGAGCCAACGTGTTAAAGAACTTTTTAGTTTGGTTCTGTAAAGAAAAACCCACACATATTGTTTTTGACTTTTCTAACCCTGTGTGAGAAAATACAGAGTTTTTGTTAAAAAGAATATATACAAACGAATAAGAAACCGCCCATTGAAGACCGAATTCACGCAAAAGCATTGTGCGGGGGCGAACAAAGCGAGGGGACAAGCGCTCGAGCGGCGAGAGCGAGCGGTGGGGGGAGCGAGCAGTGGCGAACTGCCAACGCAGTGGCGGAAGGGCTCTCCATTTTTTTACAACGTAATTAATTGATCACACACACTTTTTTCGGAGATTTAAATCCAACACTCGATCAAACAGAGATTTTCCTATCGCTTAATCAAACAGAAATTTTGATATCAATTCAAATTGAGATTTTGATATCAACACCCCACCCCCACAACACCCACACCACCACCACCACCACCACCCCCACCACCACCACCCCCACCACCACCACCACCACCACCACCTCCCACCACCACCACCTCCCACCACCACCACAACCCCACCCCCACCTCCCACCACTTTTGATATCACCCCCCACCCCTTTTGATATCACTTTTATATTAAAATCACGCGAGGAGGGATATATACTACTGATGGAGGAGGTCATTAAGGTTTGTCCTCCAGTACTCATGTGCCTTATGACAGGAGATGCTGGAAATGTCTTTCTACACCCGCACATTTCTGGCATAGTTATAGAAAATTATCATTCATACGCATCAGTTTATCCTCCGAAATTAAGCTAATTTTTACAATGATATTTTCTTTCGGCTTTTCTAATGTGTGGGAGTTTATTCCATACACTTTAATTTTCAACTTCCCCCATAAATAAAAAGCATATTCAGTCAGATCAAGAGATTGTACGAGCCATGATTCCCTACTAATTAGCCTATATTCAAGAGTTCCTGAATGTAAAGCCATGACTTATTCTAGAGCCTTGCTAAAAATACCCAGATTGACATTCACAGTTATTTCAAAAAGTGGTGCAATTTTTGCATTTTGCCTTTATGGTACTGTCAAAAAGTTAAGACTGATTACTGTATGTACATACATTTACTGAATATCATACACCATGCACCGAAAGGGATTGCAGAGGTCGTTAAAGCATCGATTCGTGAGCGGGAGGTCTGGGGTTCAATTTGCACTAGGACCGTCCTCCCTGACTGAGTTTTTTTCAGGTTTTTCTCAGTCCTCATAAACGGCAAATGTCTGAGAAGTACCCTAAACTTAGACTTGGAACACTTTCTCCTTTAAAAAAAATCCTTTCGTAATTTATTATTTCATTTCATGTATTATCAGTGCTCACCGCCTGTAGTGCATCAGTAGCAAAAACGGGCTTTAAACACTGCTTAAAAAATAAATAAATAAACAAAAATTACACCATGCAAGAAAGTGTCGTGTGTAAAATCTGGTTTTACTTTACTACGATACCTGTCATTTTGCTTTGAAACATGATCATTAGATGAAACCGTACTTCATCAATAAAAAATATTAAAGGTACATCAATTGTTCGGTCATTGCGTTCCATAACATCTGAGTATAAACATTTACCCAAATTCTAGGATCACCTGCCTAAAATTCGTAGAAAACAGTGATTCTGTGATGTTTGGTTTAAATTGACTCAATTTCGGAAGCTGAACTCTTGTGCATGAATAAAATATGTCAAAAATATATGGCAACGTTTCCAACACCTCTATTACGTACCCATTTTTATTGTGATTGTTGTTTTAATTCCCAGAACTTGAATCTTGAATCTTTTGCGCGGATATTACATCTGCTTTGCCGGAAGTTACCGCTCTGACTGCCGTCCCGCCAGCTGCTGTGAAACGGACTACAAAACCACGAAAGACCCAGTTGTACCAGAGCGTTTATAAATGTTTAATCCCTGAAACAGCTTAACAGACCACACTTACTTGGGTTGGTATAACTGATAAGCAAGACATTCTGTGTATCTTTTGCTATTGCTGTGTTGCCGTCCTGCCAGGTCTTAATAATACCGTTGGCAAAAGTATAAATTTCCATGGACTTGGTGTAATCATTATGCACAATCTGGGAGCTGATATCCCATAAATTGCAGAGTTTCTTATCCACGCGTCTGGATACCTCCAGGTAGATCTGTAATTTATTATTGTATTCATTCTCCAGCATCTGGAGTCGATGGAACTCTTGGTCTATAACTTGCATCTGTAAACAGCAGAGATTTCATTTGGAAGCCATTAATATGGAAATTAGAAGTATGTAACATATAAAAAAACTGATTAATCTAACATCTCTTTGATATTTTTAGGGCAGATCTGACTTTGTATAAGGCTTATAAAAGATGTACTTTAATTTGCTTATATTCCATATAGTATTTATCACCAGGGATCTTGTTTAAAAATGTTATTTTGCACTTTAGGAGTACTATAGGAGTACTTGATATGTGCAATATTAGAAACATACTCCTTTTCTTGTAAGTGTTTTACCATTTTATAGTACGAACAAGATCAATGTACCCGAGAAATTTTCACAAATTTAAACGGGAGAATGAACTTGTAAAATATTAATGTTGCTGTTTAATTAAACATCTTACTTCTTTTTTGAATTATATTTTATTTTTTATCATATTGTATTTCAAAGCCTTGCAGCCGGTGTCTTAACTGTATAGATGTTAGAGGGGGCTAGTTAAATTTGGGAGCTGCACTCAATGCCTTTCATTATTTGTTTAAAATAAAGGTATGTCCTTCCAACATGCAACTGCCCGTTTTATAAAAATAATAAAGCAAATACATTTTTCCCCAAAATGTTTGTTCATACATTTTATTCCATAGTTATTCCCAAATGTATAATTGAACCTCCCCCCCTCCTTGACAAAATTCTGGCTAAGCGACTGCTTGCAGCAGTAAATACTATTAAACTCAGAAAATGGACCGTGAATTGGTTTTTTCTTACACTTTTTATCCTTAAACTTGGACTGAGGTAGGAAGCTAATTCCTATATAGAGCAATTATATTGCACATTTTGATACTGTTAAATTGTTAATCACTGATGAAGATACTTTTAGAATTTGTACCATAGTATTATAAATAAAAAGCACAAACTTATTACAACCAATCAATTTCCTCTATATAATTGTGCTGAAATATTCCACTATTTCTATGACCGGTAATTTTCTAAAAATAAAATTTAATTTTTTAAAAAGAACACAATAGTTCTTTAAAGTTCTATAAAGTTTTATTACATACAAGCCTTGATAGACTCAACGTTGTCTAGTTTTATGTTTTATCCATTTATATCAGAGAATATTTTCTTTTTATAGAAATATAACTGTGAATAGAAACGTAAAAAAAATTCAAAATTTCCATAACTGTGAGAAACAAAGGACATTGACATCTTGGAAATAATATAAATAAAATATCTAATATAAACACATTCATTTACGGCCACGAGTGACCGAGGTCGTTAAGGCGCGGACTCGTGAGCGGCAGGTCTGGGGTTCGAATCCCACCAGGACCGTCCTCCCTGACTGGGTTTTTTTCCAGGTTTTCCTCGGTCCTCATAACTGGCAAATGCCGGGGAGGTACCCTAAACTTAGGCCTGGAATGCTTCCTTCCTCAATAATAAAAAGCCTTTCCCAATGTACCATTTCATCCCATGTATCATCAGTGTCCACCGCCTGTGGTGTCTTAGTGGTAAAAACGGGCGGTTTGGCGTGGAAAATCGTGTTTATGTAAATTAAGGCCAGACGCAATAGAAGGTAGCGTTCTGGAATTCTTTCTGCTATTATTTTCGTAATGGATCCGTAAATAACTTAGCATACATTGTCCGACTGGGCGACCTGTAAAAACAATGGAATAAATTACATTTTCTTTCCGACTATATTATTAGTTTTGGGATGTATGCAATCCTAATCCGCTGATAAATGGAATGATAGAATAAAAACTGCTGCTTTTAGCCACTAACATGACCTAAGAAAATGGATCTGTGATGATTACTTTAAATGTAGTAACAGTATTTCTTACGTGCAGTTCATCCAATTATTTGATTATCGACGCTGATGATCTGAGACGTTAAAGAGCGTCCGTAAATAAAACAAATAAAAATCATGTCAGGCAAGATGTTGGAACCTCCTGCCTTCATTATCGACACATTTCTTACACCTGCTTGTGAACGCATTATCCTTTACTCTTTGAGAAATTAAATCTATCTATGGACAGATTTTCTCCATTAATGTGCGTGGATATAACTAATTTGATTTATTTATTGTCGCCTTTGACTACATTGGTTATCTCCCAACGTTTTATAGCTTTTGGAAGTGAATACTATAGGTTTAAGTCTAGGGATGGATGAAATGAATTAATGATTACGCCAATGAGCTCTAACCTTCTTAGGATAAAGAAACATTTCGAAGAAGATCTTATTTACATAGATAGACTAACCGGGATTCGAACACAGGACCTCCGATTTAATCGCAAACGCTACTACTATACCACGGAGGCGATCTATTTTATTTTACCATAATCTTAATTGATGTTAAATCAATGATATGGACCTTTTTGGAATGTTGCTAAATGGGGGAAAAAAAGAACTAAAACCCATAAGCCGAACAACTTTATCACACATATTAAATATCATGCAAAAAAATTTAAGAACCACATCAAAGTGAATGCAGTATTTAATATATATAATATATATATATATATTTAATATATATGTTTATAAACAATACAAATATTTATTAAAATTTTGTAACCACTTTACGATAAATTTACCATGAAAATCGAACTTTCCCCTCTTACCACTTGATGAAATATCCATACTGCCTATTCTTGTAAAACTTACTGCTTTTGTTGCGGATTTCTTCGTTGTGTTGGCTATTATTCTTATATTAGCTCTGGTGCTGTTTCTCGATTTATTTTTTCTTTGTCCTCTTCTATGAATTTGAACCATCATCTTATGGAACATCTTATTAGAAAGAATTGCAATGTACCGCTAAACTTGGCATGCAATGGGCAATTGATCAACGCTTATCACAAAATAGAGACATACTTTTAATTATTTCTAAATCAATTATCAATTTCTGTTTAACGTTATGGTAACATAAAAAAGCAGTCTATTCGGCAAACGCATAATGCGGTTTTTTCTGCATTGTAGTGTAATCAAATTATCCATAAATTTATGGATACAAACAGGTGCATAGCATACACATTAAACTGTTTTCTATTAAATGATATCCAGAGCAGAAATAAAACGTTATCTTGACAATAAATTGAAGCAAAACAAAGTATGCATAGATTATGCCGGGGAGGGGGAAGAATGGTTTTTGATCTTCTCATAACTGAAAATGTTTAGTATATATGTTTATATATTATTTAACTTGCATCATAGGAAAGAGAGGTCTGTTACTGGAGCGATCCTTGAGCTGTCATTCCCAAATTATAACCCTTCAAAGCGAAGAAAAAGACAAGTATTTTCCACAATGTTGATGCAAAAACTAAGTTACTGCTGACATGTCTTTAATTACACCTAGGCCTTGAAAACAGGTAATATTTAACCTATACCTGCCACCATGCACACACATTTATATAGTGTGTCCCACTCGCTACTTTACCACTATGTGCTGGAAATAGCGCAATTACACTAGTAATACATTACTAGGAACTGCAATCAGCACCAGTTATTAACTAATCTTCTGTGGATGAAGAGCTATGATGATGCTACGAGAATTTTGTGCACTGATATATCCAGACAGTGAAAATACGCCAGGTGATGTCGATTGTTACAAAATGTTCTGCAACAAAGATCAGGAATCACTGATTTTATGCCAGTAGTTTTGCTTCCTAAGGCTGTCATAACTCATGGATCGTGGTTATGCGATAGGGATGGAGTTTAGCTCATGCTCTGTTCTGTAAATGTGCTTTTGGATAGTCCCAATTCCTGTACTGGTAATCCCAGAGACGTCCTGGGAGATAGCAGTAGCCATTCCCTAATATTCTGGGTCGTTTTCTCAGTTATTCTTGCACGCCCACCTCCATGCTTGTCCCCGTGGTTTCCAGTTTCCTTGCCGGCCTCCAAACCTTCTTGCAGACACGCTAAAGAGCTGAACAGCGCATTTCCTGCCTGTTCTGTTCACAGTTCGCCACTAACAAGCAACTCTTCCGCTGAGTGGTTGACTTTTAGGTGATGTAATGGTCGGCTGGTTGGGAGTACCTAGCTACTCAATGGCTTTATTTTCTGCTTCTCCTTTGGTCTGTGATGTTTCAAAGTGATTGGTCAGAGAGTTGAGTGGAACCTGTCATTGCCAACACACGTGGTGTTGTAACCCGTCCAAGTATTGACCACGTCTAACAAGACTCACCTGTGGTTCCATTTGTCAGTGAATTGGTGGGGCTTCGGAGGGGGTTCTTTTTAGTGGTTCCAAATACTAGTTTGTCGGAAATTTTGTACCAAGCCCGTCATAGTGTCTTCCGAGACCAAACACTCCCTAGGCAGGGGGTGAGCCATGCCTGTTCCTTCTGTAAAATGGCAATGTGAGATGGAGCGGTGTAGTTCCATAATTCGCAATTTCGTGAAAAGAAATGCAGTTAGCTTGAGTACTGCGGACAGTTTAAAAATGACTGCGCCGACCTTGGATTTGAACGTGAGGCTGGAATGTCGGTTCCTGCTTCAGATTTACCCCGAGGTATTTAACCCGATACCTCCAGGGGATTATCCGGCCACGCTGACTCAAGAACCACGAATTGCCTGAGCTGCTGCACACCAATCTTTTCCTGTTTGATGCAACATGAAAAACAATGCAGCCACAGGGCGATCAATCATCGTTTAGCACGTCGCTGCAACAACTGCACATCAAACACCCCTTAAGCGAGATGACCCTTAAAAGTTCGCGTTTCGTTGCGATTTCTTCGTTCTTATCAAAGTCATTGCTAAAATGTCGGTTACATTAGCATGTGGGACACCCTTTATATAACTAGGATTGTGGAGATCCTGCAGCCTGATTTAATTCTCGAAGTTACTTTTTTCTTATCAGTTTACAACATCGCTAAACAAGAAACCAAAACACCAATTATCTGAAGCTGTAACTTAGTGACAGTAGTGCCCGCCTTAGAGATTATTCATGAATACAGAAGAAGGAAAACTCTCCACATGGTAGCAGAGAGTAATGATTGCCACAATAAAAATAAAATTTATGTGAAGAGCACTTGCAATAATTTTGTGCCTTTGTAAAAATTTTCAAAATTTCAATAAGTTTATATTTCTTCCTATTATGTTTACAAAATTGCAAAAATATAATGGAGAACAATTTTAATGATACATCCTATACGAAAATATTCCCTGTTTTCGACCATAAATAATATGGAAATATAAGGTAATATAATGCCTTCTTACTCGCTCTTTTAATACCAATAAAATACCTTCGTGCATAATTATAAACTAAAACTAAAAGGAATAAAAATATGGCGAGACTATGCACAGCAGGGGCCATGTTTGTTGAAGAGGAAGCACAGTTATTCTGTATGAAAAAAAAAATGTTTTCGTTACTTTATTTTACTGTAAATTTACTCTTCGGGTTTTAATAGCTGTAGTTCTATACTTCTAAACATTAACAAATAACTGTTGTTGCTGTACAGTTTCTACAGGCTTTCTAAAGAGTATGAAATAATTTCTGCATTACAACGTTAACGAAACTTCGTTAGTAAAATAAATAATTCTGGCATAATGTGATCCAGGCTTATTCTCAGAAAAAGAACTACATCAATTGCTTTGAAGTTTTCTGTGGTGTTTCTAGATATAACAATAAAGCTACTTAAATATAATTAATATCAATGTCATGTGCTAGGAATTATGGGCTTTTTTAAATATAGGCTTCAAATTAAAAAATAGATCTAATCATTTTTTCATCGTTTATTTCTATCAATTCTGCTTCATTAAATAGATATAATGTGTCAAAATAATCTGTCCAAATTTCATGGTGTAGCCCTATTGGTTCTGCCACAGTAGGAGCATATACTTACTTAATTTAACACTGGTAAGATAAAGCATTTCGATTACCCTTGTCGGTCCTGGTGGTGTAGTGGTAACCATACTTGCCTTCTAAACCCAAAGTCGCGGACTCGAACCCGGCCAGGATCGATGGATTTTTTCGGGCCTAAAAATCCTAAGTATGGCTTCCTTCGGAGGAAGGGAAGTAAAGCCATGGGTCCCGTGTCGTACATTTACGGCACGAAAAAGAACCTCAAGCCTGAAAGAAGAGGCCTCTGAGCAAACTTTGACGGCCGTTTCACGCCCTGAATAGAATGGGACCCTGATGACCTGTGATTTTAAAGAGGATCTTTAAATAAACAATTAAAAAAATCGAATACCCTTACAAAGCTCTGCAGCCCGCTAATGGTCCTTGCAAACACACTAAGAGTGGAAAGTAAAATTAAGAGTTAAATGCCTTAAAGGGGGAACGGGAAACGTTAAGACATTTATAACTACCAAATTGTTCTTTGAATTTTAGTTTTGAAAATGTAATAATATACGATTAATAAATATAAGATGGAATAATCTGACTATGGGGAAACTGCAGTTGCGGTAGAGAGTGTTAAAAGATATACAGCTCGGTTACGAGGTAAAGAGCGATAATTGTACTAAATAATAAAATAAAAAAAACGAATCAAAGCAAAACTTTTAAGCGAGAGTTTTATTATTTGTTGTAGACACTGCTCAGGGCATAAATGGAAATTCACGAAACGCCCAGTTCACGAAACAAATGCAATGGGAAATTCTATTTTATTTACTACAGACAGTTCTTATTGCTCCATCGGACAACTTAACAAACAGAATATGTGAAAAGAGCACCTTGAGTATTGCGGAGTAGACAAATTGTTAGCCAACCTTTTGCCCTTGTGGTACAAAGAGAAAAAGATGCATTTCCTTTTTTTAAAAGCCTTATTGGTGTAGAGCATTGCCGCACCATAGTTCATCATTCAGACATTTGGAAAAATCATTTTATAAATGCTTGGTATTGAGAGCTGAAGCCGCGAACTGTCAATTACGACTTAAGCCCTAATCGAATTCTTTTCATCCTTTGTTGGAAATGACCTTGCATCAAGCAGTTTGGCGTTGTATTTGAGTATCACTTAACCAGTAAGGTCCTGGGTAATTAGATATTGCCAACAGCGAGAAAGGGGAGGAAAAAAACCGTAAGACGCTGTAATACTCATGTACTTAGATCATTATGTATAATTACACAGTGCGGTCAAAAGAATAGTAATACTGTTCTTGGAAATGTCACTTAGGAGTGCTTCCTGTTACAATCGCTCAGTGCCAGCTTTGAAGGTCATTTAGAACCAATCATCGTAGCAGTATGCAAAGTGTACTACGAACCATTCAATAGGCATTTATGAATAAAAATCTAAAGTGTGCTATGCTTTAAATAGTAAAATTTACGTTTCACAAATTATACTTTATATTTCTACTTCATCGCATTGAGGATCGGCCCAAGTAATTGCTGCAGGTTTTATAAATATAGTAGAATGTAATAAAATGTACAGCCTACGGAACTGCACCTAGGCGCCTGCTTTGAGAAACCTTTCAATTACCAAGGAGAATTTAAATACAATTAGTTCCCCATAAAGGGCAGAAGAACTTTGTCTCATTTGAACAGAAGTCTAAAAATATTCCTTCATTTTTTGTACATTTCCTTTTTTAAAGGTATTTATTATTCAATCCATGTGATATTGATAATGTACTAATATTCGGGCCAGATTTTTCGCTACTAATATTTTTGAAACCCAATTAGTAAAACTAAATATGTTAGCATGACCACGATGTTGTAAATGCTGTATTATCTAATTTTAGTTTAAGAAGATTCATAGCTATTTTTGCAGAGGTCCTTGATATTCTTGTCTCTTGTGACAAACTCCTAAAAAGGCTATTGGACAGTATGTAATCTCGCGCCTGCATCTAATTTTTCTATTGTGAAAAAATAATCGCTTTCTTTATATTTAACGAAAAGAACTAGGTGTGAACTTACTCTACGAATCGTTAATGTTGCTGCTAGTTGGGAATGGTTTATCAGAAAATGTGCGTCATTTTTTTTCCAGCTGCAAGAATTTGTAAAATGTACGCACTCGTATAAAATACCCATTTCTGTGCACTATATTCACTACTGGAATCACTAAACACACTACCTAATTGTATTGAAATTCATTGAACTACTTACACACACGGTCATATATCATGCTGAGCTACGTTAGAGACCGGGCAACTGCAGGTGAGGTACTTTGTATTTTTAATCACTCTCGGCTATGCGCATATTAGGTAACAGGCACATGATATCGGGGAGAGGCTATCAAAAGCATGCGTGTATGTATACAAATTTTATTTTATTTCTTCTGCAGTATTTATTAAGTTTAAAAATAAAATTCTAGAGGTAGGCACTTCAGAAGCTAGATGAGCTCTCTCTCGCTCTCGCTCTCTCTCTCTCTCTCTCTCTCTCACTATCCCCCATTTAATCATGCATTGTATTGTCTGTATAAATTACCAGCACTTTTAAAAGATGAATTGAAAATATTGA
Source organism: Metallyticus violacea (assembly GCA_030762175.1). Lineage (NCBI taxonomy): Eukaryota > Metazoa > Arthropoda > Insecta > Mantodea > Metallyticidae > Metallyticus > Metallyticus violacea. The sequence continues at coordinate 74,319,537 of CM060834.1, forward strand.
TAGAAGTGGCATGAACTGTTTAAACTAAGTATTCGCAATAAATCTGTTTAGACTATATATATATATATATATATATATATATATATATATATATATAAACTCATAAAAAACACTCAGAGTGCAATATAAAAAGGTTCACATAAAATTTCACACTAAAAACCGTAAAATTGAACACTAAAATCACACTATATTTCGAGCTTGGCTTTTGGTCACGTGATGAAAATGACTCAAGAGCCAAGCTCGAAAATATAGTGTGATTTTAGTGTTCAATTTTACGGTTTTTAGTGTGAAATTTTATGTGAACCTTTTTATATTGCACTCTGAGTGTTTTTTATGAGTTTTTATGCTTTTTAGAAGTTTTTATTACTCTATTAATAGTATATATATATATATATTTAGTAATATATTTAATAATTTTGTGGCCTATTTCATTTGAGCAGACCAATGCCGTTTTTAACTACCTTTGCTCAATTTTAACCTTTTTTTTCTTTGTTCTATATGTGCTTTACGTGCATATATTACACATTATTATGGACAGCAATACAACAGAAGAAATGCGTACACAACGAAATTAATGTGAAAGCAGTGGTTCGAGGTAGGACGAACACACAGACGTGAAGGATTCCAATGAAACAACTGAACGAAAAGATGCAGGACTATTATAAACACGCACCACGTGTGGTAATTTTAATGACCAGTGTATTATCGTCTTTCCTTGGCTCAGATGAATGCTTATCTGCTTGTCAATGACGGGCCCGGGTTCGTCTTCCTTTCGGGATATTTTGCATGGGTAAGCTTTTCCTGCAGTTTTTCAAACCTTATAAAGGTGAATACCAGGTAACGCAAAACGCTACGACTCCAAAATCATTTCCTTTATCATTTCCTTTCTACTTTGCACCACCTAGAAAGACTTTGGCAGTTGACAAGAAGTTAAAGAAGTTAAACACTTAATCAGCAATTCTGGCAGCACAAAGCTCTTAATTTATGTATGCACTGTTTTTGGAAAAAGAGAATTATCTTCGGCAAGGATTTATACCGGTGCATGTCAAAATTTACTTAACAATTCAAGCAACAATACCCCATTAAGCGAGAATGTTTGTCATTTTGGCAAATTTGTTTATAATTATTTTTAAAACACAATACTTGCATTGTTCACTTCCTGTATTGTTCGTATCATTGTAGTATTTTAATACAATTTAGGTTAATAACATTACGTTCTATATTTAATTTAAATACAAATGCAATATTATAAGACGACATCCTATTACCCTAGGAAAATTGAGAATAATTTCAAGAAACAAAAACATGAGTTGGCCACCTCCGTATCTAGTGGTGTAGTGTTGTATAATCTAAATGTCCTGAGTTCTAATCCCGATCAGATTAAGGATTTTTTTCAGAATTTTCCCTTATCCCGAGAAGGTGAATCACAAATAGTTAAGGTGGCAAACACTCCTCATTCCTGTAGACTTACACCTATAGTTTTATTCCACAATCAACAACGTCGCGAGAAGACCAATGCATAACAAATTAGTACGCATTGAAAATTATATTACTTTGTAAATAATGCTAATTATAGTACCTATTTTGAATAAACAGATAAAGTGTTAGGAATTTTTTCTTCTCTGAATTTATATTTACTATTAATATGTATAAAAGGGGGATAGAATCTTCAGAATTTAGCCGAGGACCCTAACCCCATTTTGTTTGTAAGGTTAATTTTTAAGTGATCATTTAATAGTATTGCAATACAATTTATAAACTTAAAATTTAGGTTTTAGTAGAAGTAGTAGTTAATGATATAATGCAAAATTCATATATTAAAATTACTTTTCAGAAGCAAAAGAAAATAAACGCTCCGTTTCTGCCTTCTCAAGGAAATTTTGCGTCAAAAATCGATTTGCATCATTTGGGGCAAAGAGGGACTTATTATAAAATATTATTCAGGAGGTTAAAATTGAGTGAATGTTCTCCCTCGATATTGGCACTCTCCATTCTCAGGTAGGTTGCTAAGAGAGTTTTTAGTGAGGTAAATATGAAAAATTAACAAAAGGGCCACATGAGCATCGAGAACTTACAATTTACTTACACTTTTATCTAGAAAATAAACTCAACGAGTGAGGAAACTGCTATGCAAAGTATAAATAAAAGTGGCATTACTGCCGCACAGCATTGGCCATTGTGTTTTCAACAGGTCACACATAGTTTTGAGTCAAGGGATTTTTTAGTGTTTTTTATGATTTTTAGCAACAACAAACTACTTTTATAATTGGCAACACTGCCTTAGAAGAGACTACTGAAATATGTCCAGGTATGCTTTCATATTTGCTCTGAGAACGAAAACAATTCTGTTAGCTCACTGTGTGGTGAATTTCTTTCCAAATTAATAGCACTCGTATTTTGTGTGCTGTTTACTTCACTGAATAAGGCAAAATATAACATTAATTATCGCTAAAAGTCCATGTGATACTATACTGTCACTAGCTACGTTTTGCAAGGGGCTCTGGGAAGATTCATTTATGCCTAAGTATATTTTAATGAACTTGAAATTGCGTTTTGTAGTATGCTAAAACGAACATTTATATATTTTCATTTTTCACAAATACGACTAGTTTTATTATTATTATTATTATTATTATTATTATTATTATTATTATTATCATTATCATTATCATTATCATCATCATCATTATTTTTTCTCAAATATAATGTACTGAAGCATTCACAATATGTTAGTAGCATAGTAGCATTTCAAAAAATATGAAAGTGGTTTTAACTGTTTATAAACGTAAAACTGAAGTCAATAGGGAAATATTCAAGGAAGATAATTTATACTTGATGAAATTGCAAAGGCCACTAAGTTCATAAAATGCAGCAACAAAATGTTATAAACTACCTAAATTGTTGAGTATTATTTTATATATTCCAATGTTTGCGTTTTCTTAATTCTTTTAGAATTTAACAGGAAATCCTAATTATATGAATAATAATTTTGTTGCACACCAAGCAAATTATATAAGGTAAAATATTGTTGTTATTTTACGTATGCCATATTTTATGTTTTCACATTTTTTATTATTTTATTTTCAGTCTCTTCATCACCCAAAATGTTAAAAAATAGTATTGCTAATATTAAAAATCCAGTTTTAATGTAAGATTTTACCAATATCGTAATTAGTTATCTTAGAATCATTAATCGAGGGTTTTCTTAGAGCAGACATTTAGCTAGCGACTATTTAAAAACATTCACATGGGATTTTAATTATTCGTAACATATCTTAATTAGTGTACAAGGAATATTTCTATATCTGCTGCCAGTTTTGTGTTCTCTGTGTGTGTGTGTGATTTCTGAGTTAGCAGCATGTAACAATATTTTTTTTAATTTATTCATATTTTTCTTTCCCCAGAACTCGTAGTTGCCCGTGTTGTATAGGTATGTGTGCTGGAACGTGGCCACGACAATATCTCCCGAATCTTACCGTTAACAGGACTACAAACCTATAAAAAGTATACATTATAAGCAACGCAATAATTTAATATCACGTAAATCACTTAGTTGTTGCATGGACAAGAATGAAATGAAATATATTTGATTGCTCAAAACAGCACGCACTTATATGCTTATCATTAAATATTATACCCAAACATTAGCTCTGAATTACAAAATTAATTTGGCTTTGTACAACATCGTATGCTTAATTCCCAATATATTACTAAGGTTTCTGCATTTAAACGTATGCATACATTTTAAATCGTTCTTGTTAGCTTACCATAAGCAATGCAGCATAAATATAATCTGTGTTACTTACGCCTTTTAATAATTCGTTCAACAGGACACAACAGTACTTCTTCGCTGAACTCTTATCCTTAGGCATAACATAAATAACTTCCTGCGACATATTTAGTTTTGCTAAACCGTGTTCCGTCTTAGCGCTTCTGAAACCAACAATTAATTAGAGAAAGCATGTTTATTTTGTTACCTAGCAACAAAGCAATAGATGCTCATAAGTATGATGAAATGGTTGCCAAAGGAATAAATATAAAAGCTTTCAACTGCTATTTCGTGTACTTTCGAAGCATTGTCATGGTTACTGAAGATTTACCATACTGATGAGAGCGTTCATCTTTCTGTGGAAAATTTTGTAAAATAAAATTAAAGCAAGAGTATCACTAGCTTAAAATATTAAGACAATAATTAAAAATCTGAAAATTTTATTTTAGAAGGCAATCTTAGTCATCTGACTCCTTTATCGGTAAATTATTTTGGTTTTAAATGGTTCAGTCTCTAAAAGCAATATATTTGATTAAATTACTTAAATAAACAAATCAAAATTTACATTACTGATCATATCTCGTAATGTAAACCTATTATATAGGTGCTGTGAATATTTATATAGGATGTATTTGAAAATATAATATAAGGATTTAACATTGCCATAATAAACTACGTACAAAAAGTTGAAACCAGCTGGCTATGTCTTCTAAATGAGTGAACATTGAAAAAAAAACACTATCTTCTCATTATTCTCAACTGAAATTCTGTTTGAATGCGGAAGTAATGAATTATCCAACCACAAAATATATTATTTTATTCATTCAACAGTATAATGCAGGCAATTCTTTGATACAAGTAACAGACTTGTTTGAAGACTTCTTTTTCTAGGAGGCAAGTTCCATCCCGCAACAAATAAATATCCCTTACTAATACAAATGAACAGCAAAAGTATAAATTAATGTAGTCTGTGTTTGTCAAGATTTAGAAGGCAAGGCCAACTATTCTGAACTTTTTATATACATATATGATCATGTTAAATCTTTGCGTATTATACAAATTTTTAATTTCAATGGATATTAAACCTTTATTTTCAAAGGGCAGCTGTGCTGTAACTGAAAGATTAGACATTAATTGCAATTGTTTTTATTTTAATAAATGACAAGAATTAATATTGTTAAAGTATAATATAGTTAGTGTGCATATAGAACCACATCCACATTATCCCTTTCTCCAGTCCCTAGCCTACACGTTTTAGTTTAGAGACCACTTTGGTGATTTTAAAGGGATATAAACGGATTTTAGTTTCAAATAAAGTTCAATCATGCTAAACCTACATTGTTTGTACAGAACGGTTAAACGGTCACTTAAAATAGAACATATAAATTCTGTGGGCAGCACAAAACATATTTATTAGTTTCTTGGTCGCATATTCCTGGAAATGACATATTTAAGTAATCTAATGTAAACCCCAGTTTTTCGCAATATTTCTTATGTTAGGTACTACCTCTGTCCCAAAATAATAATAATCGCATTTTCCCTACATCCTTGTTCACTCTGGAAATCAAAGTTAAGAACAAGATACACCCTGAGCATTAAACTAGATATGGTTACATAAATGATACTTTCTTGTAACCCAAACTACCTAATCAATTAAATCAACTTCTTAAAATAAATAAAGTAATAAAACTCAAATTATTTTCTCCCTTTTCTTCTTTGAGTTCATATTTTATTAACATTATTAGAATCAGCAATAGCTATTATTCAATCAGGTGTTTGCTTAAAATAAATAAAGTAATAAAACTCAAATTATTTTCTCCCTTTTCTTCTTTGAGTTCATATTTTATTAACATTATTAGAATCAGCAATAGCTATTATTCAATCAGGTGTTTGCTATTTTAAATTCGGTTTACTCCAGAGAAACAAACTTATGTCTTGGGTAAAGTGTTAAGAAGTCTTATCTACTTGATTGTTCAGTTCAGAACATACACTAGGTAAGCACAGTGGCTATTTCTTTACTCTGAATGTTTTTCATTTACATCAGAATGCTAGTGTGCTGTTTTGGGGACACGAGGAGACAGTGCAATGAACGAACAATATTGCAGATGATTAGCAGCGTGCAAATTCTCACCACCTGCTCCGTGGCACTGCTGAGAAATTAGCGATACAGTCTCTCCAACATCAAAGCTTGCAGTAGATGAACTTTTTATTATCGTTCTGAAGGGCTTCGAAGGTCATCCCGGATACTTTGAATAATGTCGTCCTTACCGTGACAGCACATTATCAAAAGGTTTTAAGGTAAATGTAAAGAACTGCTACAAAACTACCTTACCTGTGAAAGCAGAGTTCACAACAACAGGAATGTTTGTCCATTGCAACCCCAACATTTTCTAAGCCCATGCTGCTGACGCCATTTAGAAAATTATTCATTCATTGTATCTCTGAAATACGATTGGAATACAGCAACAGCAGTTATAGTGTACTACTATGCTGCCTGCACTTTATATAATTTCACACCAACTGTAAAAAAACGTACCTCAGTCTATCATATATTACTATCGAGCGATTCCAAAATTTACGTTACACCTTTATAAGTAATCGATTTATTCGATGAAATTTGGCATGTACAAGCCTGGTGTATGAACAGCATAATTATGAAAGGGACACTACTCTCTTGGCTTATGTGTCGCATATGCACGTGAAGGCATATTGCATGTGCTCTGTCTCCTGTTATGAGATTGTCAACAATCCTCCCGTTTTTATGTTTAGTACGATTATGCCATATTGGAAAACTGCGTAAATAAAGGGATGCCGAAGACAAGTTAGTGCGCATTTTGGGATTCCAAAAATCCTCGAAGTAACTGGAAAGCACTAAAGCATTGCTAGACGTTCGAGATTGAGTATAGGCCTTCTCATAGGAGCTGTTTCAACTAAATGAAAAAAAAAACACTTTATACATATTGTATTACTGTGGTAGGAGAACTGAAACCTCCCAATGGCAGAAGAGATTTATTATTACTTCCAAGCAAATTATCCATTGCCTGAAAATAGTTCTACGATGAGCCGCGGTTCTACCTATTCCACAAAACCCATATACAGAATAAGATTATCTTCTCATCATGAAAAATTCGGGATGTAATGTACTCTGCTGTGAGGCAGTTTATTGGCGCAATCTTGTTACATACAAGGGTGAATATGTCAGTCTACATGGGCATCCTTAATGATTTAGTGAGACGGCCGATGGTACTGTATTTTAAGTAGGATTGTGCTAGCTACATGCCGCACCTCCAGTATCAGCATGGGTTTGAAAATTATATCAATTCTAAGGAAATTTGGCCTCCGAAGTCACTGATATTATTGGATCAAATTTCCCCCTTTGAGACATGCTAAATTGAATGTATATGTATTACCCGAAAAAAAAAGCCCTGCAGTAACATATTCGGCGAGAAATTGAAGCTGTGACCCCCAAAAGGTTATTCAAAATCTTCCATAACATATAGAGGGAGGGGGAGAATGTAGACGCAATACTTAATAGCTTTTGAAGGCGGAGCATGCTACAGGACGCGTCCAATCATGCTCCTCTCCGCCTCGCTTGTTCATTAATGACTTCAATGTCACAAAGGCTACTGTGGTTTTCCGGAAACAAGATTCCGTTCCTCTTTGTTCTGCTCTGATGCGTTCCATCCCTCTAGCTCTCGTGCTTTCTTGTGCACCTTCCATCTTCTATGGTCTGCCATTTTTATTTCTTTATTCTATTAAACATTCTATTATAATTTTTAGCAATATCTACTCTCATCCGTTTTACATGTCCAGATATCCAAAGAGAAAAGAATAATACTGCAGTGACTGCACTGTGGTCTAATTGGAAATGAAAAGTAGAATATGCTTACGAATAAAAATATACATATGAGAAATCTCAATCAGGGGACATCCAGTACAATTAAGCACAGAATTAAAAGCCCCGAAAAGAGCACTGCATACAAAAATGTACCTAATGCCTGCAAGACGAACAGTGGAAAGAGGAAGTTTAGCCACACCCGACAGCTCGAGAAGAGGAGTTGCTATATTGAGCCTCATTGTAGGTGACGACATACTGGATAAACACCTTCACCGTATTGCAATTGCTCAAGACTCTTACTGCAGTCATTGTCACAAAAGGGATTATTTTGTTCTTAATTATTTTAAAATGAAAGACTACCTATTTAAACAAAAGAATGTTTTATTAAGCACTTTAAATTAAAATAGAAACAAAAACTTATACTCTGGTGAGAAAGGTTACAAAGGACGTAAAACAATGACAAGTTTTGTTTTAACTGTGAGTACATTTTGGGTGCTTGAAACATTAAAACGGAATTTAGTAACGGGTGTTACCCTCCTCTGGCTTGAATAATTGCGTTCATACGTCTTGACATGCTTTCGATCTGGTTAGGAATGGCTTCTTGAGGAATATGCTCAGATTCTTCAAGAAGTGCTCCCCTGAACTCCTGTAAAGTTGCTGGCAACTTGTCTTGTCTTAACACGCCATTCCAGTATGTCCCACATGTGTTCAAGCGGATTTATGTCTTGAATCCTCGCTGGCTATGATAAAACATGGATTCCCTCTTCTTGGAGACAATCTCTGACACATGGGCAAAAGGTGTGCATTGTTATGTATTAAAAGAAAAGTATTGTCTGTAAACGGGTCAAGTGGTGCAACGGGATTAGCCAAATATTCATTAGTGTACCTATCAGCTGTTAAGAACAGAACATGCCAGCTTATCACTTGAAACTCTTTCTTGCATGAAATGTTCAAATGGTCACCGCTAGGCTTTGATACATGCACCAACCCTCCATCGCATTGAATCCCGGATGCGCTGATGTATCCCTGGAGAACTGCGTATTGTTTCGCAGCCTTCTACAATATGGGCACGAGGACTCTCAGCATCTTATACCGGGAGCTTTCAAATGCCCCCACTATTAGCAATGAAGTGAATCTCATGTCATTACCTTCACCTAAATGAAACAAAAGAACTGGCGGCGAATTAAGAATTACAGGTTAACCAGAAGTAACCAGTTTTGAATGTTTTATGTGGTGCGCTGGTACTTTCTGTGTGTTTCCCATGATTAATGCACCATAAATGGTTGTAGAAAATGAATTCTAAAATAGAAATAAAGCGTTTCCGGACCTATGTTCATATTAACACATTTTCTTCTTCTACATGCGAGGAATGTGTCCTGAAAGTTTGGCTTACGCTCGGTACGTACTGCGTTAGTTAACTGACCTTGAAAAATGACAACAGCTGGTGTGATATGGAACCGCGACGAAATCGTCACCATCCTCGGTTCATCGGCTACTAAACAGCCGTAACAACGAAGCTATGAATGAGCATGCCTATTGCTGATAAAGTGCGAAATAATATTTATTTATATCCCTTTTTATCCGTATGCAATTATACATTTCTGATATCTTTTAATGAAATTTAAATCTCATTGCGTAATAATTCTTCTAGTTTAGGCTTTATTATTTGCGTACTGTAGTGTAACATTTGGTTATTTTTTATATTAACATTTATTTCACTAACACAGTGTAATTATACTATTGGTGCACCAATAGCTTAATAACACAAGGACTTAAGTTAAACTGCCATCTTAATCACATACTGAGCTGTAGTAATATAAAAGTAGAAATGTTTGCTCTCTTAGCACTGAAATGCTACTGACTGTTCACGTGCAACCATTAGCGCAGGACATGTCTGTTATTATGACAGGTAATTAGCGTAACCTTGAGCTGGCGAACGCTGCTCTCAGCTGTAAACACAGGCTCGCAATGTTAAGACACTAGGGCGGTGCCGTGACAGAGTGGCTGCTAGTCTGCTCGATCTCTTCGGACAAAGCGACATCAGGGCAGTTTTACCCGAGTACTCCGGTTTCCCCTCCACCCATTCCACCGTTGTTCTATCATCATATCATCCCCGTCTTCACCTTCAGCATTCAGCCTAATACTCTTCACCGATTATCGGTGCCTGCCTTATAAATGAAATGCGCTATTGACCTCTGCCGCCGCTTGCGGAACTGCAAAGCCTGGTCGGCAAGTGAGTTGGTATTAGAATTCACTCACATGTTGGATACTAAAATAACAAATGATGCAGTATTTAATCATCAGGATTATAACAGTACTTAAAAGTTAGACATAATTCTAAACAACTCTTTATTTTATCATGTCCAGTGTGTACTTGTTATTAATCTTTGTTTTTTTTTTTTTTTTTTTCTGTGCGGTATGAATGGAAATATTTTCTTTCTGCTCATCTTTCATTGTTCCCTTGCTTTTTTTGGTGTTAATTTTAGGAATTCTTTTGTACTGCACAGTCACTTCGGAATACTTGTAGCAGGTATTTACATTGCAAAGGAGTACAATGTAGGACTTTATTCAGTCCTTGGAAAGGCAAAGGCATAATTTTAGTATAAATACACTAAGGTTATTTGAGTTATGTACTTGCAGAGCGTGGGAGAAGCCAGTCGTCAGGGGCTCTATTGCAAATGCAGGTAGCAGGTTGTAAGTGTGAGAGAAATTGTTAGGTAATAGTTGTGTATCTGTGTTACTCGGTGCTTTCATTATTTGTAAATTGCATGCTAATTGTTCTTGTTTCTTTGATTATGCCGTTAAATAAATGTATTCTTGATATGTAAAGTTAATATGTGAAAATGGATTCTGGCAGAAAAGTAGTAAGACGATTCGCAAGAAAATATCCTGACAATCGTTTTTCAGATATAGGAACATCACCGTTTTGTTAAAAAGTTAAGAGGGACAGGATCTCTCAAAAATAAAAATTATATACGCACTCGCACGCACACAACCATTCAGACTCGAGAGCCCGTCTAATCCAACAAAACGCTGCTAATTCCACGCCTTTGCGTAGAAAAGAACCAAGCTTTGGTCAGGTGTCTTCCTGTGTCTCCCAACATGCTAACCTATCCCTATTCGATGTAGCGAACTTAGCTTCACTGTTAGGTACCTAGACAGTCCATTAGAATATGCTGCCAGTTTTCTCTGTCTCCACAAAAAGGATATATTCTCTGCCAGCTTCATCTGCTATTTTAGTCGCCTTCCATGCCCCATTCTAATCCACACAGATCCGATCTATTTTGAAAACTTGGAATATATACACATTTCTCTGCTCCATCTGATTCTGAGTCCGTTGAGTAGGTGACATTTTCTCTCAGCATTTTATCTCTATATCCTGCTGGTTAATTTCCTTAAGTCTTTTTTGTACCTTCCTTCAAACATAATTATCATTCTTTCTCCCACACCCATTCCACCTCATCCCAATGCTCTCTAGATTTCTTATAATTTTCGCTGCCCCGTATCTTTCCAATTGCTAATCTGATATGTCATTCCTGATGGTCTAGTGATAGTCATGATTACCTCTTAGACCCAAGATCGCGGGTTAAATTCCGGGCGTATAGCTCCTTCAGTTAGCATCCTTCGGAATGGAAGAAAAGCCGTTGTTTCCCATGTCGTAGATTTACGGTACGTAAGGGAACCTTAAACCTGAAAGAAGACGCTTAGGAGTAAAAGTTATCACTCTTTTCATGCTCTTAATTTAATGGTACGCTGATGACCCGAGATGGTAAATAATTCAAATAAAAAATAATCTGAGGTCAATAGCTTAAAGCTCTTAAAGTTAACCGATTCCCTTTTATTATGCGTTGCCAGTACTTATTTATTCCAATTTTAGAGTGTAAAACTCTTCATAGCACGCAAATGAGCAAAAGTTATGAGCAAAAGTTATCGCTCTTTTTATGCTCTTAATTGAATGGTACGCTGATGACCCGAGATGGTAAATAAACCAAATAAATGAAAAAATAATATGGGGTCAATAGCTTAAAGCTCTTAAAGTTAACCGATTCCCTTTTATTATGCGTTGCCAGTACTTATTTATTCCAATTTTAGAGTTTAAAACTCTTCATAGCACGCAAATTCCTTTAGAATCCCTTAGTTAACTATTCCTGTGGTAACGTGCTTTAGAAATTCGTTTTGAACTTTGTTTAGTTGTTCCACTTTCTCCCTGCCCCATATTTCATGGAACATGGTGCTCTGTATGTTCTCCATAATAGTTAGTGATAACTGGCATCCGTACAACGTATGCAAAACCTTTAACATTTGCCCCCAGGTTTTGCATGAAGCATGTCTGTGTTTAATTCATCTGCCATTCATACTAAGGATTCACTTAGAAAATGAAAATATCTACATTTTTTATTTCATTGCCTTGGTATTTCCATTTCTTATTCTTGCTGTAAGCATTTCCATTTCTGAAAGTGATAGTTTTAGTTTTGTTGACGTTCACAGTCATTTCCCATTTGTCGCAATAGCCCCCTAACTTGTCGAGTTTTTTACTGTATAATTGTAGACCCTCAACAGACTTTAATACGAGTACTTTTCTCCTTCTGTTGCTCTTAGCTTAGCTAATGTAAGAGCTGGTCGCTTGCACAAAGGTTGTTTACTCTACAATGCTTGATAAATAATTGCTGCAGTTAACTGTTATTATATAACTGAGTATGTATTCTAGGTCATCTCAAGGTAAGGCATTCTCCAGGGATCCAGGACCTTGTGCGTCTTTTTTCTCCTTTTTTTTTTTTTTTTCAAGTTCCTTAATGCAGTAAATAAAAAAAATAGCATATTCTGAATACGTTGTTTTGAACAGATTGTAACAACATGTAATAAAGGCATACACGTTTTACAAAGCCTTGAAGGCGGAGCTTACCAGTGCGGGTTGTCTTTAATGCACCAATCCTGTCCCTTTCTCTTACGTCGTTCTCTGAAACTCCACAATCTTTGCCCACGTAAAGAAATCCGACACGTGGTCGAGCTCGTTAAGGCACGAATCTGTGAACGGAGGTCTGCGGTTCAACTCCCACCAGAACCGCTTTCTCTGATAGTTTTTTTTTTCTTTTATCAGGATTTCCTCAGTCCTCAAAAATGGAAAATGCCGGGAAGGTCCCTTCACTTAAGTGTGGAGCGCTTTCTTCCTTTAATAAAAAAAAAGTTTTTTTCCAGCCTTATCGCTTCATCTCATGTATCACCAGTGTCTACCAGCTGTGATGCCTCAGTAGTAAAAACACTATCTTCAGTAACACCACGTGTGCTGATAATTTTACGGAAAATTAATTGAGGTTAACAAATGTTAATGACCACAAGCATGAGTTGGAAAGATCAATTTAATTACCTAAGAATAATTACAAACAAGAGGAGAATTCGGTAAGATAATTGCAATGAAGGAACAATTCCATTTTTGTATTGAAGTGCTTTAACTTACCTTTTTGATCTTTCTGAAAACTTACATTAATTTCATTAACTTTTATTTTAAGCAGAACCCTGTGGAGATCTGAAGTAAATAAAATACAACTACACACTAATTTACTACCATTTTCGTATTATGTCATATTTCGTGTTTTGATGAGAGCTTCTTTTGGAAAGCAGTGAGATAATAGAAGAAGAGGTGATAGAATGCATTGTTATTAGTTTTTGTTCCCGCGAAGATTGTAATTGAAAAATAAAAAACAAAGGAACATTTGAGATTAAAATAAAGTTAACAGTAAATTTATTTATTCTAACTATATATAAATCACAATTTTACTCTTTTTATTTATTATTTCATTTAAATTATGTTATTTAATGTTTTCATTGTAATAATTTATTGTGCAGTTGTAATAAATATTAAATCTTCTACGTTTCTTTTATATGTTGAATTCGAAGATCTTCAAATCTCCCCATTTTTACAGTTTGTACAAACCGCCAATAGTGAATAGGAAAATGCATGAGAAAAGATTTTCTAGATTCTTAGTCGAATCGAAGCAGAGATTATAGGAATATAAGGAATAAAGAACCAGGCTTTAAATCTATGGATTAAGTACCATTCTAGACGCTTACTTGTGATAATTTGCACGCGATCGTTTAGAATGGTACTTAATCCATAGATTTAAAGCATGGTGCTCAAAACCTAATAACTGATAGTTTTTTTCTCCTACGTTCACAAGAGGGTCTGAGATTGCCGATAAATTTATGAACGTAATGAGCTCAGACCCTCGACTGATATTTATTAGCACTATTTCAGAGATAAAATAAGAATTTAATATAATAATTCCCGAAAACTTGGCTTACAAGATTGTAATATTGTATATTTGTATTATGAAATCTAAATTGTTCATCAGTAATAAACTGATTTTTAACATGGTTGTTAGCTTTTACACTATTCACTCATATAAAATAGCAGGATAATTAGCTGAAAGTTCTGAAGTTTGTTGCAAATTCCCCAGTCTTGCAAACATTAATACGTTTGCAGGCCACTAACGACATAATATGTAAATAATTGCATTTGCTAAACTTCTTTCATCGTTGCTTTGTTTTAAACAGTAACATTTTTCAGAAGCATATTTGGAGAATGACTCATAATTGACAAATATTTCAGAGCATGAGACAGTGCATTATTGCCACATCCATTTGTTAGGGCCTGGCTTTTTTAGATAGGGCGATACCTACAATCGATAGCTACTTGCAGTGATAACCATATTTGCCTCATTGACCCAAGTTCGCTTGTTAAAACCTGGCAGATTCGATTGATGTTTTTGAAATCCTAAGTACGGTTTATTTCGGAAGGGAAGGTGTTGTGGATTTACGGAATGTAAAAGAACCTCAAGGTTGAAAGAAGAGGCCTCTGAGCAACATTTATCGGCCCTTTCACGCCCTGAATCGAATGCGACGCTGATGACCTGAAATGTTAAAAAGCGTCCTTAAATAAACAAATAAATATAGTTGCTTGCCCATCAGAACGACCTACTCATGATAGTCTAGGATCAGGTGGCAATCAATAAACAGCGAATCTGCAAATAAACTACAAATAACATGACATAGGCAAAGTTTTGAAAACAAGGTTGCATTGTGTGAATAATTGTATGTTTAGACTACAGCATCTGTGTCTCAGTAAAGGGATTTGATACTTTCTTTGAAAAGGTAAGCAGGTAAGCAGTTTTAGAAATTCACAATTGTGGTGCTGGAAACTTAATTTAGCCTTTTTTCATTCGTTAATGCTACAATGTATCTTGCCTGTTATATGCATACAGCGTAGAAGAAAACCTAATATATTATTTTACATAGGTTATATGTCCCCTTATTGCGAATAAAATATTTTTATTATTTTTTGACACTACTGATATTTATTAAGACAATTCCACATTTTTGAGAAAATAAAGTACATGTTGCAGCTTAGGAGTTTACCTGATATGAAGTTTCTAAAGAAGGTAACAAATGAGTTATTTTTTATTTTTGCCCTCTTTTAAATATTTATTAAGAAATTATGAGCATTTCTTTTTTTTTAACAGATTGTTGACATTTTACATAAAATATTTTACTTCTTTACTAAATTTAATTTGGAAATATCTGATTTTGATATCTGCACCAACTACACAAATAACTGTTCCATGAAAATAACAAAAATAATAGGATGATCTTTTACTTTACTATACATTGCAAGATCACAATGGATGATTAACAGCGCACATGGTAATCAGAAACAGAATAATATGAGTGAAAAAATATTAGTTAGTCCATCGTTTTGATCAAGTGCTTCTGGCTTACCTTTGTGGTGCTGGTGAGTGAATTTTAGACAACATTAAAATATGACCTTAAATAGCTCGATCTAAGCTCGGTTATACCTTTTTAGAACATTTTCATTAAAACAGACATTAACATTTTAGCATATATGGATTTTTTTAAACTGACAAAGAACGAAGAAAATGTTATTAAAAATTTAAAAGGAATAATATCTGAAAAGGAAAAGTAAGGTTTCTTTCCGTTGTGTAAATTGCTCATGTCTGTGTGCATGCGACTGCTGGTATAATTTTTCCATAGAAAACGGGGCCCAAAAGATAGGGTCTAGTAAAGCTTATATTATACAGAACAAAGGTAATAATATAGAAATTAGTTAATACTTCTACTCGGTGTAACCATTGTTGATTTATACCACTCTGTAAATAAATTCGCATTATGTTTTACTTCATTATTGCTGTCACTGTTTCCATGTTTGTTATTATGCATATCTCAAGATAAATGGTTGCTGTCATTTTCTATTTAAATTTCCATTGAAAAGTAACATGGAACTAAGTTAAATTTCATACTTCTTAGGTGTTTCAATGCGACAACAGCGACAATGGACATCTGCATTCCTCTTTCCAATTGTTTTTCCCTCCATCTGCTTACAGGAAGATTTTATAGATGTGTGAGAAGTTCCTGGTTACTCTGGTGGAATTTTCTTCGTATGTATGGTATGTAGTCTTTGATCATCTGTATTCAGTTGTATAGTGTAATGATACTTATATTGAATGCAAATATTTTATATACCGTGTTATAATGAATAGAGTATCCCATTTACACTTGGGATATGTTGATTCTTCTTTGAAAGCTACACTGTAATTATATTTCACATATCTCCAGCTGGACTACTAATATTACAGCATAGAGCATGTGTAGGATACCTTTTGTTACATTACTACCAGCTCATTTAAGTCTTTTCTGTGTTAGAATGAAATATTTCTAATAACTTGAAAACCCTTTCTGTGATAATGAATCTTTTTATCTGTTTTAGTACAATTTTTTTTTATACTTCTCAAGGTGAAGTATATACAATTCAAATTTTAATAATCCAAAATATTTGCAATTATTATCTTGAAACAATGCTTATAATGTTTCATTGTGATAAGCTTATTACAATATCATGTTGCGTTGTTATTAATAGTTGACAGGTTTTTGTTAACTGAAATGCAAATAAACTTTAATTTGAAACTTGTATACTCAGGCAAAATACTAAATAAATACTAAAATAAATATAAATCAACAAAAATAGAAAATATTGATTATTGAGTGATATCTTTGGTCTGTTTAATGTTGATACTTTACAAAAATATACCTGAAAATGACAAACGTAAATACATATGCAGGTTGTTAATGAATAATACATAATTACCGTAGCCAAATTTAAAACCTTTCATTCGCAAGTCTGCTGGCTACCGGCATTATCTCCCTAGCGCAGCAAACTCATGGCGCCACAAGGAAGCTACATTTCACCAACTGTTTCTTCTGTAAGCACATAGCGTTTCTTTTTACGACCCGTCTCGGAACCTGTTTGGTTAAACTTACTTTGTTGTTGTCTTTGACGGAACTGGGAGATAAGAAAATGTACATCTAAATGTTTGCCTTGTTCTATCATATGGGTTCTTGCACTTTATGTACATCATGTACATCATATTTCACCGACTGTTTCTTCCGTAAGCACATGGCGTTTCTTTTTACGATCCGTCTCAGAACCTGTTTGTAAACTTACTTTGTTGTTGTCTTTGACGGAACTGGGAGATAAGAACATGTACATCTAAATGTTTGCCTTGTTCTATCATATGGGTTCTTGCACTTTATGTACATCATGTACATCATAAATGCATACACACTTAGGCAGACAATGCCTCTCATTGCGCAACACAACACACTACTGTACTAACCCGAATGGCGCGTAACTCACGACTGATCTGCCTATTGTTGGAGATAGCTCGCAACTACACCGTAGCCAAATGGAATATGCCTGACTTGCAATGAAGGTTTTTAATGTACCTTACTGTATTTTCACTCAGTAATAAATACTTTATATAACCATCTGAGGGATTCCCAACTTAAAATGTCTGGGGTGTGCAACTTTGAAATAATTGCAGCTTGATATTTAAAAATTAATAGTGAGGTAAAATAAGGTTGTAATCTAACGACTGTGCGTTATCATTAGTGCCAAAAAGAAACTAACTTATAATCTTTGAAGATAACATCATAATTTAGCATTATCCTAATGTGAACAAATAGTAAATGTAGTAACATTGTGATTCTAAATTTTCTGCTGTTGATGCCAGGATATACCTGGGATCTTTGTTCTGGAACCAGAATCTTATTTGCGCCGATGGTGCCTGTTCGAGCCATTCTTAAATTTAATTTTAAAATTTTAATGTCTTTGTTTGCGATATTTCACTGTATTTCGTCTCATATTTCTTCTTTTTAGAACATAACACCATATTGTGGTCCATTTGAACCACTGACATTCAAAATCTCATAATTTGCATTACGACGCGCACATTACGAGGTTTGTTTGATAAGTAACCTGTTTTAATACAAAAGATAGCAAGTTCAGTGTAGTAATGTGCAACATAGTTTCCTCGAAGTTCAACGCACTTGCTCCATCTTTTCTAGATTTGTGATTCCCTACTGAAAGTGGATTTCTTCGATACCCTCAAAATACTTCTTTATCTCCTTGTGACCTTCATTTGGCTTAAATTTATGTTAAACCAGGAAAATTTTGAGTTTTGAGAACAGATGGAATTGCGATAGAGCGAAATCAGGTGAATAGCTTGATTGCGAAAGCATTTTAAATTATAGTTCGGCCAATTTGCCCAGAGCGACGCGACTTGAATATATCGCGCATTGTTATGGTGAAACATATATATTTTTTGGCCATTTCCGGACCTCTCTCTCTCTCTCTCTCCCTCTCTCCCTCTCTCTCCGATTGCTGTCTTCAGTTTCTCCAAAAGTAATGCATAATATTCTCCTGTAATCGTTTTTCCCCTCTACAAATGATCAATCAAAATAATTCTTTTTGCATAAAAATTCGGCTGCAAACTTCTTAAACATTTTGTAACAGTCGTCCGCTCTTAGTATGTGATTTCGCTTTTTCTCAGAAGACAGCAAACACGACACCGAATTTGTGCAAAGTTTTTTTCATGTGTAATTCATTACCAAATGAACTCGTTCATATGAGATGCCCGTACTAACTCACTTTCACTCATCTGTTGATTAAAACAGTATCATATTTGATCAATGATTTCAGGCCTCACAGCTGATTTTGGAGCTCCAGTACGTGGTGCGTTTTCAATGCTTATTCTGTACCTTTTGAGCTTATTACCCAAGTCAAACGGCTTCATAGGAAAGGCATGCCTTATTCAATGTAGGTAAAATCCTCTCATGAATTTAATATGCTGTTTTCCATTCCATAAAAAGGAATTGAGTCACACCACCAATTGAATCTTATCCATTTAACACTGTATATGTATTGCAATTGAACACAAGTCGCACAGGCTGAACGAGACTTAAGAAACAAACTCACTTCAGGAAGCAATGTGATGGTGTGAAGGTTATGAGAATAAAATACATAAACATATCTTATGTAATTAGCATTCCCTTAAAAACAATAGACAAAGGAAGCCGCTTACGAAATATTCGCATGGTATATAAATTCATTACACCAGACATAATTTCCTCGATGGTTCACAATGATGTAACTCGCCTATTACAGCGCAGCCATCTCTTCATTATGTGATTCACATGAGTGTGTGACAATTTACTGCAGTGTGTTTCATATGTATCTTATTAACACTAGCCAGTAACTGCTATGGACAGAATAATGCAGTAATCATTAATATATTAGTATTGGTCACACCAGTTTCTCTCTTCATAATGAGCACGACCATGTTCCACCTAATAACAAACGTTTAACTCTTCACCCAAATCATATACAAACAAAGTTATAGCTGTAGCAACATTAGCACAATAATGCGCTGTATTTGCTAAGCGCGACTGAATAAGGAAATAATATTGACCATAAAATAAAATGGTTTATCTAAAAACAAAATAGCTGAATAAATTACACAATTTGGAAAGTGTTTAGCAGTCTACACTTTAGCTACTGATATACAGGGTGCACAAAACGACCCTTAACACTGTATTTGAAACAGCTGTATGAAGCAAGGTAATACAAAATACGAACACGGTAGTGGATTATCGATATTACCTATACCGAGATGCGACTATGGCAGGTATATAAAAAATACCGCAACAGTTACCTCTCAAAAGAGATGGCGACACAAGTGGAAGAGCGTTTACTGGCTTGTGTATAAATCTACAAATGTCATTTATCAGGAAAAGAATGGTGGACGTCGTGAATGAATTTGTGATGCCTTTTGACAAACTATGACCTAACAGCCAGGGGATGATTGTGATGGGAGAAGAAAGGTTTTGCTAGTGGAAGTGTTCTCGATGAGCCACATCGCCATGAGGATGGAAGTTTCGCTATGCACTGGTCTGTCAAGCACACTTTTCAATGGCACACACAATAATGGGCCTCATTTTAGCGTCTGCAGCCGGATGACAATTTCAATTATGAGACTTTCTATAAATGAATCGCAGAAGTCTGTATCAGATCCATAACAACAAACACCATTAATATTACGTGGAGTAATCTAGCACCTCTCAAATATGTGAGTGAACTTTATGTTGGCAATAATTCTTTTTAAGAAAAACATAAATAGTTCAATTAGTAAAGTTACTACTATTACTATCTTAGTCTCTCTTGTTACTGCAATCATACTCCTGGGTTAACTTTCTACGCCGTCTACATGCCTTGGAAACATTTATTTAATGCAAATTCCTTCATTTTCTGTAAAATGTGCCATCGCATCTACGTATTTCATTATTATTCCCCACAAGGGGTGCTTGGTACATCTCCTCCCTACTTTCATCCATTATTTTTCAGAGTGCAGAGTTAGCAACATGTACGAGCCCAATAATGTTCAAATTTAACCCCAAAGGATGCCTGTAATAACGAGTTAGGTTAAGTGTTCGCTAAGTTTGCTGTAATAAAACTACTCTGGAAGCTAAGGGAACTTAGCTCGCCTGGGCGACGCAATCGTCTGCAGCCGAAAGGAGGGTAGGTTTAGGAAACAAAGTACCCTCCTAATGCAAAAACCCACGGGTAGCACAGACCTCTTTGTTGTACCCCTGGACCCAGGGCCTAGTAGTACCCGAGTCGACCTGTAATAAAACTGCCTTAAATCTATACTTGAAAGGTATTCGACATAGCAGGTGTTTTGCACTATTTCAGCTGCACTACAATCTTGTGCATTTTTTGCTGTTGGCAACTCACTGACGTCACAACCATACTCGCCACTAAGACACCACGTTAACAAAATCTTCTATACATTAAATAGCTTTTTGGTGTATGGACGGGTAGGTGGATTAATAGCTTTCGACGAGCTCAAAACATCTGATGACTTCTGCTACAATTTTATGGAAGTTTGGCAACCTTTCGTTCACTTTTTATTACTATTGGGTGACTGGAATTGCTTTATACAAAAATCAATACCCGTTTTAGCAAACTGAAATGCAGGTGTCGAATATTAAATTGCCCTTATCTACAACATAAGTATCACATATTGTTTTGCGAAGAAATAGCGTTTTCCTGTCATTTCAAAAAGTCTGCATCAAACTTGCAAGCTACTTTTAAACATTTTCGTTATACAAATGCTTATATTAATGAAACCAACCTTTATTTTATTTTGACGGAGGAAACATTGTTTCAGAATCTCTATAGATGACCTTTGCAAATAAGGTGTTAACCCTTTACTTTATAACATTCTGAACAAGAACTAATTATTAGTTCTTGCTTAGTTAGTTACTCTTTTAGATTTTGCAAACCAACTTAAGATTACAAAATAATGTTACACATTTATTATTTGTATTAAAATAATGCATTATACTAATTTTAGTTTTATTAGCACAATGTGAATTTCTAACATATAAAACATATTTATTTAAAATCACTTCTCAATTAGGCAGTTCTGCTGAAGATAGAATTTGGAATGTATTATGTTAATAAAATTAATTAAATGACATTAAAGTATTATCTTTTTTCCTTTCACTTCTTCTTTGATTTCTCATAATGAATATGAAATACAGAGATTAATTTTTTTGGTTGCTTTTGGAACTGAAAGGCGCAGGATCAGTCACCAACTCGTCGATTGACTGGATTCCCTTGCATTTCTACTCTCACAACTCAATAATATTCTAATATTATTAATAAAGGGTCATCGATAAGTCGCTCCGCAACAGTTATATACCTGAGATTTCTCTAGGAAAGCGAATTCGGATGACACCGCTGACCGCGCGCCGAGGGTATAGTTATTGTATTCATTTAATCACCAATGCAGGCTCACACTCCAAAGTCCATACCTAAGCAACATTGGGCTGCGTACCTGCTAAAAACCTGTTTCAGAGGAAGAAAGAAGGGATGTAATAAATGTAGGAGCACCAATTTTCTCCTGTGTAGTGCACATCGCTCGAGTGCAGAGGAACAAGTGAATGACCCGTTATTTTTACTTCATAATAAACTAATGAACTACATAGTAGACATTTCAGGAAATGCACGCATATTTACAAAGGAAGGGGTGTCCGAACCCAACGCCAACCAACCGTAGAAATATAAAGCCCATGGTTAGAAAATTTAGAAACAACATCTAAAGTGAATGACTAAATAAACTTATCTTAACATTCTTTCAAAAGGTTCTGTGCTCTCATTTGAGGGACGTTTGTTGTAACAGAATTATAATCATTTTATTATTAAGTTTTTGATTTTCATTAGAAATTGTTTGATACCGAGTTGTAAAAGGTAGAAAAGATATATATATATATATATATATATATATATATATATATATATATATATATTCTATGTAATGCTTCAAAAGCGTTTTTCATTGATATATTGTGGCATATGGGGGTTTGACAATGTGGGGAAATATGTTGTACTCAGTTCTTTATGAAGCAGAAGTGGCAGTTGGAAGGATCGAGTAAAGAAAATTAGGATCTCTACGTATGTGCGCTTGAGAAGAGAGGACATGTCGCCGACTGCTCCGGGGTAGCCATCGTGGTTAACGTCCATAATGAACGTAATAGTTATTGTTTATAAATAATATTTTCCTATGGTTTAATTAATGTTTATGTTCTCAATGCATAACTAATTTCGATAACTTCCTAATTTGATCCCACTTGAATAATGATGGTTAGGATTTCTTTAGGCTATTGTTGTAGGTACGTCCCTAGCCCGATGTCAGTTCGTTAAATAAGTTACGAAAGATAGCTTAGGCGTGGCTGGAAAGCGGGGTCGCGACAATACCTGCTGGAAATGTAGATATTGCGAATTTCGGAGACATTTTATCTTAGGATGCTGACAGCATTACTGCTTGATATCCTTTCCAGCAGATAGATCCCATTCATATTCTCTGACTTTATGGTACGCCTTCTTTCTCTTAAGAGCTTTACAATAAGTTTGATAATTGCAAGGGATGACGTATTGTATTTGCA